>JAWWTY010000123.1:47147655-47192619 GCA_035222235.1 Margarornis squamiger | reverse complement strand
GGGCAGCGGGGTGGGCAGGGCAGGGCAGGTGAAGGGGCAGCGGGGTGGGCAGGGCAGGTGAGGTGAAGGGGCAGCGGGGTGGGCAGGGCAGGGCAGGTGAAGGGGCAGCGGGGTGGGCAGGGCAGGGCAGGTGAAGGGGCAGCGGGGTGGGCAGGGCAGGTGAGGTGCGGGGCGGCGGAGCGCGGCTCACGGTGCCCGTCTGTGCCCGCCCGCAGCGCTCGTGGTGCGGTTCCTCACCCGGCGGTTCATCGGCGACTACGAGCGGAACGCAGGTAGGGGAGGGGCAGCGCGGCTCGGTTCCCGCCGGGATGGGGATGCGGGGATCGGGGATCGGGGCCCCGGCCGCTGCTCCCCGCGGGGTGCCCGGCGGGGCGGGGCGGGGTGCACGCCCCGGGAGCGAGAGCGCAGAGCCGGGACACAGGTGGGAGAGCAGAGCAGAGTCGCCCCTGGGGCTGGGGGGGCATCCGTCGGTGCTGGCGTGGGCCCGAACCCCCGCGGGGTCTCAGCGCTGATTGCTGTTCCCTCCCCTCCCCGGTCTGCCCCCGCTGCCCTCGGAAAGGGGCACGCCGGGCACAGCCACACACGGTTTGTGACCGCAGCAGCCCCAGAGACGGGTTGTGCTGCAGCTCTGGTCTCTGACAGAATTCACTTCACGAGGTGAAAGCTCCCCTTTTGGAAGGAGTCTTTTAGCTAAAACAAGAAAACGTTCTGTAAACCTACTGTTGTGTCGTTCTTTGCAAACTGAGTGCCAGGAGTCACACGGGCTAGGCAGGGCCAGCTTAAAGGGGAAAACGGAGAGGTGATGTTACATACCTCAGTGAGTACAGAGGAGAGTGTAAACTAATGCCAATGTAAAATATGCAGCATTCTGTTGAGGAAATGACTTGAAAAAGCCTAACAAATGAAAAACAAACCAACCCAGCAAATCTTACAGGCCAACCAGCAGGGAGCTTCACTAAAGTGTATAAATACTAAATGACAATCCAACTGCTCTCCAGATAATAAAAGCTGGTTATTTAACACTCTAACCTTTATCATCCAAGCTAGGATAGTCTTTAAGAATTGATTAAGTTCCAGGTTGCACACTTATTAAATACCAAGCTTCAAAACAAGTCAATGCAAGATTTAATCCCAGGCTTCTAGTAACATCATAAGCATTGTTAACACAAAAAAAGCTTATAACACTGGTTTCTTGCTTCACAAGTGGCGATACAACTTTCTCTACACAACTAATGGGCAGCGGAAGCAACATTTGTTTGCAGAGTGGCGGCTGTACTTGTGACCCTGTTGGTGTTCTTGTCAGGTAATCTCTACAGCAGGCACATCCAGATAGATGGAGAGATGTTGGCCATCCAAGTGCAAGATACTCCAGGAGTTCAGGTGAGGTAGATGCAACCATGAAGTTTACCAGAGTAGCTGTGTTTGTGTGCTTGTATGCCTGTGTCCTTCTGTGCAGCATCTTCTTATGGTCTTTCTAGAAAATATTTTGCTGTCCATTTCAGAGTTTGGTCTCCTGTGTGGGAAATGTGGTAACTTGTGTTTTAGCCAGTCAAGCCAGCTGTGTTGGGTACCTGCAGTGTGCTGGTAGTAAAATAAAACAACTCACTGTTTCGATGAATCATTTGTTCATTGGAGGCCCATTACTTCTGAGTGGCTGAATTACTAAAGTGTCTTGTTCCTGTATACTGGGAACATTAGGCACAAACCCAGAAACAATTTTGTGCAAATAAGGTACATGTGGAAAAAAATGTCATGACCACTGCCCAACAAGCTTCATAAATGAGTATGACAGAAAGCAAAGTCTGCTACATTGTGGCTGTGCTCATTAGTGTGTCACAAGTTAAAGTTTTGAATATATAGACCTGAGTAATGCTGGATTGTTGCCTTTTTGAACTGGGCAACACTCCAGGTCTAAATGCTTCCAGCTCATATCTTTGCTTCCCCAGACTTACAGTCTAGCCAGTTAATTTCCCATTCTGTGGAACTACAAAGTCTTTCTCTGCATGCAGAACTACTCAGGTCAATTTTCCATTTGAGTATAGCAAACTCCAGTGTTAAATTCCAGCTTTTTGCAGCTGAATCAACATCTGCATTTATTCGCTATGCTCAGATTAAGTTCATACTTATAATGTGAAATGCAAATATACGTCTGGAGCTGTAAAATGCTACTTGGCCTTACAGATTCTTGAAGACAGGTTTCTTTAATCATTTATGACTGCAGCTATCTAATTTCAGACCATTCATTTTTCAGATCCATGAACACAGTCTGGATTGTAATGAGCAGCTGAACAGATGCATTCGCTGGGCAGATGCCCTAGTGATTGTCTTCTCCATCACAGACTATAAGAGCTTTGAACTACTCAGTCACCTTTACCATCAAGTTCGACAGCTGCATCCAGGGAACACGGTCCCTGTTGTCATCGTTGCAAACAAAGCTGATCTCTTGCATATCAAAGAGGTGGAGCCTCAGCAGGGACTTCAGCTGGCCAATATGCTGGGCTGTACTTTCTATGAAGTATCTGTCAGTGAAAACTATAACAACGTCTTCAATGCCTTCCATCTCCTCTGTAAAGAAGTCAGTAAACAGCAAATAACCAGCACTCCTGAGAGGAGGAGAACCTCTCTCATTCCAAGGCCAAAATCACCTAACATGCAGGATCTGAAGAGAAGGTTTAAGCAAGCTTTATCTGCAAAAGTGAGGACTGTCACTTCTGTTTGACAGCAGAGCCCTTGGTCTACCTGACATTTAGCCTGAGATTGAAACCTGGGGTGTTTAACAGTGGCACATCTAGTGTCCAAGGCATTGTGAAAGAAGGATAGTTTGAGTAGCCTTTTGTATGGCTGTAGGTCTAAGCAGTTGCTTAAAAAAGGAACAATGTCAGATTGGAAGAGAAAAAAACAGATTGGAAGAGAAAAAAAAACAACAAAAAAAACCCCCAAACACAAAAACTCTTGAAAAAGTTATAGGATGTGACTTGCAGAACAGGTATTTTCATTTGGAAAAGGAACTTTTCAGTAAATGAAACTGCTTGTCTCTTGCCCAGTTGGACAGATTTGGCTTTCCTTTGTGCAGAAACAACCTTTTAGCTGTAACTCAACTTGTATTTGAGCGTGGAAATGCCCTGAAGCTCAGGTCACTGTTCAGAAGTAACCACTTCAGTCTTGTTCTCACATGGATGAAGGACACAGCATGATGTATGTGTTTAATTTTATTGCACAGTAGAACTGGTTTTTTTCCCCTGTATTTCATAACAAACAAGCAAACATGAAATTGTTCTGTATAAATAAGTGTAAAATAAGTGGACAGGACTGAACATCAAGACTGTAAATGATGGTACTTTATTTTTTTTTTTTACTAGCCATGTTATTGCTGACAACTTGACCAGACTCTTTGTATGCAAAACTATTGTCCACAGGGTGTAAGCATATCTAATTACAAACAACTTTTTTACTGTCTGAAAAAAGTACTCCAGACAAAATGGTCCAACAGGGATCTTCTGAGGAATGAGTGTGGAGTTGGAGTGACAGTCTATTGCAGATGCCATTCTAAGACCTCTCTCTCTCTCCTATGTGCAGTAGGCACAAAAGGTGTGAAGCTTGGCTGGCTTCAGGCAATGAAGCTGAAGGTTTGTCCTGAGCTGAGCCAGACCTTCTTCATTCTTAAACACATGGCAGATTTATATAAAGACTTAATTATGGTGTTTTTTTTAATATTGAGTCAATGGAGTTCACAGCCTGAGGGCCTTACACACATGCACTTTAAAAAGCCAGTTGTGCTTTTGTTTAAACTGTAACTTATTTATTTTGTGTACAGTTACTCCTCCTAGGGAGTGGACTTCTCATTCTAACTGCCTGGTTCAACATTAAATTTTTGAATTGCGTATTTCCTTGTGTGTTGTTTGTGGGTGAGAAACAATGGGTAACAACCAGCGAAATATTGAGATAAAGTAATTGCAGAAACAGTAAGGTGGCCTTTCCTGCCTATACTGTTGCTTTATTAGATTAAATCACAGGGGGAGTAGCTCTCACAACTGCTTTACAACTTCCTTTTAAGAAATTCTTTTAGGAGAGGAACTGAATAAGGCAGACACCTCTCAAATGAAATGGGATTCTTCATTTCCCCTTGTCAACAATACTGCAGTATTTCTCCAGTAAGAAAGGAATGATGTGAGGTAGGTCAAAATCTGGAAGAACACAAATTCTAAGTGACTGCCACTTTCTTCTTAAAAAAAAAAGAAGAATGTTTATGTATTGAGCTATATCACAATGAAGAATTTAATCAAATTGCAAGTCTTCAACTACCTTATACATGTTTAAAGTAGATTTACTGAGAGACTTCCTTAGGAGGATGTTTGTGCTGGGATTAGGCTGACTGCTGTACAGGCTCACCTGTTCAGCACGCAGCTGTAATAGCTGGTGCAGGGAAACTCAGACAGGGTCCTTGTGATGATAACCTTTTGGATGATGAGCTACTAGCCAAAGTGAATTAGGACTGGAATTGCAAACAAAACTGAGCTCACCCTTCCAGTCTGAGCTTATATCAAATACTGCTTAGCTCTTTAATATAGTAGCACACCCATTTGCCAAGGGTGGCTTTATCTTTTCTCCTCTTCTTACCTTTTGAGTATTGTTTGGTGTCACATGCAGGTGATTTTGACACTCCTTGCTGTGGTCTTGCACTTGCCCAAGCAAATATCTTCTGTACTGTTCCTACCCACACGAAACTGGCAAAACATGTCTCATCCCCTGACCTATTCCCTGAGCACAGGCTATGTGTAGCTGCTACAGCTATTTCCTACAAATAAGGAGCTTACTACTACAATAAGGTCCTGGAAAGCCTCCAGTGCAGTTTTGGTCTAGAAGTACTTGAGTATGAGATGGTGGCTGAGTTCCGGCATAAACTGCCACAGCTGTGGCCTCACTGGCTGAGAAGATTCCTCCACAGTGTGTGTGTGTGGGGGGGCCTGGAAAACTTGTTTTTGCTTCAGTCAAAGGTCCTACTTGACCCACAGGAAATGCAAGATCACCAGTGTCTGCTTAGACTCACCCCCTGCCTTCTCAATACAGTATATCTTTACATGGCTGAGTCAGAGGCCTGAGAGCGCCTGATGAAAGAGAGGTAAGGGAGTGAAGAGCCCAACTGGCAGCCTCCATCATCTCAGAAAAGCAGCAGCATCTCAGAGGTGTGGATACGTGAGCTCACTGGCCAGCAGTGGCCGCTTGACATAAGTGAGGGCCTTTCTGTGAGCGGAGTGTGGAGAACATTCTAGGACACCTACCAAGATGCAAGGTCTAGATTCCCAGAGGCAATCAAATACTGCAAAAGTAAAAGGGGCTGGAGGAACATGCAGTTCTCACAAGTGTAGCTCTGCATGCTAGGAGAAAAGGAGCAGATGGATCAGGTTTGCCATTTTAAAAGCATTGCTTTATTAATTACAGGATTTACAAAACAACCATATTCTGAGATTAAACAGCACAGAATGACAGAAAAGAAATCAAGAGAGTGACTATTTGTTTTCCAGTTGCTCTATTCAAACTATTCCTTGAGATTTTAATATTGCAGTCTCATAACATTTCTCATTTTTTATGGCACAAAGTTTCATTCTATAGTCATTCTTATAAACTTCTCTTCCATAGAGGCGACATTGTCCATGCTTTATAATCGGTCCATTGTTTCCTTCCAGCTACTCAAATGTGAACATAAACCAAAATGCACCCTTTTCTGAAGACCATTATAAACACCAAGGAGAGCTAATGCTAGCTAGTGAACAAATTGTAAAAAACTACTTCCCATTTAAACTACTCTTTGGCATAATAAATAATGCTATTATAGAGTGAATGCCACTTTTAATTTCACATTCTCATCTCATTGTAAGCTGTAGTTGTAGCATTTCTTAGATGAAGAAAGAGGATGCAGCTTTAGAGCTCCACCATTCCGTGCTGCAATTTGCTGCTATATGCAACTACAATTTCTATTGGCTGCTGCTTTTTTATCACAGATTGTAGCAAAGTTTTATAAAGAAAAATTACATAACTGAATTTGATTGCAGCTCTTTCATGCTCATAAAATAAAAATAAAAGCCGTTCTCTAATCATGCTGTTCAGAAATCTAGCTCAAGAAAGAATCTGTGCTGTGGCCTCTTGAAAATGGGATCATGCCTTTTTTTGTCTCTCTTTTTTTTAAATTCATGTGAGGGGAGGATTCTTCCAGGGTTATCATCAAACCAACACAGCCCATATGCCCTCCTGCGTAAATCTAGAGATGTGTGCCATCAGAAACAGTCTTTTCTCCTGGGACTGTGGGTGGAGAAACTAGAGCAGGAAAGAGAAAAGAAGAGAGGCAGCCATATAACCCAGTCCCTGAGTCTGGCTTTCTGCTTCCCTGCCTCTACCAGTCCTGCCAGGGAAGCATCACTGGATTAGGAGCTGCTGTGCCTGCTAAATCAGGGCTATGCTCTGTGATACCTCTGCAGGGAGGGACAAAGTGAGATCAGAGACTGTTAACATTGTATAAGGCACACATTTTGCAAGGTAGCATGACAAAGGGTGGATTTTGCTAGCCTTTCACTCCCTCAGCAGCATTTCCCACCAGACACAACCCCAGCAAAACCATCAGGAATGCTCAGCAAAAAAAAGTACTGCTCTTTGTGGAGTGAAAATTCAGCATCATCTGGTCCTCAGCTTCTCTGTTTCTAGGGAATTATTACAAACAATCACTGTCACCATGCTGAATGGGGCTGGGAGTGATTCACACTGCACAGTGCTGTTGTTAAGGAGGGGGGACTTGTTGCTGGACAACTGGACCATTTTGAAGAGCTGCCCATAAGTTGCACATGTTCCCTTGCAGCCAGATACCCAGCTGCTTCACTTGGAGCTGTAACTGCAGCAGGTGACATGTCAGTTTTTGGAAGGCTATTGAGAAGAGTGACAGACCAGGGATTTGATGTTTCTGGGTGAGGCACTCACTCATCTTCTCCACAGATCCTCCCCTGTCAGATATCTGTGTCAGGCTGGTGACGGTCTGGGGCAAACAACAACTCAACAGCACTGTGTGGTGTCAGGAGTGCAGAGGAGAGCACCATTACCTGAAAGAAGGGGAACAAGAAACAAGTCAGACTGAAGGGGACTGAGACAGTACTAATGAGCCATGGATATGAACTGTTTGCTTCTAGACAGGCTGTGTGTTTCTGGTGTTTACTGACAGGGGAATACAACTTGTCCAGTGAAACTCTCTGCTCTCTAATAACTGTAGTTAAATCACTCTAAGGAGCATAATGACTGGTAGCATTGTACTCTTATTGAATGTGTGCTTTGACGTATTTCTACCCACATCTTACCCAGTGATTTGTTGTGATTGCCACTGCGTTCACTGTGAGGCACCAGCTGATGAAGCAGTGGTTTCCTCTCCTATAGCACAGATCTGAGTGATGCCTGTTTCCTCTCAGTTGAAGGTAAGACAAGCACCACGGAAGTGCTGTCAGCCTGCTGCAGGGAGCCACAGTCCCTCTTCAGACCAGGCACACGATGTTCTGCACAACAGGCTCAACCTTGAGCATTGTCAGATACTATTGCTTTTGTTTCTTCCAGTTTTTAATACCAGATGGGTCTGATGAAAAAAAATGTCACTCACTACAGCCATGATATGCATCCTGCTACATGCAAGTATCTGTTTTCCTTAAGTGAAAACTAGTACCTAATTGCCTAGTGTGAAGGCTTCTCTGTAGGGCAGAGCTATCAGTGAGTGCATACGCTCTTGGTGTGTGGAGCTAACCCAGGGTCCAAGTCATAGGACATTGCTCTTACAGTGTCCGTAGGGTCAGGACTGCAGGCAGGGATGTGGGGGCAGATTTAATCATAATAGCCTACTTGAAAATGAACTTGCTTCTTCAGTGCAAATCCAAGGAGAGGAAGCACACAAATCAACAACAGAGTATGTTTCTGTGTCTGTCTACAGCAGTAGTTATCAAACCACTTGTGCTGTCCATCACACGGCTTAAGTGTGTGGTAACGCTGCATTTCAACTTTTTTATTATTATTTCTGTCATCTTTTCACTTTAGGTACTGAAAGAATCCCTTCTGTACTGGTGATAGTTCCCCCCTCACTTCTCCTCTTCCCTTGTCCTCCCACACAATCTGCAGCAAACTGACACTGATTATCTCTTCCTTCCTAAGCCTGAAAACTCTCTCTAATTTGCAGATGCCAAAGGCTGACACTGTCTTACTTAAGTTACATGAGAATCAGACTATAGCACAGTATGTGCTCATCTTGTTATCATGCAGCTTAACTCTGAAAAACATGAAGGGACGCGTCACCAAAATTTTTGGAGTGTACAAGCCAAACATCAACAATAGCCACTGACAGATAAAAGCAATTTCTTCTTGGAGTCCTACTGCTGAACCCTGAGGGGATTGGTGCAACTAATAGCAAGCCCAGAGAGAAAAGAAGAGATTTGCAACTTTAACATCTCAGAAAGGATGCTGCCAAATACAGTGGGACTTCCCTCCTTTTCCCCTAGTATCTCTGAGGGCTCATTGAGGCGGATAAATGTGAATGTTTGTTCTCTCATTTTTATGGAGAAAGGGGAAATTGCCCAGATAAGTAATGTTCATCTCTTCTCCAGTCAGCTCTCTTCAGGACAATCCTTTATCATTTGCAAACCTACTTGTCCTGTATAGCACGCCTGTCTTTCATCCTTCACTTGAAGGGCTACCCCTCCGGGAGGCAGCCAAAGTGCAAGAGCCAGGAGCTCCCATCCTGACCCACTGAGCTCCAATGGACAGTTTCCCCCCAGCAGAGGTCAGGAAAGGATGCAGCTAACATCTGCTGGTACATCTGGAGGGGCTTATCTGTCTGCCTGCCTCAGCCACAACCACATAGATGGTTGTCCATGTTGGGAGAAGTGAGAGTGAAACTTTCTCTCATGCTCTTTCCCCTTTATTACTCTCCTGTTAAAAGCAGAAAAAGAGAAGTAATTTCTTCCTTTGAAAGTAAGGTACTTCTCACTAGGTATGGGGAGCTATTTACCACCATCCAAAAAAACCACACTGTGTAAGAAACACTGGAATCCTTTGTGTTTCTCCATGAGAAATGAAATTGTCATTTATATTCAGATGCAGAGCAGTTCTGCGGATGGAAACGTGTCCTTTTCCAAATTTAAATGTCATTTGCCTCAACTCCAAACAACTGCTGAAGTAAACGCTGTCAGTTTTTCTTCAGTTACTTTCATGGATTTTTGAAATCACACATTTCTCCATTACTCCAAGAGCCAATACGAGTGTAAATGTTAGTGCTTTGTTTGACTGGAAGGGACTTGGAAGGTCAGTGTTCCCCTGATGCCTGAAGTGATTGCCCGAACAGCATAAAAAAGCTCTGTTAAACCCTGGCTCAAGTTAGATAAATGCCTGGCTTCTTGAAAAGAGAATAATCCTAAACAGGTGGTGCATATTCACAGCTATAGTGCAGAAATCCAGGTAAATCCAACAAACTTATAAACTTTTTTTATGTGAGAGACTTGCACAACTGCTTCTTTTCTTCTTTCTCTTCCTCCTCCCACCTCTCCCCTGAAGTCCTTTCACCTCTAACACAGCACATTTGCACAAAGGGCAAAATGCAGTAAAAGCTTAAAATGCTTTAGGAATCTGCCTCAGAGGGTGACCTGCTGCCAGGGTTAAGCCAAAGCAAAGCAACACCAGATCCAATGTCACCACTGTCAAGCCTTAAGTCCCTCCAGAAAGCCAGCTGAAAATCTCCCTGCATAGCTCTCAAACAACTCAGATGTTAACCCTCTGTTTATCTTTCAGGGTGTCTTAATACGTTTTGTGTGTGGATTAACTTGTCTATCAGTGTGTCACAACTCAATTCCCCTGCAAGAGGGAAAAGAATTTAATTCACTGTTTTGAGATTAGCAATTGGCTAATGGGGGAGAAACATGTTATCAGATCAAAAAAACATCACTAAAAATGGTACTCCATCTTGCAAAATACTGCTTGAGACTGCTTTGCAAAGATAACTAAAACATGGAAAACACATGTCAAATCGAGGGGCTGCTCTGCCTTTAGTTGGCTCCATTTTGCTAATGATTTCTCACTAATCAAAACTGCATTCCATAGGAATTGAAAACAAGATGTTTACAAGCCACCCTGGAAACTAGAGTTATGCTTATGATGCATCTGGTTACACAGCACCTTGGAGTTTTTATAACACCCTTTGCATCTGTAGTACTCAACAGACACCTGATTGGTTCTCCACAATTAATGATGTTTTTTAACATCTCAGGGGCCAGCAGAGCTCATCCACCCTCCTTTTCTTCTCCCACCTTTCTCCATTCAGATGACAGCTACTGTAGTCAAGTTCTGCTGCCAGAGAATGAACGAGGCAAAGATCAGCCAAATGGATGCTAGTGAAGTTTCACTGTGGGAGCCATCCTCCTTCCACGAGAGCAACAGCACATTCAAGGGATGCAGCAACTTGGGGTTTTCTCCATATCACCCACTTCAGGCTGCTTAAGGTCTAGTGGCCAGATATCTATCAGAGACACCTGGCCAGACACAGAAACAGTACAGCTGTATGCAGGCTAATTTATTTTGCTCCTCAGCAATGCTAACTGGCTTGCCTGCAGGATCACCACTGAGAAGTCACGAGGTGGTACACAGACTCCTTCTGAGTATCCCTGCACTATGTCCTGTAGATGGACTGCCAGGGAGCCTGTAGCCTTTTGAACAGCAAATGTTTCTGTTTATAAAGAATACAAAGAAACTAATCTTTTGAGACATGATGAAAGCTCCTTCAAATTAATGCCTGTTCTGAACTCTCCAACCTGAGTTTGAACTTTTGTTGCTTGAACACTTGCTGCCTACAGATGTTTCACAGCAAAATCCTAACATCATTTCTGTCCATGTGGCAGTGGCTTTCTGAAGGCTTGGTACCAGTGCTATAGGAAACATTATATGATGAATTTTCTTAGTTTTTATTTAGATAAGAACTGTATGTTTGAAACTGTTTTTACCTGTGTACCAGGTTTGCGTGTTGCTATCAAATCCTTCACCATTTTAACCTCAGAGACTGACACTCCACCAACCATAAAGATGATCAGAAGAGGATGATCACCAGGGTGAGGGCGATTCACCTGTAAAATGAAGGCAAGCATTATTTGTAGTTGTTTCATCCAGGTCTAAACCTATGGACTATCAGTGTCTGGCTGCCTGAGATGCTGGAGAAAGACCAGAGAGGAAGCTCAGAAAGAAATACTCACGGAATGCTGGTTTCTGTAGCGGTCGAGAGGGAAGTCAATGGGGATGACACCCAGTTAAAGCTAATTGACTGTTTTCAGGGAAATAAAGTCTCCATGGATTACACCAAAACCTAGGCGAGTTTCTCATGAAGTCTGAGGGCTTCTCCCTCCATTCCTTCTTCCTTACTTTCCTCCCTTTCCCAGAGTGGGAGGAGAGTACTTGGGTGGTATATGTATACTTTGGATACACATACTCATGAGGCTTTAAGGAATGAAGGGCAAATTACTACCCAGTAGAAGCAAGGAGTCCAGCCTAAATATGCTAGAATCGCTGCCTGAGGTTAGCAAGGGAAAAAATTTTATGCAATGTGTTTTCACCAGTGCAGTGAATAATCTTTTGCAGTTCATCCAATAAAAATAAATCAAGTCCATTATAGTATAAAATCAGTTTCTAGCTTGTTCCACTTCAGAATTTTCAATACTTCTACAACTGCCCCATAACTAATATAGAGAAACTTTACCTCAAAGAAAATACTTGTTTCATTTTCCCCCAATTATCTCTAAAATGGCATAAACATTCCAATTCATTTAAAGCTTTACAAAACTGCATTTTAATTTTAAATGTGAAAGTGATGCTTTACATCAGATTCCTCTCAACCACTTCTAGAAGTCTGATGACTTTGCAGTTTCCTAGCAAACTCTTTCTTGCCTGAGAAAATATACTCCCCTGACAATGCCTTGCTCCACGCTCTGGGAGCGATGTCAATGGAGCCCATACAATTGCTCTTGTCACATCACCCTGGAGTATGAAACACTCCAAATGTTTGGCTCTGAAAAGTGAAAGAACAGTTTAATTCCTTTTTAGATCTCCATGTCCTGTCCCTCCACTAGGTTTTTAACAGCATCCACTCAACAGAATGAAAGTGGTCATCAACCCGTGTTTGGGCGAAGTGCGGTTCCTTTGCTTTCACCACCACAGCAGGTATCTTTGATCTTTGTGGCTCCAGCTCCTGAGGGTACAGCTCTCCTTCTTTTCCTTATTGTGGCTTTCCTATATATAGTCTTTGGGCAGTTTTTCATCCTGTAGGTCTGTCAGACTTTCTGCCTGGCAACTTTCAGCAAAGACTCTTCCCTTGGAAACCAGCACAGAGAGATGGCAGGCTCTCTCTCTTCAGGCTGGCTGGCTTTGATTACACTGGGCTCCCAGTTCAATGCTGCTCCCCAGGCAAGGAGCTCTTGAGCTCCCGGGAGTTTGAAAGCAGTACAAAAAGCCTTAGATAGATGTATTAGTGAGTATTTCTGTAATGGGTGTTTATTCTCTTACTCACCCCCACTTTGCCAGCCATCTTCATTGAGCTGATGGCATAGATAGCATATATGTTACCATTGCAGGGTGTCCTGCAACTCTACTACAATATTCACATTTACACCAACAAACCAATTAAATGAATATACCAGAGCTTACAAAGACTTGCTTTATGCACTTTTCCACTTCTTACTTACTAGCTGCATTCAACATAATGTCAACCTCAAATGAGAAAAAAGTCCATTTCTACTACAAACACCAGTAGGAGCGTAAGACCTAAATATTTACTTACAAATCAGGCCAAATAGAACTATTACTTGCGAAAATACTAGAGTATTTCATGCAGTAATCACTGAGGCACTTATACAAAGTTAAAGAAATAACTGCTCACAAAGATGGTAGACATACAAGTTGACAAAGCGCTCTGCTATGGCACTTTCAGGTAATACATTACTGTTTTTTCCTTTTCATGGCTATTCTTCTAAACTGTGTTGTCAGAGCAAACAGCTTCACTCCATCCCATGAATCTTCTGAATGACTCAAGAAGGGTCATTCAAAGAACTTGAACTTGAAAGACTTGCTATTCAATAAAGTCTCTATTTCTTTATGGCATGAAGTTGTGTCATGGGAGGTTTAGGTTAGATATTACAAAAAAGGTTCTTCCCCCAGAGGGTAGTTGGACACTGGAACAGGCTCCCCAGGGAAGTGGTCACAGCACCAAGCCTGACAGAGTTTAAGAAGCGTTTGGATAATGCTTTTAGGCACATGGTGTGACTCCTGGGGTGTCCTATACAGGGCCAAGTTGAACTCGATGATCCTTGTAGGTCTCTTCCAACTCAGAACATTCTGTGATTCTGTCACTCTTAATGTCTTTCTAGGGACAACCAACTCATAATAAACATACATGCAGAAGATAGGGCACACTGAAAGAACACCCAGTATAAGAACATTAATCTGAAAACAAAAGCTTTCAGGGCAATGCTAAAGAGTAAGCATCTTGACAAATCATTTCCTTCAGTCAAAATAAACCTAGATCCAAACACATGGTGCCTATATAAAACTTATTATTTTTCAGAAGACTAAAGTTCAAACCACAAATTCCAGCAATGTGTATTAAAAATACTATTAGGCATGCAAACTCTAAATTAAATTAAAATTGAAATGAAAAGGGTCTTGGAATCTGTAATTTTGTTATGCTATGCGTAAGTGTTTTGAAGGAGGACAATACTTCGGGTACAAAATATTTGGCTGCGTTAAGAATGCAAGTTTCTGCCAATTTTTTTGTTTTTTTGTTGTTTGATAATACAACCACCCAAGGCTCTCGCTTTTGAAGGAACTGGCTGCATGTATCTAAACACAACTCATTTCAGTGATACAGAAGAACTGAAATGGACTGCAACAAAAGCAACACGTATCTTCTGGAATCCTTCTAAAGTTTAGTTGATTTGGGACATTTCTAAGGCCTCTGAATTTACTGTGAACTCTGAATTTTGCAAAATTCACTAACTCAAACCAAACCCAGTGAAATTCACTTTCAGTTCAAAATTCCATGCATTAACAATAATTTGGAGAGCTATCTCGGGCAATTAGAAAGGCTAACCAAAAACCCCTCAACAGCACAACGCTGAAGTGAAAGAGCCCAGAGGATGGGGAGCTGGTGTCCTGTGTCAGCAGTGTCCCAGTGGGACATCAGGGCCTTCTCTCCAGCTCTGGGATCACCATCCTGCATGTCCTGCTGGATAGGGGGCTCTTTCCTGGTGCACATGTCTGCGAGGAGGAGAGGGCAGTGGGAAAACAGGGTGGCAGTGGTCAGTAAAACTCTAAAGCAGAAAGGGGTTGGAGGACAGGTTTGTTCTCACGGCTCGTGGCAGCTCACAAAACATAGCTTTTTGCTGGGAGGCAAGTCATCAGAACCAGTCTCAACTTTCCTGCGAGGGATGACTCTGCCAACAAAGACAGCAGCACTGATGATTCTGGCATTTGTGACCAACCAGAAACAATCAGTTTAGCTGAATGGCTGGAAAAAGGAAAACACGTCCATCACCAGAAACTACACTACTGTGCAGGGCACTTGGTATCAATGATGGCAAGCTCAGATCATCATAAAACACGTGTGGCACAGAGCAACAGTCAAAACAGGAGTCCTTGAGGCAGGGAGGCTGTTCCCCTTCACCCTCCCTTAGCTTCAACACAAACACATCTGCCAGAGAAACAACTTCTGGATGAGAGATATTTTCAAAAGTCTGTCCTGAGTTAACACACCTGAGGCAATCACTTACCAAAACATTTTTATGTGAGTTGGCATTGAGGAAGAAGCAAGAAACAAAAGGAAGCTCATAAAATAATTACTGTGCTGATGGTGTGATTGTGTCAGAAATACAGGTTGGTCAGAAACTCCTTCACACAATAATTGAGCACATGCCAACAAGCCAGGCTACAAACTAAAGAGCAAGCATAGACACATATTTGTGAGGTATGTGATGATGCCTATGAAGCATTCATCCTACACAAAGTTCACTTGCTTGTCTCTTAAGTATTCCTTATAGTAGGATATTTGTCTTACTACCAGAGATGCAGGTACTTACAGGTACATATTGCCATAATACACTTATGTCTCACACACACACATTATTAAGGTGTCAATGTCTCTAAGTATTTAGGCCTCTGGGAGTCTTTTTTCTTTTTTTTTTCTTTTTTTTTTTCTTTTTTTTAAGGATAAGCTATATTCCTGCTTAAAAAGTTTGCAATAACCAAATACAATGAAATGAATACAATTGTAAGAGTTACTGGTAAATAAAACCAATCATTTAAAAAATCAGCTTGTTTACTTCATTTGACAGTGGAACATGTGTTTCTAATTCTACTATTTTTGGAGTGTTGGCATAATTTTTTTCAGTTCTGATACATGAATGGAAAGAATATTAGTCCCTACTTCTATAGCTATTCTCTTTTGTCTTGGGACTTTATCGCAAGCTATGAAGAGCTGAGAATTTAGATTCAGGAACCTAACTGAATACATTTTGGAAATCCATTTCAACTGTGGAAACAGATTACTGAAAACAAGCACTGGATTTTAGGCACATCTGATTTTGTGTTCAATACTTACTTTCTTATTCTGATAGTGGGTTCTAGAATACTACTAACACAAAAGTCAAAACTATTTTTGTCACCTGTTTTTAAATGCAGGTCTAGCAGGCATTTGCACAAAAGAGAAAATTTTTTTTTTCTTTTCTATTACCATAGAATCACAGAACAATCAATTCAAGTTGGGAGGAATCTTTGTAGCATATCTAGTTCACTTCCCTGTCCAAAGCAGGGCCAACTTCAAAATTGTATCAGATTGCTCAGGGCTTTGTTTGGCCAACCTTTGAATATCTCAGAGACAGAGAATTCACAGCCTCTCTGGGCTTAACCACTCTTATAGTTAATGTTTTTTTCCATATATTCAACTGGAATTTCCCTTGCTGCAACTTGTGTCCACAGCCTCACACAGTTTACTGATGGCTCTTCTGTGCTGAGGGGAGGTGGTGGCAAAGCTGGAAGAACACTGGGCACAGTACAGAAAATGTACTGTATTCATAACCATAGTATTGATACAGTTTGATGTAAATTTGGGTTTTCTTTCAGTGGAGAATTCAGGATATGCAGTAAGACAAAGCTGAATGTACACCATGCTAGCTACTCCACACTTCATCTCTGTAAATATTTAGTGAACACTTAGCATAGGCTAATTTGTAAAGCAGGGTAAATTCTTGTAGAATGACTGTCTTAAAAACATGCTAAGAGCATCCACAAAGCAAATTCTAACTAATAGGCTTCCTTCCTCCCTACTGCAAATTGAACCATATCAAGTTACAGAAAAGGCACTGAATTATGAAGCTCCTCCTGCATCCACTGTGAGACCAGACTGTTCATACTTACTTCTTTCCTGTTTCAAGGCTGCTTGGTGTCCTTAAAATCCTTTGATGAGGACTGTGGAATGCCTTTCAGAAATTCAGGTAGGTTAAATGAACTGGCACTCGCTTACCAACTTGTTTGTTGTGTGTCTCTGAAGAGCTCTGAGCTATCTGAGTTAGGACTTCCCTTCAGCAAAGTCACATTGCCTCCTTCCAGACACAGCATCCCTATTTAGGTGTCCAGCATCATCCTTATTTAGATGTTCAGTCCGCTCTATTTCTTCTGTTTTGTTGACCTGTCTGTACTGTACCTGCAAAGTGGTGCCTCAAGCCCCATGTCCTCCTGCAAGGATTTAACTCTCCTACCTTCCCCTTAAGTTTTGCTGCAAAATATCAACTCAAATACATAAAATCAGCTACTGCTGTATGATGCTCTGACCTCAAGAAAACCTTACAGATGAGCTTGGAAGGCTGGTTTACCTTCATGAACATGCTGAATCCAGTTTTAAGGAGATCGGTGAGCCCTGATGACATATGCTCAATATCAACAGGATCCAGTCGATCAGGATTACAGATCTCTTCCACTACCTGTTTCAGCAGCGGTTTGTAAGAAGCCTGCACAAAAAGAACAGGGCATTGTGAATAAACCTGTTTAGAACTTGGTGCAATTGTTCTTCTGAATATTTTACTTCCATTAAAGGCTCCAGAAATACTTATTCTATAAAGGAAACCGTTCAGAGAGTTTGTGACCTTGACTGCAAACGGTGTGCAACAGCATAACATAAAACTGAAAAGACTGGAAGACAGCCACACATTTACTCTGCCCAATGTGTATTAAATGAGTAAAGGGTGGCAAGGAAGAAAAGGGGACTTCTGGTTTCTCTGGAATCTTTTTGGAGGTAGTACACAAATGGATAACAGGAGGGATGAGACTTTGTTGCCCACTGTGCACCCAGATCTCATTCCCTTCATAATGATCTCACAAACACTTAAACTGAGACTTTTAGGAGGGATGGCTTACTGACCACTGCTGCCTTCCCACAGGTGTCATGTCCTCACTGAAGTCTGGATATCAACAGGGCTGGGAAGAGGCCAACCTGCCTATTTGTTTCTTATGGGAGAGCAGAGCTAAGGAGACCCTGTTAGTCCCTTCTATGGCCACGGCATTACATGTAATACTTTCACCGGCAGAAAACTTTGAGAAAAATAGGCCAAACAACCCCACCATTACTATGCATGTCAGAGCTTCAGAGAAGTTAGGGGTCAGGAAAAGTGGAAAATCTAACAGTACAAATGGACAGCATTGCTGGATGATCTACGCCCAAAGGATCAACCCTGCATCATCTTCAGGGTCCACAAGCCCAGGCTGAATATGAATTAGTAGACTAGTAATTCACACATTCCTGTACAAAAGTTTAAACCACTTTACCACCCTGAAGGAGTTTTTAAGATAAAAATTTTAGAGATGTTTAGAGTCTTCTTTAATGAAAATTCAAGCTCACTTGGTTTACAGATAGACCTTTGTTTTGCTGCTTTTAACTTTGCCCAAACTGCAACAGAATCACAATGGTTTTGGTAAGTGCAACTGTCAGAAAATTAGCAGCTTTCAAATTAGCACATTTGCTTTCCTTTGGGACTAGCCCAGGTATATATCATCTCCTAGATTTCTTATGGGAATCAAGTGTAACATCATTAATTTTGTAAAGATGATATCTACAAGAGACATCTTGCAAAATAAAAGTAAAAATGGATGAAAAATAAAAAAGCAAACCACTTGGCTTGAAACTAAGATTTCCTGGAGTCATTAAAGAAGTGCTTTTCATCCAACACTTTACAGTGAGAAACAAAACTTACAGTGTTTGAATATAATCCTGTCAACAAAGATTTATACAACTCATTTAGTTCTTCTCACAACATGTGCATAATTTTTAGTTGAGCCAACAAAGCAAATTACAGCAGACATGAGCTGCAGGATCTTTTAGAACATGTCAAGATTTCTGTCAAATCTAGTCACGCAATAAACAACTGTTTGAAAATACACATGCAGGAATGAAGTCCTATGTCTAAAAATCTGTTTAATATCGTCATAGATGAGGAACAGAAAAACATTGGAAATGAAATATTTTTGGAGCAGAGATCAAATCACAGTTTAACGGAGAGACTTACTCACAAAGTTAAAGGAAAAGTATCATCTGACTTCAGACAAAACCACGTACTCAAAATATATTAAAAATGTGCTATGACTTTGCATGTTTGAATCTTCAGTACCAAAACTCAGCACCCCTCAAAACAATCCAGATATGCTATGCAGATATTAAAATGCAGACAGTATGATCCCTTACCTTTTTTAACTATGATAGTTTCAAATATTATTAAAATCTTCTCTGACTTGAAATTAATCTATTAAGTTTTTAAGGAGTTTTTATTTTTGTACAATCCCCCACAGCTGCATTAACTTCTATCTCATAATGAAACTTATATCAACTTTAAATTCTGGCAGGGCATGAATTGTGTTTAAAACAGGTTTTAAAAACCTCAATGGCTACACCTAAGACAAGATTATAAAAGGGAGAAGAGGGAGAAAAAGAGAAAGAAAAAGAATGAGAAAGGGAGAGTGAGGGATGGAAGTAGGAATGGAGATAGGGATAGAGGAAGAAAGGAGGATGAGAGAAATATTCTTAGATCAAGATGAAAGTATTTTCAATAACAGGCAAAATAAATACTCTCTTCTTGCATGGTAACTACAAAAACTACCTTGAGAACCAGATAAAAACATCTATTGTTTTATGTAAGACATACGAACATCAGTATTGCAAAAAGTCCTCCTAAGACACTCTCCAATTCCCACTTACTTATCTATAAAAATATTTTTGTTAGTCTTAAGAAGAAATGGAGGCTTCCCAGCTTGTAACAGATGAAGTGAAAAAGTATGAATAGGCTAAACCCAAGCCCATAGCACTAAGCAGTTGGGAATGAGTATGGGCACAGGACAGGCACTACTTCTTCAGAGGAGCTAAACTGATCACACACAACCCATGTGTTTAACATTTACCAGTCAACAGAGAGGCCCATTTGTAGAGAGCATCATGTATGATAGACAATCACATACTACCTGCTTATTTCTACTATTATAAACCTCCTAGACTTCCCTCAGCAGAAGGTTCATCCTATTCAAGCAACTAAATCCATTGCATGGGCAGATTAAGGAGCTACGATATGTTAATCTATCCCTTGCTCTATCCCAGTACTCATCCCTAAGCAGACAACCTGGATTACATGCAAAGAACATACTGATACTAACTACACTTCCAGGAAACGTTTCTTATCATCTCACTGCCCTCACACTGAACTGTATTAAATGTTTAACAACTTTCCTCATTTTGGACACCAGACTGGTTCTAGCTTCTGGGAGATTTCAGGAACAGCTCTCCTCCACCTTAGATTTCCAGCGACATTTTGCAACAGCCATGATTACTGTTCTTACAAAGCAATGCGTAATTTGAACTACATCCCTTTGCTGGCCCACAGCACTGTTATGAGTTTGGAAGGATTTTTTTCTGGCTCAAGGCTAAAATCAAGTTTTATGGTCTCTCTCTAAAGCACTGTTTTCTGTTGTAAAACTCTATTTTTAACTGAAATAGGTAAAACACTTTGGAGGAGACAGAAAGAAAAACACTGCCTGTTAGTCCTGATGATCTAAAGTAATATCATAGTTCATATGTTCCTGTTTTAGAAACAGAAGCTGCATTTGTCACCTATTTACAAATGGGTCTGCCTCTCACATTTACAAGGATGAAAGAGAAGATACATGGGAATATCGCTGATGTATGGATGTGGACATACTGCTTGGCTATGCCATGAAAGGTCTTAGTCACTTAGAACTACCTTGACTTAGCCTTGGCTTTCACAGGCATTTTATGTTGTATCACATCTTATGTTGTAACCCCAAATTTCTTCTTCAGGTAATTTTTGGTTGACAGTGACATGGATATGCCTAAATTTGGACAAAGGACTTGAGGAAGTTCCTGATAATTAGGTCAATTATAAAGTCTATACCTAAGTATCTTCTACATGGGCAGAATGCGTATAGGGTTAGCACATCAACAAAATTAGTGCTGTAATTTTGACAGTATGCTAGAGAAATAACATACACAAGGAAAAGAAAAATCCACTTGCCTGGTGGGTGTTGCTGCCTGGGTTATATATGGAATTAAACTGTTTCATGTGCATTCGAACTCTTGCAATATCCCTGAGGGACCGAAAGATACTGTCCACTGCATCTGTGGCTTTCTGAGATGTCAGGTTCAGTGACGAGTCACAGCCTAAAAAACAAACACACAGCTGAGTGAAAAACTTTCACATGTTTTGATACTAAGCAGTAGGAAAGGGATAATTGGGAGGAAATTTTAAATTAATTTCGTCATGTTATATTCCAGAAACTCAGGGGCTTGTTAGACAGCATGTGACAAGTCTCTGCAGCTTAGCAAGAAGGCAAAAATCCTAACAGCACACAGAGTGAACAGCACCTCTCCAACATTTGTAACCTCAATCACACAGCATTTTCATCTGCACAGAGTATGCCTTGCTCTCCATAGCAAACAAAAGGTCCCATGCTAGCAGATCCCAAAGAAGAGCCCCCCACCAAGTGGAAAGGAGCCAGCTGGTTTGTTGGTCAACTTGGGCAAAAGAGCCATGAAGAAGGGAATTGCTCCTCAGGCATCATACCTGGGCCCTCGCTGGCAGCCTGCTAACTCCAAATACATTTCCTACCTTTGAGACAAAAAAAATGGTAAGAGTCTGTGCTAAATACAGCAGAAATGGCAGCCACACATTTGGAAAGGGCTGTATTACCATAAAAAAGTCCTTCTCCCTCAAAGTGGCACAGTTACTACTTCTAGCAATTTTTTCCAGAGCACTTCTGCTAACGTATATTGCTTATTATCTTCCACTGAGGCCAAACTCCAATTACAGGAGCACGTAAAAGGTCCCTCCAGGTGGCCAGGCTGTGCCTTGGCAAAGAGAAGTTATTAGTTTTCGCTCCATCCCCCTCACCACAGGACCTATATTGCACAGAAGCATTGAAAAAATGTTTTCTCAGCTGACCTGATGAGAATTAGCCAAGTGAGAAACAAATGGGTCACATGCAATTTTTATTACCTTGTCAACACAGCCCTACTCCTTTTGACATCTCTGACTGCCTGTCTTGTCATTGGATTCCTCATTCCTGTGGCAGAAGCTCCATCACAAAATAACCCTTCTCACCACGTGCTCACACCAACACACTCACTTCCTGCTTATTGCTATCGTTTTCTTCAGGGATGCTGCTGTAGTGGCTTGTGTGTCCATCCTCCATTTCTGCAAGTGATCCTGCACCAGCAAACCTCTGCGTCTGTGCAGAATCCCACTGAGAGGACAGGCTCTCCCTGCAGGTCCAGCACCCACTGGCTTGCATTGTGCTGTGTCTGTGGAGCCTGGCACTGAAAACAGGCATCCAATTGTCAAGAAGGCACCTGGGTTTTTGGGTAAAAGGACCCTGAACAAAATGTCCTCTATAACTGGCAAAGGACAGAATCCTTATGCACTAAAGAAGCAATAAAAAAGGTGGTATTTTAAAACGTACAGGGAATTTTTAACAGCTAACATGGATTACTCTTTCACATCTTTGCATTCTGCACAGCAGAATATATATATAATAATATATATGCATATACACACACACACTTATAGAGATCTGAAACCATTCCTACAAGATGGTGATGAGACACTGAGCTTTCATTTGTCTGAATATTGTTTGTTGAGAAGCTCCAAGCTGGACCCCCAGCTGGTGCACCAGAACAGAT
The DNA here is from genome assembly GCA_035222235.1 of Margarornis squamiger. Classification (NCBI taxonomy): domain Eukaryota; kingdom Metazoa; phylum Chordata; class Aves; order Passeriformes; family Furnariidae; genus Margarornis; species Margarornis squamiger. The sequence continues at coordinate 47,170,346 of JAWWTY010000123.1, read as the reverse complement.
AAATGACTGCTTGCTGCAGGGCTACATCAAACCAAGCTGCTGAGGATTTATGCCATTATAACCCACAAAGCAATGAAGTGAGCATGAACTGGACCTCAGTGACTCCCATATTATAATTCTAAGGCAGACACTCATATATTTTCAGACAGGCTCTTGAAATTATTAATATTTTTTTAATGAGTGCAAAATAACGTATAGAATATTGTTGTTGTAAGGTATGTGCCAGATCTGCATACTCGGATACTCTGACCAAAACTCATTTCAAACCAGCTTGTCACTTGCCACTTCTGAAACTGCAGGGCAGTTTCCAGCTGACATGGTCTGCCTTTGTAGCTGGAAGCCCTAGAGATGCTCCTCACCTTGCCTGGCCCAGCACGCCTCACTTTGCTTTTTGTTACAGGGTCATTCTTCTCTTGAGCAATTTCTTGGTGAAGCGCAGCCTCTTTAACATCATTCATTACTTGAACCTCATTGCCAGGGAAATGCTGTCTGGAACTTGGGCTTTCCTTCACAGCTTGTGCTAACACTGATGGGCTGGAGAAGGTCATGAAATCACTCACTCTCACCACCTGTCTCATAAGGCCACATGATTTCCTTAATCAACATGCGAGGTGTCTGAGCCTTAGTGTACTGGGCTGTGTTCAACTGTGTCTTCTGGCAAAACAGAACCTATCTTGAGGAGCACCGGAGCAGGGAGGAGCCCAATGTCTGTTTCCAGTCCCCACATCAAAAAGTTCAAACAGTGCCTTGTAAGGAACCAATTCATCTGTTTTTCTGCATCAATAAAGCCAAAGTTGTGGAATTAAGTTAGAACGAACTGGACTAAGTCTAATACACTGTCTCCACACAAGAAATTACTGGTGGAAAAAGAAATCTGGAGGGATTTCTTTACTATCCTGACCCTGTTCTTGAGGGAATAGTGAGCTGTATCCCCTCACTCCAAAGGGGGAAACCCCTTCTGCACCCTGTTTACAGGTGACAGCAGAGCTGCTGGACCCAGTTTGGAACCCCAGGAGGGCGCCGGAGTTGAAGATCCTTCTACCAGTTGAAGATTCGTTCTGGCACCAGTTTAAGGCTGACCAGACAGAGGGAAAAGAGGTGTAATTTTAAAGGTTTCTCTAATATGGGGCTTCCTTGAGACTTTCAGTCAAGAAATACCTCGTCTAGGGAAATCAGGGATCTCTTTTTCCAGCCTGACGTCCAGTACTTCTTTTTTTAAATGTAAATTAAAAAATAAATTTTCTTTGCAATCCCTTATTGTTGAAATTAAAATCACTCAAGGCTGCTGTCTACCTGTTGCACTGCAGCAGGGCTGTAGAGGGGAGCGGGGTTTCTCTGCAGCCTGGAGAACAACAAAAGCTTATTCTGTACAAGTGGCAGGCGGCTGCAAATCACCTCCCGTTCACACCTTCCCCGTGAATGGGGCTGTGAGGCATATGGAGAGCAGAACACAATCCCTCTTCTCTGCTCGCTTCACGCTACCAAGAAATCTGCTCCTTTTACAACAGTGAAGAGGTGGAATACATTAGCTGCTGCACAGCTCATGTGCTAATTAAAACAACTCTTCCTGTTACTGTTTTTTCTTGGGAAGTTAAATGCCATCCGGAGAGCATGCTGAATGAATTCCTTTGAATCCCAAGCCCGATTATACATGGGAAAAGGCATTTAAATGAAATTTAGGGATTTCCTGTCAGACTTGAAGAAGCCCAGGTATGGAAAAAAGAAAATCACCACTAATTTGCACAGCACCAAAATTTTTAAACCACATATCTGAGATCCTGAAGATATCCCAAGAAGACAATCTAATTCTGCAATAAGTGGTGCCCAACCTCACTGATACTGCTTTTGTTCTGCTCCCATCCACGTGTGCTGAATTTGAGGAAAACAAGTCGGTCAGGAGCTGTATTCAGTGCCTATGAGGATGAGACTAATGGCCCTTAGTTTTTACGTACTTTTGAACTTTATTGTTAGAGAAAATACATCGCCTCTTAAGCTATACATTTGCACAACCATTAGTACCATAAGTAATCCTTTTACACAAGATGCTTGAAAAAAAGAAGAATGGAGATGCTCTGCTCTACAGTATGGAGTGACCCAGAAACCAAACAGGTCCAGTTTTCCTACTGATTTCTGATAATGGAAGGAAGATGTTTTAAGAAGAGGACACAAACATCGTCAAACCATGAGATCTATAATTATAGAGCAGCATGTGACTGATTATTCCTCTCCTCCATCCAAATGTAACAAATTAGAACTTCAGACCTATGTATCAGAAAACTTTTCACTGCGCTTAGTGTCTTGGTAGATGGTCCAGGCATTATAAACAAACTTATTCTTTCTCTAAAGCAGTATGATAATTATTAACACTTTGTGAAGGACTTTGATAATTCCAAAATATCACTAAGCCTATGATTCTTGCAAAGTTAAAAGTTAAGGAAAGCTAAAAGTTTACCACTCCACTCTGTTTTATTGGTATTAACTTAAGCTCTGTCCACCTTAGGCTCTCTCTATAGCCCATTTACAGAAATAAACCACTGTAAACCCTGCAAACCCTGGAACCGAGCCAGCAGAATAACCAAGCCATTTTAGAAGCATACATTGAATCATGGGTTAAACCAGAAAACTTGCACTTTGAAGAAAAGAAAATCCAGCATCAGGATTTCATTATGCAGGATTTTATTATTTTCTAGATACACAGAGTTGATTTGCTTGTCAATGAAAGACAGAGGAACAACAGAGATATAGGGTGCCCTGAGGGTCAGAACTCAAAATACAGCACTATGATATTAAGCTAATGAAAATCTTCTATTTTTATACTTTAAATGATAGCATAGCAATGGGGGTCCTTCTTTTTCTAGAAGATAAATCTAAAAGCATATATATGTATACAGAGAGCCATGTGTTTTATAATAGTTTTGATATATTTGTGTATTAAGATTTTTTATGAAAAAGTAGGTATGAATGTGTATGGTGACACAGACCATTGGTGGTTTTTGCAAGGTAAATAAAAAGTGTAAACCTCAAAATCAGGATGTAATTTCTGTAATTCCCCTCTCACTCTTCTTCCCTATGGATTCTCTAAACATATTTGAATATTTATTTTTAAATCCAATTTGTATTAAATTGTGCTCTCTGATGCATCTAAAAAGGGAAGCTGCTAAGTGAATGTGACACTGTGGGATAAGAAAGAACAGGCCAGAACACAAGACATCTGTCACTTCCCAATAGTTACATCAGCAGAGGATGAAAAATCAGAATTGATTCCATTATAGTTTGGGGGATTTCGTAAGAAAGCTGTGTTCTACAGCTCTTGAGAAGAGAACATCCAGAGGGGACAGACACAGCAGTGCCTGTGACAGCTTCCCTGCAGCACATCCAGCGGGAAAGGGTCTGCTCTGCTCTCGCTCCGTTCTCTGCATCCCCAGCCAGAGCTTGTGTGCTGCTGGCCAAGCAGCCATGTCTGTGCTGCTGGCAGCTCCCATTATAAAAAAATAACAGGATCATTTTGCTAAAGCCCTAGAAAAGCAGTGTGTTGGTGCTGTTGGCAGAGGGGATGGAGCTCATCAGCTGGAGAATGCGCAGGCAACAGGGGTACAGAGATAACCTGCCCCTATCCACAGCCTTGGGACACTCTTGTCCCATCTCCTACCAGCAACCACAGCAGACTTCTAAGCTTTCATCCCAATTCAATCCCTTTTCTTATCCTCCCATTTCCTTTTGCCTTCTGTGATGGCCCCTTGCCCCAGTTGTGCCTCAGCCCTTTGTGGCATCTGGGAGGCTGAACTCAGCTTGGACCACACTGCTGCAAAACCACTTCCAACCCCACGAATGGCAAGTTATTTGTCCACCACAGGTGAAGAGGCTGAAACTCCTCTGAGGTGTCCAAGGGATTCACATCACTGCCAGAGTGGGAACTCAGGATTTCTCAGTCCTGGGCTTCATCAGCCTGTCCACCAGTACATACAGCACAGTGTCATAGGATCACAGAATGTTAAGGGGTTGAAATGGACCCTAAAGATCATCTAGTCTCCTCCTGCCATGGGCAGGGACATCTCCCACCAGACCAGGCTGCTCAAGGCTTTTATCCAACCTAGCTTTGAACACTGATGGGGTTGGGGCACTCACAGCTTCTCTGGGCAATCTGTTCCAATGTCTAATCTCCCTCACAGTAGAGTCTCTTTCTAATATCTAACCTAAATTTCCCCTCTTTCAATTTGTACTTATTACTCCTTGTTCTATCACTACAGTTCCTGATGAAGATTCCCTCTCCAGCTTCCCTGTAGGCCCTTTTGGATACTGGAAGGTTGCTATGAGGTCTCTGCACAACCTTCTTTTCTCCATTCTGAACAGCCCAAACTTTTTCAGCCTGTCTTTGTAGGGGAGGTGCTTTAGTCCTCTTATCAAGACTTTGTGTCCCTCCTTTGGACTTGCTCCAACAGTTCCACATCCTTCTTATGTTGGGGACATCAGAACTGTACACACATCGTACTCCAGGTGGGGTCTCACATGAGCAGAGGGACAGAATCACTTGTTTCGACCTGCTGACCACACTCCTTTTGATGCAGCCCAGGATTCATACTGCAAATGCTAGTAGGCAGAAAGATAAACAGGGCAGGAGGAAAGCACAGAACAGCAGCATATGGGAAAAACATTAGTAAAGGGAGGGAAAATGTATATGATGTCAAAAATCAAAGCTCTCTGTTTCTATAAATGTTATTTATGATCTGATCGGTACATGGAGAATGAAAACACAGTGGTGTGCAGGGATGCTCTGGGTCAGTCACCAGCACCATGCAGTGCAAGTGATAGTATGGATGTGGTGTCTGTGACAGGAGGAGAGTGGGTCTGATCCACTGCCAAGGAAACCATGCAAGCCAACGCTGTGATCCACAAAGGTGCAATTTGTAGTTTTACTTTAATCCCAACAAACATCCACTGAAAACATCATCCACAGAAAAGCTAAGGATGTTTTTTTAAGAGTTAACTAAATTAAGAATCCTAAATCTCCACTTCAGCTTTTAAATATGCATACTTCAGCAGTGCTGAGCATCCACGGATCACACATGTATGACTCCAAGGACATTTCAGCACATATCTGATGTTTATTATATAGGGACACATCCTGCAAGCTCTGGAGTTCACAGGGAAAGGATGGGAAGAGCCAGCCATGTGCTTGGAAAAGTTGTTCTTGGCATCATATCTTTGAACCCTCTTCTGGAAACTGTTCTTTGATGTGCAAGGGATGCACAGACCACATGGCTAAGTACTTTTCTGGATCTCAAGCTCAAAAGCTGCACACATAAAGATCTGGTCACTTACCTGTGTGATTAAATATGGATTTAAGAGCTATCTTTGGAGAATTTAGTTTTTCTTTTTTTAAAATTTGGCTTTAATATCTGTCATTTGGATGTTTCTATTTTACAGGAATATTTTATTGCCTTCTTCTTGCCAATATCCAACACCAGAACATGTAATATCAACTTTTATGAAGCACTGTAAGCTTGGTACTACAGGTTCTCATGTTACATGACATTAAACCTGTCAATTCAGTGAACAATTACAGGGAAAAACTATAACACTTACTGGAATAAATTACATAAATTAATTGCAGGAGGAATTTAAGTTAGGCTCAGATGTGCTTTCTGAAGGAAATTATTGTAACAAATTCATTAGGGAACCATTCAGTTGTTCCCTCAAGTCGTCCATATCTTAATTAAAAACTCACAGATGTTAATAAAGCTATGGTAAATGCTCTCTAAGTCTAATAAGGCCTCCCAATAATGTGCTTGCAAGAACTCAGTAAAACTCTAGGTTTTACTGAACAATATAGATCTCTATGAGCATACTATCCCAGGACCTATACAATCAAATGCCCTGTCTTTTGCAAATTATTCTGAAGACTCCTTTTGTCTTCAGACTGGTGGCTGCACTGCGGCAAGGACTGATTTTTTTCCCATCAAGGACTTTCTTGCTGCTCATGCATCAGCCAGCACCTTTCAGTGATGCTCTAAAGTTTCACCTTTGGATGTGCTGCCTCACACCTACTCCACAAGGTACTCTCAGAGGTACCATGCATGCGAAGGACGAACAATGCATGGGGAGGAGGAGTGAGGTTTGTGCCCAGGTAGCAGCAGGTGAGGCAGTAAGTCCTACCAGTATTGGTATGGCACAGCCTCCTTGACCAGAAGTCATCCATGGGAGTCTAGATGCTTTACCCACTTGGACTTGGAGGGGAACACCCAGAAAACATGACAAGATCTGAAAATGTTCTTTTCTTTTTGCAAAACAGTTCTTCTTTCTGTTGATTACAATGAATCATACTTTTAATACAACACTAAAACAAGTCTTCAGTATTTTTGTTTGAATTTTCCATATTTTTTTTAATGTTGGATAATGGAAATAATTATAACCAATGTTTTCTGCATTCATAGTCCAATTTGTTCGTATATTCCTCAAACGGCCAAGTCAGGCTTGCAGACTTAATTGGAAAATGCTTCCTTCTGAGAACAACAGTCCTACCTAGAATTTTTAAAAATGAATGGAACTGTTTCAACTCATGGATTTACAGATGTCCATATTCTGCAGACAAACAAGCAGTTACACTGAAGCACAGCCCTCTCAAACCCTTCCATCACAACCAGTGGAGACCATGGCAAGGAGCACATGTGGTTTAATCCATGCACAGCATCCACTCTGTGTTACCAGCAAAACTGTATTGCATGCTGTGCAAACACCAGACCCTCTGGAGACAAAGCCCTGTCACTGGTGAGTCACTGTATTTGATCTACTGAATAAACGACCTAATATGACATTACTGTGTTTCAGATCTTTCTCTGCAGAATACACAGAGAAAAAGTGCCAGCGCTGGTACGACTGTCTATCTGTAAAGCACAATGCTGTACACGTGGGCTTGGGATACCTGAATCAATCTTTGAAGCTATGAATCAAGAACAGTACAATTCTAGCATAAAAGCAAGCTGTATTGTCTGCTACCTATCAGAGTTCGATATTAGAATGCTTTGCATTTAGGTAAAAAGGTACATGATAATTTAGCCTACAGCATATGTGATTATGTTATTGGGAATAACCATTATGTCTCCAGCAAGATTAGGAAAACCTATTTTGTAGAGGCACTTGCTCTTCATGAATCTCAAGGAAATATTTAAGCAAAACCAGCATTGCATATGAAGTTGGAAATAAAACAGGAGAGGTCTTGGCAAATTTCTCTCTTCAGTTTTGGTTTAAGTGGTTATGTTTTTCATCACCTGCTGTAAAACTATTTAATTTTCCATCGTCGCTGTCTCAAAAGATAACTCCTCTTGTTTTGGGAATATTTCACATCTCAGTGAGGATAACAGCCTATAAAAAGTACCTTTACAGAAGATTTTTTTTCTTCATGAAAGCATAAATGATTTAAAAGTTGTCTTATGTTCATCTACTCTCATAATCCATTGAAACTGCACTGCACTTTGCAGAGATCCTAAGAACGCAGCCCAGTCCAAACACCTAACAATATGAGGATGCACAAGAAAAGGCAAGCAAGTAAAAAGCATGGGCAGAAAGAACAATAATAAAGCAATAAAAAATGCAAGTTAGAAAGAAAGTATGGCATGAATTATTTCACGTGAATTTTTAAATTGAAACTACAATTGAAATGGAACAGACAAGACACAGGCAGCATAAAGCATACTTTGGATAAAAAGCAAAATAAAAGACGTGACACTGTGGAAAGGATGTGAAGAGAAGAGAAGGAACTCAATTTTGGGAAGATGGACCAACATGGTGCTATTTTTTTCCAAAGGACGAACACCACCATGTGCCAAGCTGCCCCTTCCTCTGAGTACATGGGTGTTGCTGCTGGCCACTACCACGGCATGGCAGATTCCTGACTATGAGTAACACAACATTATACACTTAATGCTCATTTTTATTCTTTTTTTGTCTATTAACTGTAAAGCACACTGAGTACAGATGGCACGTATCAGTCAATGAAGAAAATTATCAGCAGTACAAGCCTCAAGTGCATGTATAGAGGCAGAAAATACCCTAGAGTATTAAGTGGAACGAACTCATATTCATAAAACAGATAATAATTCATAATATGTGCAATAAGTAAAAAAAATATGCTGGCAGGGGTCTCAGTTTAGCAGAAAACATAAACACACATTCAACTTAGAAGGTGTGACCGGATGGAGTTAGGCCAGTGGTTAAGTGCCTTGTTGAATTACGGTTAAACCCTCTAGCTTAAATTCAGAAAGAATTGTGCTATTTTAATTAAAAAACTAACGGAATGGCTTGTGGAATTGGTCTAGAATGTTTCATAAACCCTCAAGAGTTAGGATTTTTTGTCTTTAAAACAAATTGAAAATGTTGTATGTGTTGGTGAAGACACAGCTTTTAACAGAGGCTAGAAGAGACAGTAACTGACAGAAAATGCCTGCTATCTGTAGTCATTTCCATTTAGCATAAATTGTTAATGTTTTTAGGAAAGAGATATAATGAAAAACACTCATAATCTTGTAGTCAAGTTTCAACACCTGTTTATTTATTGTGGCCAAAAGAATAAGGATAACATGATTTATGCTTCAAGCACATGGCAGAAGAACAGGGATTTTTTTCTTTAAATTGTGCCTGCCTAAGAATGAAAGAAGACATGCAATTTCAGAATTAACTGGGTATTTTTGTTGTTGATGTTGTTTAGGAGACAAAGAATTAGTGACCACAAGCAACCACTCAAATCTGACAGGCTGACAGTGTCAGTTTTGCCATGAGGCTGATTTGTGACAGTCCAATGCTGTTTGCTACCCTGGGACTGGGCAAGTGGAGGGTGCTCATTCAATGGCAAGTGTATAACTGCAATATAAACATTTATAATAATATATCTAAGCTAATAGGTACTCAAATCATCAGTAGACACAGATGCACTTCCATGCATATGTACCACATGTAATGAAGCCTGTGGAGGAGAGGAGGAGAGTCCCTAGACTCCTACCATAACCATGTTTCATTTCAGGTGGAGAAAATGCTAACTAATTCTGTTCCAGAGTTTATCTGGAAGCATGTTACTGAATAATGGAAGGCCACTCTCAAAACATGTCCCTTGCTGTTTGGTGAACACCCTTCCCTTATTCCTTCTCCTTTCTCCTGCCATGAGAAGACACCACACACAGAGAGGGAGCTGCAGAAGATATGCACACTAGAGAGGCTCAGTCCTAGTCAGTGTTCCCTCCAGAGCAGTCTCAACATGCATTGCTTCCACCCTCCCCACAGTGATGTGTGGCAGTGCTAGCGAGCTGTGGGGCTCAGCAGCAGCAAATGCCACCTCAGAACTGAATCACCATGGAGTAAGAAAATATTTATATTTCCAAGCAATGAAAAATATTAAAGGAGAAAGCTTCCCCATACACTTTATTACCATGGGGTTTTTTCCTCAGGTAACCAGTGTTGCTTACTGCAGATTCTGTGCAATGTTACAGTCTTGGCCAATGTCATGGTGCTGTTCTGTGCCATTTTATTCAAGAAATTTTTACTACCCTCAGATGTAAAACTATAACAGCTTCCATTATCTGTGATGTAATAATGCCTTATTTTCCTTATATTTGGGACATTTTTTTAATGTATTATTTTTACACCAAAGGATTAGAAATTAAGCTATTCTGTATAGCATGTGAAAAATACACTGTTCTTGCACAGGTATTTCCTCTCTTCACTGCAGCAAAACAGCCTCAATAACTGAATAAAACCTGAGGGTATAGCCTGGAAAATATTTATTAGTGCTCTTTATGCTATAGGAAGATGACAGAAGGTAGCGCCATGCTCTAGCTCCTGGATCGAGCTCAATTTGTGTTTCAGTGCAGCAACACACCATTTTCAGCTCCCAGGAAAAGCACCATTTCACAAGAATGATGCTTCATCCAAACTGACCGGGTTTGCCCATGGCAAGACTGGAATGCTGCATTTTCTGGGCACAGCTGTACTGCTTCCAGTTTCTGAACTGATGGGACTCATCCAGCTGCCCCTGAGCAGAGCACACAGCAAGCAATGATCCCCCTGCATTAGATGGAATATCATGTCTAAGCTTCTACCATGATCCCCCAGTACTGAGATGTCCTGTCCTGTCACAGCTTATTATAACTCTCTGCATTCCCAGAAGTTTAATTAGGCCTTTTGTTGCTCTTGCAGAACAGCACTTGTTTTATGTTGACTATTGGCCATTTAAAAATACTCTGAAGTTTGACTAATCTCTAACAATTACCCATCTGAGAAAAGAGAAATCTAGTCCACACTCACTATCTCATCCAAGGAAATCTCCTGGAAAGGCCAATCTGCCTGCACTGACTATAGGTAGACTTACAAAGTTTCCTCTACTAACATCTAACTCGGTGAAATAATTCTCACTTTCAAAGGCCCAAGTCATTAACATGGAATAAGCCAAAGCAATATAAATCTGAGATAAGAAAAAAGACAAAGGGTTAATCTGTAGACCAGAAGAATTATGACAAGCATAATAAGGCATGTGTTGTTTGTCTAAAGAACAACTATGAATAGATGCTACCATCAGCCCCCAGCGCATTTAAAGTCAGAAACGCTTACTCTGCAGATATAAATAAACTGCCCTACTTTCGGCTTCCACCAACACTACAGAAGGGAAAAAGTACAGAGATATTAGCTAGAATATATCTTATCTTGGGAATGATAAATGGAATGCAATCCATTTGTGAGGAGTCTTTAATATGTATAATACCTGATTAATTTATTTGGGTTTTTTGCACAGTCTTTTTCATAGCTCCTCCAGAGTGCTGCACCAAAGTCAAAATTCAGGGTCTGGCCTTCACAAAGATTGCCTCAACCAACTCTTGTAAACAAAGGGAGACGAGTGAAGGCAGAATGAGAATGTCTCTAACGAAAACCCTGGCTGACCACAAAAACAGTAGGATCCAAAGCATCAGTGGGTGCAGCCAAAATGGACACAGGTTGGTTTAAAACTCTGAGAGTGTTTTTGCAAAGGTAGTAGCTAGAAAAATGTATTTGCAGTTGTAAGTTGAGCAAATTTGATATGAGTCACAGTGGCTGTAAACATGCAACCCCCACAGAGCTGTTTGCAAGTTGTTTCTCTGCATATACCCACTTGTGTTCAATCTGAATAACTGAGTAACTGCAGAACACCACATACAGTATATAAATGTAAGGAAAGAGGAAAAATGACACAGACAACTACAGTCTAGTCACTTACCCAACAAATAGGCATAAAGTTCAAGCAGATATTGAAAAGAAAAACCAAGTTTTAAAAATGAATGAAGGAGCAGGACAGAAGCTGACAAATACAGGTGATAAACAGACTCGCCATACATATTTCTGGGTGAGAATACTGACTGTTCAGCTGACAGAAGTCTAGTAGATGACTATTCTGATTTCAGTGAAACATTTGATAATTTTTGAAAATTTGAAAATTTAAGGCCACCTGGAGAATTAGTTTGGAGTGAAGAGATCGTACTTAATAAGAGTTGTAAGGAACAGGCTAAAGAACAGACAATGATGGCCTGGGCTAGACAGAGTTTTAGTGACGTTCCTCAAGGACTGGTCTTACTATTTTATTCATGACTTTTTGCACGAAAAAAAGGAGTGCTGATGACAGAACTGAGGTATTGTCAAAGGTAGTAGAAGCCTAAAATATTACACAAGATAAAAGTTCTGAAGCACCAGACATGAGACAAAGGAGACTAGTACAGCAACACAAAATAAGACAAATCTCACCAAGGCCATCAACTCAGCGGAAAATAATAGGAAATGTCTCCATCAGCTGGGACTCCACAACCAAAACCAACGAATCAACAAGGAAGAGAAGAATCTAGGTGGTATTAGTTGATTCAGGGATAACTCTGGGCAACTAGAACTACATGAGACATGCAAAACTCACCAGATAAGATACTTCTTGTAGATATACAGACATGCTAGCTCTGTGCTAAAAATGGTAAAACTGCAACAGAAACAATTCTGGTCACTGACGCTTGAGATACTTGAATTCAAACTGCAACAGACTTAAAGAAGATATGTGAGCATGACTACAGAAATAAGAAACCATTTTTATCTGAAAAAATGGGGCTTCAGCTCAGCAACAGGTAAACTGAAGATACATAAGCTAGAAAGTAGAAAAAAGTATCCAAACATCAAAGGAACAAGGTTTCGAAAGAGCCTTTGTGTGAGAGCAGCTGGATGCTGCTGGAAATAAAAGCAGTTTCAAGATGGGTTTTGATAAGTTTATAAATGAGATTATATGATACGCTTGCCTGGGAAGGAGCAGGGGGTCTGGTGTGGTGGTGAGGGAAGCTGTGTCTTTCCACATACATTGGTGATAATTTCAAATGATTTTTGTATTTCAGAGATTTAATATTACATCTAAGAGAAAAACCATACAACTGCTCAAGCTCTCTATAAACATTCTCATAAATGCTAAGGTAGGATTTTGACTATTAAAAGTGCAGCAGTGTCTGGCAGGCTTTTTGAAAGTCTGGTTCAGTCTAGCTGCAGGCTGCCCGTGAGCAATTTCACCAGGCACATTTTTCTGCCCTGACAAATGGCTCAGCGGACAGCTATGGGACAGCCTGTCTGAGAGTTTACAACCCACTAATGACAAAGTGCTCAAAGCTGAGAATCAGTCTCTAATAGAAATGAAAATATTTTTCCCCTCAGAAAGTTATTACAATTCTCCTTCCTTCTCTCAAAGCATAAATTTTAAGTAAGTTGCCTAGCCATCAGAAAAGACTGGTAGGAATAGTAAAGCCATCAGAGAACACAGATGTGTAACTCTTTAACTTCCGTAATAAACTAAACTGCTTCTGCATTGAAAAAGTGTGGAAAGACCATCAGAGAGGTGAAGTTATGAAATAGCCAAGGCTGAAAGGAAAGCAGAAAGCTTGAAAATAGTTGTATGTGTTATGTTTCTAAAAGGCAGGAAAAACAAGAGGTTTTGGTACATGGGCTAGCAAATGGGATTCTGTAGGATCTGCAATTTATTCTTGCAGTGAAGGACTTACATCATGTACTTTTGGGTAGCTTGGCAAGGCAGACTTCCTGCCTTGCTATTAGAAAGCTTAGCTGAATGGAGAGAAGGATGAAGCAAGGGTTGTGTCTGTTAAAAAGTATATTTTAAACACCTCCTTCTGCCTGTACTCCAGAGAAAGAACACGGAGGTGGCATTTAGCAACTGCCTCACTCTACAGCCAGGGACATGCATTTCCTTGCTCCTCTGAAAGTCTGCTCCAGTCTGAGTGAGCTGTAAACCTCAGAAGGATCATTGCTCACACATGCTCAGCTAAGCCTTGCTGGATTTTCACCATTAAGATGTCTGAGGATGCTCTTGCCAAACATATTCCAGTCTTTCACAGGACATAGTGCTAACAGAGCAGTCCATCCATCATCGCTAAAGGACAGCAAGCTGTGATCTGTTACTTCCCAGCCTCTAACCGTGATCAGACAGCAAAAAATGTGTCATTTTCACAAAACACCATGAGCCTGCCCCATTTCCTGGGTTTTACCCATGCCAAGGCTGCTCAGCCACTGCGCTGGTGCCACAGGATTAGACCCACTGCTGCAGCATGGGGCAGGCTACTGAAGGCACCCAGGCAATGATGAGGCTCTGTCAAGAGATAAAGTCCATACTGAAAATGAATTGTAGAAAGATTATTTCTATTTATTCTTTTTAAATGTATTTAGTAAGCTGTTAAACTACATAGGAATTTAACAAAAAACAACTACACTTGTCAATAACTTTGTGATGCTGACATCTATTTATTTTATTAAACCTACTCCTTGCCAGGTTAGCTACACAAAATTCAGCATCCTGTTTTTATACAAGACTCAGAAAAAAGAGATTCATACTTGAGATGCCTAAAGGGCGCCAATCAGGCACTTCATATTAACTAAGAATGTAAACAAAATGACATGACCTGAGTAGGAATCATTTACTCCATAGTTCTTACAAAGGACAATAAACATATGGAAGGAATTACAGAAAGGGAGTCAATAAAGAAGACTAGTTCATCACAGAAATGGTTTGTATTTAAAAAAAAAGTGAGACGAAGTAGGTAAGCACAGAAATCTGGGTCAAGTGTGAGGAAGAATACTCTTCTTTTGGCAAATGTTTCTTGATGTTCTTGATGAAATTTTAAGAGCAGTTGTTGCATGAATACATAATCAGATGTCAGGAAGCAACAGTCTGTGTTATTTACAAAGAAGGAATTTTATCAGGTTCATTTTAGGGAGCCTTAAAATACTATTTAAAACATCATTTAAAAATAACAGATGATTACAGACCCACAAAACATAGAAATTACTAGGAATACGGTACCTATTATGACTGAGGTTTATTATGAAGCGTTGCAGAGGAATTGGAGGCAGCATACCCAAGTGTACCTGTCAGTAAGCACTGACGAAGAGATAAGGATAGGACTGGGCACTTTCTGCTGCTTGGAGATCCTGCTCAACATGAGAAGATCCCCAGTGACAGGATTTGCTCCCCTGCCCACAAGATGGAGAACGCAGGAATGATCGAAATCAAAAACACTGTGTAAGCCACAAACAATACAAATAGGCTGAAAAGCCCAAATCCTCATGGTTCTGTGTGCCTTGCAGCACCTTGGATTTTAGAGGTGACTCAATGATTTGTAGTGAGACTTCCAGTTCAATGGGAATATCGTTAGGGAGGAGGCATTGAACACTACCAGATAAAACCCCGGAAGACTGAGCAGCTGGCGGACATCATGAACTTGCTTTTTCATTGAAGAATACTAATTTGGTTTAGCGGACAATCTTTTTGCTAGCCTGTAAGTCAGAATGTTGTTTTTACATCTTTATGAGGAAAAAATCCACACAAAGTTACTGAAAAAGCAGTATTTGAAAGTGACATCACTGTGGTTATGTTATGTTATCAGTAAACTTGGGCAGAAGTTTTAAGGACGAGAGGCTCTTACAATATTAGTCACAGTTTAAACACAAGTTAATTATCCTCAAAATATTGCACTAATGAGTTCTGCAAATACGGACTTTAAAACTGTTTGAGAAAGGCTGCTTTGGCTAATGGAGAGGTGGGAGACAAGGGCCTTGACTTCTAGATGAGAGCTCTGGACAGCCCTGTGTGGCACAACTGCCCTTCTTCAAGCAACCACTGGTTTTAACACAAGCCTGTTCACAGAAGAACCACAATTCAAGTGACCCAAGTTGACAGACCCTTTTTGTTTTTATGGATATTGGCAAAATAGACCACCAAAGCCAGACTGATCAAAATAAAAAAGACTGTGCTGGCACACAGAATAGCCTGGATCTTCCAGGGATGCTGAGAATCGTAATGCAGCTTGAGCTGCTGCTGCCTTAGGTTCCTCTGCTTTGTGTTAAAACCAGCAATTAGTTTGCCTGACTGTCACATGTAGCCCCAAGAGTAACCATATTTACTTCACAAATTGGGAAGACCATCTGCAAACACCACACACAGTTACAACAGGAATTTCACTGCTGAAATCTCTAGGAACTATTAAAAATATTTTAAGAAATTAACTGTATGGGCTGCCTCTGTTTCTAGTGAAAAAGCATTTCATCCCTTGCTTCACTGGGAGAAACACTGAAGCAAAACTGAGTCCCACTGAAAATCCTATTATAGCTATGTTATTACAAATCAGAGATCTTGGAATTGTATTTTACACCCAGCATATTCTCAACTAGCAATCAAAAATATTATGATAGACATCAGCAAGACAAGTGTCCAGACTAATTAAATCTTTCCATCTCTAAGCACTAAATTTAGCTTGTTTTTCTTAAGAGAACTACCAGCATGCCAGACTGCTGTATGGGTGGAGAACCTGAATGCACAGGGCTGATCACTCAGTGCTGCACTGTGAACAGCTGATTAAATGTCTTTGTATCAATGGTTACAGCCTGGTCTACCTAGACAGGTAGACAGATGTATTTAACCAATGGATCACACACTTAATACCAGATCAGAGTGCTAGATACACACTAAAATAGGCAGTGGGTCAAATTCTTCTGAAGAGTACAACTGCATCCCTCTGGAACATTCAGGAGTGATAGTCCAATGATAATACATAGAAGCCATTGTTCTAAAAAAGTCTGGCCTTTTTTTTTTAAAGGCAATTTTTCTTCCTTTCACGTTAAGATCCCTCTATTATAAGATGATGGGTGAATTATTTCTGCTTTGGTTAGTCTATTATAATGTAACTAGGAGAAAGGAAAGACAGGCCAATGAATTGCACTAGTAATAAAGTTCTCTACACTGTATTAAGGTATGTAAAAGCACTGCCTTAAGGCATAATTTCAGTTCAAAGTTATATACATAAGATACTCTAAACAACCCCGAAACAGAGCCTGAGGTTTAATTTGCCAACAAACTCCAAAGCTCAAGAGGGAGGCTCACACTTTCTTCACTGTTGGAATCACTTCTCAACAGTGACAGCCTTTGTATCTCCACCTCCAGATTGCATCTTAACCCTCCAGAAACTGCAACAACTGCTCAGCTATTAAGTAACTTAAAAAAACACTGAACACATTTTAATCATCTTTTCAAGGCAGTTAGCAGCTACAAGTAAGAAAGGGATACTTGTGTGGTGTGATCAGACAGCTCTTGGCAAAGTGTAAGTAAAGGCTGTTTGGTCACTGCTTCAGTAGAGGCAGCCCAGGCTTTCCTCGAGTTCCCTTCTCTTCTTTCTTTAGAAAAATCCTTTGGTAATTCAATACTGCAACATCTTTCAAATCAAAGGAGTTAAGCCGATTGCTCTGACAGACTTCTAGGAGATTCCCCACCCTAAGGACGAAAGCATGAATTTTAGCACAAGTCAGTGTGAAAAAGCTACTTCAAAGAAACAGCAATACAACCCACAATTCTATAAACCACTTAAAAAGATCCCTCTACACATTCATTAGACTGAAAAGGGGCATGCCATTGTATACAACCACTCCTGGCCTTAACGCTGCCTTCTGGCCTCTGATGTTCAAGGCATGACCTCAGGGAAAACAGAAAAAACTTAGAAAAGAGCAGCAGACTTTTTAAAGGTAGCTGTCTACCCAGTCATCTTCCCTTGGGTAATAGCATGAGTGTCATCAACTTCTACTTGCTACTTACAAAGAGGTTTTGCAACTCAGAGGCTATTTGAAAAAAAAAAAAAAAGTTAGGAAGAACCAAGAACTGTGTTTAGTAGTGTAGAAAAGAGCTAGAAGAGATCATGTGCAGAAAGCTGACTGCAGGCAATTTTCTCTTAGTTGGTAGTGTTTCAGCATATTCTCATTTGTGCTTTTAACAAATTGAAGGGCTTTCTCAAGTCAAGAACTTCAATTTGTCAAATTGTGTTGCATCACTTCAAGAGAGCTTTTTTTTTTTTCCCACTTCCAGTCAGGTTATGCAGTATAGCCAGCAGTAAATCTGTGTAACCTGAAAAGAGGTCAGTGCTGTGCACACACATTTTTAATGCTTATAAATCTATCTGGTAAGAGAGCTTGAGATTTGATTTTTGATTCCCAATGCTTGAGCCTGAACACTGCAGAAATCAAAGATACGGCTTTTGTCATGTTCCTTCACACCCCGCCCCCTGACAATGTTTATTTCTAATATATATCTGTATTTACAGCTCTATTATCTTTAAAAGAAAATACTTTATGCAAAACAAGTTCTATAGCAAAAAATTTATGCTACTCAAACTCCAAGACTAAGAACACCTAACAGACCTAAACTATGTGGAAAAAAACAAAACCACACAACTAACTAGCTAAGCTAGAACAGACATTTGGTGGTGGTGTCACTCCAGTTATCCATGCATGATCATGTTTAAAGCCAATTGCATATTCTGTTAAAAAATGCATGTAGAGAAGCTGTGAAGTAATTCTGACTCGCTTTCAAAAGTACCATTATGGTGTAGGCATTAAATTCCATGAGTTACGTCTACGTTAAATTTTCTTTTGGATTAGGAGTTTTTATGAGAATCTTCTCCTGGTTCCCATTTGCTGTGCTTTGATTTGCATTAGCGAGTAACCTTGGAGCGCACAAAGTGAATTCCTTCCCACTGAAACTAAACCAAAAATGCCCTCCGGTGACTAATTCATATCACAGGACCAGAGAGAACAAGTCTCCAGCTCATCAAACTCGATCCACAGCATCAGCTGTGACAGTGTGTAGGAGAACAAGCAGAAGGGAAACAGAAAATTACTTCACTCAAAGAGAAAATGTATGATATACACACTAAACTGAGTGATTTATTAAAAGAAAGGTAACATTAATAGGCAGCAAAGACATGCAAAACGGCAATGAAACCTTCTGCTGTTTGAAAAGCTCTAAAAATAACAAATGGTCATGCTGCTAAGTTCCATAAAAGATAATGGGGTGGAAGTAAACATTTCAGAATTGTTAGGATAAAAAAGGGAGGAGATTCTTAGAGGATGTCTCTGAAAAGGAAAAAGAAAGAATGAAAGAAAAAAATCTGTGAGTGAGTCTAGGTCACTCTTTTTCCACAAGGATGTACAATGCAGAGCAGACTTGTGCTCAAGGAATCACTCATGTCATGAACGTCAGTCTTTGAATAGATCTTATTCTTTTTTCTTTTTGGTTGAGTTCCTCCCTAAATCTCCTCTTAAAAAAACCCAACAAAACAACGACAGCAACCAACCAAACCAAACCAAACCAAAAAAACAAAAAAAAAAAAAAGGAAAATTGCCTGCTTTTTATTTCCACGCACTTGCTGCCTGTGAGATTTTCATTCAGCTATATGAATGGAAAAGACCCTTTATCAGTTCACCATATCCAGGCTTGCAAAACGAACACAGCAGCTAATGTATACTGGATCTGTACAGTTCTTCTCTGTGCTGTATCTGTGGGTTTTGGTCTTCAAAACTCACAGGGTACAACTGGGTTGAGGCACGCAGTTCTAAGACGAACCCTCCTGCTAACTTCTGTATCAGTGCTTGGCACACAGAAGTCAGAAGGGATTTAAGGAGCAGAAGTTTCTCTCTTCCTTGTACTGACAACTGCTTGTATGGCATCAGGTGGCACAGTGACCCCTAAGAGACCTGTGTTACCTACCATAAATGATGATCAGGTCTTTTCTAACAGGCTCTTCAAATCAAGTAATAAAAGGTGATTGCATCCTTCTGTGCTATGCTAGTATGTTTCCATAGTTCAAGAAATAAGGTAACTTTTAGTAAGAGTGAGACACCTGAGTCAATCTCTGAAGACTAAAAAACAGGCTGTAGCTCAGGTGACCTACTTGTCTTACACCGGTCCAGTATGTCTTCTGTGTCAAAAGACCAGACTGCCAAATTCCCACTCCCACCAGTGAGCCAGCCTCATGCTTTTTGTGTTTCCACTCTTTTGTAGTGAGGAGGGAGGGATTTCCTCCTGTCTGGGGGATCACCTTCTTCTTCCTCTGCCTACAATCACCCGAGTCTCCCTGTAGGAGACTGTTTTGGTGGGGAGGCAAAGAAAGGCAAAGGTGAACTCTCTTCCAGGAGAGGTGGGGAAATTAGGATGGCAGGATGCACAGCAACACTGGATGCTCATTCATGTGCTTGTTCAGCTGTGCATCATTGTGGAGACATTATAGCACCATTGTTCTGTGAAAAAACTTGCACTAAAAGGCTCAGTTGCTGTCCTGTGTCAGAGGGCAAAACTGTCTCTTCTCAGTTCACGGCACATGCTTGGAGTGCCTCTGAATTAAGCAGTGCCTCAGCACATTCCCCCTGCTCAGCCACACTACAAATTCCAGCACACAGAGCTCGATGCAGGGATGCAGTCCCTATGAAACACTGATTTTACTGCAGCTCAGGAAAGATACCTGAATACATGTGTCTAATACCCCAGATTATCCCTAGATGAAACAGAAATTGCTGTCTTCCTTTTTTCAGACCCCACAAGAAATGATCCTCTCTTATCACAGTAAAGAAACCCAACACATCAAATAATACCATCCTCCAGTTTTAGCCACTGAATAATTCTGAATTTCATTTACAGTGTGTCTATGATACAAAAACATTTATTTGAAGAAAGCAAATGAAATTATAAGAGCTTCTGCCTTGTTACCCATGAAAACAAAACACGCTTCCTGAATGCTTGTATTGCTGCTCAGTCTATTTTGCTCTGACAATTTGGGTGCTCAGACACTCCGGTACTGCCCTCTCCTGGTCCAGCTTCAGCCTGCTGGATTTGGACAGAAAATTAGCAGCAGGACAACCAAGCAAGCAGCAGCTTTTTTTTTTTCCCCTGTAAGGTAAGAAATAGTTACGTTTTGATATCAGTTGTCAGAACAAAGCTAGATTTGATTTTACGGTTACAAGAAAGGATAGAAATTTAAAATGTGCATGGCAGGTAATATGGCATGGACTGCACTGAGGACTCAAAGAACCTTCTTGACTGGATACAAAGTTTGTTGCAATTTCTATTTGTTCCCCAGTCTTTCATCTCTGCTCTGTCACGCCACTTTCAATGCTAACAAGGGTCATCTGAAAGATGCTGCATGAGGGCTAAGCAGGGCCCAACACACATTTCCTGACATCCCAGGGAATAGTGTCAAATTTATCATGCTCAAAACTGCAGCTTTCTAGTGAGACATATACATGATAATAACCCCTCTTGGTCTTTTAATAACTTTTTAAAAACCTTTTTAATAACTTCTTCAGATGAATGGCAGCAAGAATTCAGAGGATTCTTCTTAAATGCAGATTTTGTATTTACTACTGGCCAAAAGATTTTATTTTTTAACTACAGAAGAAAACGAATGTGAATTAGAAATTCCTTCATATAGGAAGAAAGACACTGTTGTTGCCAGCCGAGGATTGAAATATCCTAAGTGCCTCCTGATTTTCCCCACTTCTTTCTTAATGAGCACACTGACCTCTGCTGTCTTGGGAAAGAACCTGCTCAGAAACACAGCAAGAACCTCCCTGCCTTCCTTGCTTTACCCCTTCCCTGGCTTACTTGGTGAATAAAGCAGTATACATTTATGCTATTGCTCTTCATGTTAAAAGGAAGAGAGAATCCTACTTAATGTCTGACTGTCTCATCAGCAGAAAATCTAGGGGAAACTCTGCTCTGGGTGGGCATCACCAGCACACCCCAGAAGTGTTTTTGCTGTCCTTTGCTTTGGTTCGAAGAGTGAAGTGTTGATCTGAAGGTTCCCTAAATAAAGCTATAATTCACTTACTGTCCTGTAAGATAGAGGGATAATTTTTTAATCAACTGCAACCATGTCAACAGCTTCTCACAGCAGAGGAAGAACTGGTACCCATTTAAATCCATTCTAGGAATCATAAACAGCTTGTTGACAGAGGTCACATCCGCAGGGGAGCTCAGAGTTGATTAGTTCGCCTTCACAGAGCTTTTGCAGGCAGAGTGACTTGCACTCCAGGAGAGGATTTAAGACAGAGACGCACTGAACAAACCAGAAACATTTTCAAAAAATTGTGTTGTCTGCCAAGATGCCTAAATAAATGGGAAATGAGAATAGCCGTGAATTTTGAACTCAGCTTTGCTACTTTTGCATGTGTTGTATGTCTGCATTTTTGAGTATCAGCTATTGTTCCGTATGCTGTGTTACACTGAATTTACAGCTTCTACCTCAATAAAAATATGTTTTAGATAACAACATGAAAATGCTTCCTATCACACTAGTAGGTTTCAACTACAAAAGTGCAAGGAGGGGAGAGAAGATTTTTAGTACACTTGATACACAAATTGTAGGAAAACAAATTCAGCAGTTCTGCTGTATTGATTCCCTCCCTCCAACCATTTTATTGCGTGATCTCCTTCTCAATTTCCTTTACAATTATTTCCACTGGATAGTATTGACTGAATTTCCACTTGCTTGCTGTTTTCTTCTTATCGCTGTATATTTGCAAAACTCTTGATAAAGCAACAAAATGAATCATAATGTGCACAACATTCTAAATAAGACCCCTAATATCATATATAACATGAAGGTTCTACTGCATTAAAATTGATGAATCAAAGATTCTACATTCACTATTTTCTTAGACTGTTTACACTAGCTAGGAGTGTAAATAGGAGTTTATTACTAGTATAAGACAATGTCCCTGCCAATTTTATTTTATACCTTCATTTATATTGTTCTGAACGATTGTCACTTCTCTGTTAGATCCCAGTTCTTTAACCTCCCCTCTAATGGCCCAGTCCCCAAGATGTACTTCAAAATTTGCTCCATTGACAAACTTTCATTGACATAATAGGCAATTCTTGTTTGGCATACAATATTTTTATCTTCAACTGATTGTCCAAAGCATCCCATTAAGTAAAAACTATCAGAACTCTACATAAAAGATATTTCACAAATCTTTGTCTATGTACCTTCAACAGCTGTTAACATACAACTTGAAACAATATTTCTGCTTGCCTAGTACTTTATATATATATATATATTTCAGTCGTTAAATATCTTTACAGTTCTATTTAACATATTTCCCAAAGATCTGGATGAAGGGATGGAGGGCACTCTCAACAAGTTTGCACATGACACCAAGTTGGGTGAGAGTGTTGATCTGCTGGAGGGCAGGAAGGCTCTGCAAAGGGATCTGGACAGGCTGGATAGAGGGGCCAAGTCCAACAATATAAGGTTTAACCAGGCTGGATGCCAGGTCTTGCACTTGGGTCACAACAACCCCCTGCAGCGCTACAGGCTGGGGAAGAG
>JAWWTY010000123.1:47099721-47147151 GCA_035222235.1 Margarornis squamiger | reverse complement strand
AGAAGGGCAGTGGAGCTGGTGAGGGGTCTGGAGCACGTGTCCTGTGAGGAGCAGCTGAGGGAGCTGGGGTTGTTTACTCTGGAGAAAAGAAGGCTCAGGGGGCATCTTATCATTCTGTACAACTACCTGAGAGGAGTTTGTAACAAGGTGGGGGTTGGTCTCTTCTCCCAGGTAACAAGTGACAGGGTGAAAAGAGATGGCTCAAGTTGTGCCAGGGGAGGTTTAGATTGGATATTATGAAAGATTTCTTCACTGAAAAGATGGTCAAGCATTGGAACATGCTGCCCAGGGAAGTGAGAAACTGAATTATTACTGAACAAAGAGGTTTCACTTAGTGTTATAAAAACTGGTATTTCTTGGTATCAGTATATATCAGTGGACCAAGATTTAAAAGGCTGTACCACTAATGGCAGCAAAGGAGAAATACTGGCATTTCGTAGACTTACCCCACTATCAATGTAACAGCAATGAAGTATCTTACTTAAAAAGAATTTCTGTTAATGCTTCTACAGCTGCATATTGTTTCATAAAAAATCCAAACAGGCTAAGACCTCAACCCATGACACTGAAAGAGGTATAGAAGGCATATACAATCCTACTGCCTTTAGTAGGACTGTACGCACCTGAGCTAATCCATAGCCACATTTTCCATATCAGGTCTTGGTACAAGTCAGTGCATCATGCTTTTGATGACACTAGGCTCTGAACTTTGAAAATTTTACCATGTAATGAGCCTTTAGTTGCATGAAATGTGATGTTTTGTTATGGCTGGAGCCACCACAGACAGTTCTAGTTGAAGGTTGCCGATTACATGGAAAAATCCTTCAGATTCTCATAATTCTGTTAAATAGTGTATTTTTTTATCCAATTTCTCCTTAAAAAGTAGATGTGCTTAAAGAGAGTCCATCTGCTCCTGGGAACAAAGAGAAGAGAAATTCCTTGCCGTTTAAAATATTTTCAGCAGCTCTCTTGCTTATCTTTGCTCTAACACCTAGAAGTAGCTGGGAAGCTTAAATCCAGGTTTGAGATTAGGTAGGTATATATTTTACTGTGTCTGGTCAACATCCATTTTGATATGGCCAAGTCTTAAGTGTTTTTAAAGCACACAGCTGTACCTTATGAGTAATGGCACCTGGAACACTTACGAGCAGCTCAGAGATCCCAGAACTGTGAAGCTCAAATCACTGCATATAGCTCCCACCTTTGGGTATTTATACTGTTTATACACAAGCCAGGTAAACTGAGGCAGGTAGCAGTGACATAACACACCCCAGACCTCACAGTAATTCACAGCAGCCCTCTGAGAAGATGAAGGCCTTGTGCCCATGCTGCAGCCTGGAGGAGCTGCCCCTGCTAAATGCTGGGCAAGGATGCAGCCTTCCTCAGACAGGAGGAATTTCTATCCCCATGGCTGCCTTCTGCCAGGGTCTAGCAAGGAGGAAACACGAGCAGGGAAGCCCCAGCCTTGAATGAAAAGGGTTCATTTACTGAAGATTTTGTAAAAAATGGAAGAAAGCATTTTAAATGTCAGCAAGGAAAATGCAATTTCTGCCTGTGTTAACCAAGGGTGCAGAGGAGATGAGTGGCATCTCCTGCCCAGCCCCGTTTCCATCCCCTCAGAAAGCAGAGACAATGTCATCCTGTCTCTGGTCTTTCCAGTGCCAGTTAGGCATAATGCCACACAGCATGCTCCAAGAACATCTGCTCTGCTCAGGGAAGGCTCTACCTTTTCCAAAAGGCAACTGGGAAAGCGAAAAAAACAAACCAAAAACAAACCCAAACCCAAAACATAACAAAAAAAGCCCAAACAAACACAAATCAAAAAAGACTGACTAATTGAGCCCAGCTCAGGAGATAGATTTGTGAGTTATTACATTTTTGACCCCCACAGCAATGCAAATCCCAAGATGTGCCAAGAACAAATTAGGCTGTCTGCAGCTGGGAATTCTCCCCAGTAAAAAAGCCTTTTTTCTAGACATAAAAAACAAGCAACCTTGCCATTGCTGGAGAACACACAGATAAGGAGTTCCTCCTGAAAGTCCCATTTGAAAAATTCAAGGCTTTACCAGAATGAAGATATATACCTTTTTTTTTTTTTTTTTTTTTTTGGCGGGGGGGTGGGCTCATGTTAAAGTAGCTACACAACAAAAATAACAAATTGAACCTCCACTGAGTTCATGGTCTTCCATTTCCATCACTGTGTATCAAACACATGCTCCTGAGGGCTCCATAATGCTTTAAAACAAGAGGTGTTCCTACCTTGGCTGCACCCAGGTGCTCGTGGGTGCTGGCTGAGGAGAGCACTTTTAACTAAAGTGTCCCGCTAATTTTCCAGCCTCCTTTTGTCTGCCAGATACAACTTTCCTTTCTCCTTCCAGAGCAAAATGAGATATAAGTAAACAGAGAATGTGGGATGTGAGTTTTCCTTCCAAAAGCGGTACTTCAGCAAAATGAATCAGAGGCAAAACATCAAATCCCAGAAGTCATTTGTCCCAGAGATGCTTGGAGATCCTTTAGAAGGGAGATGAAATAAGTTTTTCAAAAATACCCTTTTCTGTAAAGCGCTAATTAAATCACTTATCTTCAGCATAAATTGAGTGAAAACTAAAATTTCATCCCTCAGCAGACTTCCAACTGTAAAGAAAAAAACACGAGTTCTAAAGCAATGGTACTTTCAACTTGTGTGATTCATCTCAAACTGTAACGAAGATGCAAAATACTTAGTTTTACCAAGTTAATCTCTCTGTGCTGCTCTACAGGCACATTGATGATCCCCTAATTCATTTGTGCTGCTCCAGTATAATTTTGCAGGATGGCCATTCTTGAGTAAGCTGTGCTGTGCTAGGGCAAGTTCACTTGAGCACAGATAACTTATGTTAATTCAGCTGTCAAAATACAGCCAAAGAAACCTGAGAGCAGTGGTGCAATTTCCTAATATTATCTTCCTCACTCATGTTTCATTCACCCCTGGGACTGTAATTGAGTTCCTGCTCAGTGTAAACCCGCTCTACAGTCCAATGGGAGTGAAGTGGCAAAGACAATCAGCAATATCACACTTCAGCATGCCTGGAGAAACTGAGGCACACTTTCCGAGGCTATTTTTGGTACCCTACTTGTCACTTTTTAAAAATTTCTTAATTTGTAACTGGTTAATTACCTATAAGTGAATTTTCCATACTGATGCAGGACCATTCAGTTTATGCATAAGCACTGGGTGAAGATTGTGGATGAAATGCAAGCATATTATCTAGAGGGTCTCAACCACAGACACCTGATTGTTGGCTCCTTCCTTACTCTAATAGCTGAGCCCTTACGTGTCAGAGTTAACTCTGCAGATGCCACATCAACTCTTGTCTCCAGTGTGACTGATGCAGACACTGGTTTGTTTATTCCCTTGTCTGCTACAGAGCATTGCACCTATGAAGCAGACCAGTATCAATAGAAACTGCTCAAGTCTGAATGCAATCAGAATTTTCTTTCAATAGTTTTAACACCTGACGAAGAAAGTTTCTGAAGCAAGTTTGTTTATGAGAGGCTAATTTATTAAGAAAATAGTAGTGTGCTTTGGAGAAATGCTCAGTTAAAGAGTAACTATCAAAAATGGAACATGAAAAATTAATTTACTAAATCTGACAGTTCTGATTAATCTGAGGAACAGTAAAATTAGGGAATTATTTAGCACAGTGAGAAATAAGCTTGGAGAAAGGACTTCCACCTTATATACAAAGGATATCACTTGTTTGAAGCCTTCCATTTTACCCATGAAACAGGTAATCATTGACTACAGCTGAACGATACCCTTCACTTAACTATTTTTTCCTCCAAACTCTCTGTAGTTAAATACATAACATTAAATTATTAAACAATTAAATAAATAACACTAGGGCTTTGCATTACTTAATGCTGGCAGGGATGACTGCATAATTTGATTCAGTTATTTCTAAATTAACATTCAGAAATTGGGAAAAAGGCTTCAAAAATCCATGAGCAATTTAAATTTTGAATTTTTTTTGTTAGCCTTGGCACATCTCAGGTTCACGTTTCCAGCCTCTCCCCCAGTCACAAGGGATAGCAACTTATTTTTCATCTCAGGTAGTAGCTCAAACTCAGCAGCTGGAATTTAAAGCAAAAGACAAAAACCTGACAGATGTGGACATGGGGCAAGTGGAAGAGGGATGAACAAGGGAAGAATCACAAAGGACACTGACTCTGCCTGTACCAGCACTGAGTGGGCACCAGGCTAATTTTTCCCAATAGCTTGGACTTGAGAAAGGTGGATAGAAAAAAGTCTTGTTTTCTTGCCCAGAACATTAATCAAATCATTTCCTTCCACATCCCTCTCTTATTTCTTGCTGTTTCAGGCCCTATTCTGCCAAAGCTATGAAGTAGATAGATGTCAGAGGACTGTTTCTGCCCAGTGAAGACTGCTCCAGCAGCTGAATGTTACTTGTGTCCACACATGCCCTTCATTCACACTTGCCCTGAAGCAAAACCACCTTGCAGTTCCTGCTGTGCACTCTGCAAGGTTTCACAAGTCATGGCCAAGGCGTCCCCCTCGTACATTCAAGGAAAAACGCCCCCAAGACTTTTACAGTAAGACGACCTCTTTCCTCTGAGAGTGCCAAGTCTGCAGCTATTCAGTTCCACCCAATAAATGGAAACCGTATGACCATAAGGTGAGGGAAAGTGCACCTAGTTTACACTGCAGCCTTACTCTCAAACACCTCTCCAATCTTTACATGGGGAAAGCTTCTTTTGTGGCTGTCAGACCTGTTCATGGTTTGGGATAGAGCCAGTAAAGATGTGGCCCCTTTTGTATGTCCCAGCACAGTTGTCAAATCTCTCTTTTACTCTGTCCTTTTCCGCCTAGTTTCTGTACCTTTTATATTCATTTTCCTTCTCAGTCTTTTCTAAAGGTGTACTTTTCTTTCTGTGAATTTTGCCATTTCACCCAGTGCTGGTTCCTAATCAAGTTTAAGGCATCTGGGCTCTTCTACTTCAAGGAATGCCAATCACGAAAGCATGCATTTCTAAGAGACCTAAAACCAACCAGAAGCTAGAGTCCAACACCGGCTTTGAAACATCTGAGATGCAAACTAGAGGGAAACTGAGGAAATTAGTCACTAGCCCTAAGAGATGTGCTTCCAATCACACACAGCAGTGACAGCAGGAAAGAGGTGCAGAGCAACTTCTGCAGGCACTGACCTTGAAAGAGGTGCCCTACGGTACAGCTGGCTGAAGTACATCTGCTAACTTGCAGACCTGTTAACATAAATATAATGGCAGATGCTATGCCTGGAGTTCAGACTTCAACTGCACACAGGTCCACAATGTTCTAAAGTGCAGATAATACCCAAATTACTGACGTAGGGAAGTTGCGATGCTATACTAAAGGATGTACTGTGCTCTCTATGACCTGTGCTGCTGTTCTTTAATCCTCTACAGAAAACAGACTGCCAGCATGGCTAGCTCTTTGCTCTTACCCAGCACAACTGTACTTATGTTGCTACTAATTTTCATCTATTCTTACAGCTTTAGCTGGCAAAATACGAAGCCGTACTCCTGGAATCGCTGTTATTTCTACAGCCCCCAACAAAAGGCGTTGCTGACTGAGTTGGGCACTGCCCAGGAACTGGAGATGAGACATGCCTCTCCTGTCAAGCTATTTACCCAGGCAGAGACATCCTTTAAATAAGGAATCTGTAGGCAGTTGTACTTCCCAATTTGCATGGTTGTCATCTTTCTCATTGTGTTTTCATATGCTTGTCCTCACCAGACAAAAGGTCTGCTCTTGTTTCTCCTGAAATCAGTGGGAATTCTGCCATCAATTCCAGTGGTAGCTGGATCGGGGCCAAAATGTTAGCCACTCCACTTCCCTTTAAGTCATTCCCAAACAATACTTCTTTGATTACATTCCAAGCCTGAGGGGTCTTAGTTATCTTCTAACCCTCTCCTTTATATGTCCAGTATCTGTGGATTCCATAGTATAAGCAGGAACTGTTTGAACAGAAAGGCCTTAATCATCAAAAGTACTTTTCTTCCTCAGCCATATTTTTTTCTCAAAGGGAGTTTGTTGCTAATTCCTTCGGGAATGAGATGGAGAAAAATGAAAGGGAAATGACACTGCTTTAAAGAGAAGCTAAACCACAAAAAAACCCACAGAAAGATAGTTTCTGACATTTGGGAACTAATCCACCTATGATCAAATTCACCAGGAAAAATACAACCTGGTCACATTGAAAATGGTAATTTTAAAAATTATATTGGACACAAAGATGATACAAGCCACAAGGGTAACCTTGGCTACATTTTGAAAGGGCAGATAATAGATGGCACTTCAATAGAGGGCAGTGAATAAGAAGAAAGGGGAATCCTATTTATTTAGTTAACTGCACAGTCTAACAAGTCCAAAATAGCTTTAATTGATTCTGAGTATCTTCTTAGACTTCTAAACAGTAACTGTGTTCTCCTTTAATTAGAGAATGTGATTGCTATACTCTTCCATAAAGAGAAGCCGCACGTAGATGTTTAGTTTTTAGCCACAGAGGGAACCACCACACTGTGAATGGTTATGCCTTACAGATGCCACTCCATAAAGGATGAAATGGCTACAGGAGACAATCCATCTGATTCAGAAGACCAAAACAAGATTCTGTCCAAACTGGATCCTGCAAATAACATCCTTGCAACTAGAGAACTTTGGCACTGAAGTTAGTATTATTTCTAAAAACACAGAGGAAAATTGATTCTGCTGCATAGCTGAAGAGCTTGACTACAATTTGGTCATAGAGCAGATGTCTGTATACTTAGGTGAAATATATTCACCATCCAAAAAGGACAGATGAGAATTTGCTTTTGGTTTTGCAAAATGTGCATGCAGTGAAGATGATGTGACAGCTGTACTAAGCAATATACAGCTCCCCAAAAGGCTGGACATTACAAGAGAGTAAAGTGCTATCAGAAAGAGACACTGTATTTTACTCTTCTACCAAACAGCAGGTAAATAAATGAATACATTCAATATAAAATCCATTAACAAATAAATATAAAATAGGCATGTAATATTACTGAGTTGTCTGTTTGAATTAAAAAGGGACTCTAGGCTAGGTACTGCAACACATCACATTTTATCAGTCTTCTCTGATTAGATAAGAGTAACTTCTGACACTCCACTGATTTGGGCCATTAATATTTTGATGAGTTTTGTACATGACATAATATTTGGGCTACTATATGAGATCAGGAATGAACACTGTAAAAATACTCATTCTTTATTTTATGCATGCAGGTCTTAGTAAATACATGCCACACTGCCAGAATGGTAGTCATTGACACCTTTCATAACATACTTCAATGAAGAAGGAGGCAAAGTATGCTAGTTGGAAAAGCAAGTTCAAAATGAAGAAGGACCAGCAGGTTGTATTTCTATCTGGCAAACAAAGTTTGGGATTTAACTTTCACATAGTAGGAATGCTTTAGGAAAGTCACCAGCATGTCAAACCTGACTCTGTTTTAAGAGTCCACTGTGATATGCAGGATTTGAAGGGAAGGATGTAAGAAAACACCAAGTAATCCAGGCTCTAAAAATGACTGTGAGAGAAAATAACTGTCTACACAGAGGTGGTTGAGGCTGCACAAGGACATCCGGGACCTGGACTTGGGATATATTTTATTTAAACATTCACTTTGGTACCCTAAAAAAAGAATTGTTTTTTTAAGTAAGTCCTAAGAAAGGTTGTGGAATCTTTCTCTTCCTGCTTGACATTCACTGAAACAGAGCAATCAAGGGGATTTTTAGAACATTGGTCTCCTTAAATGGGAAGCGGTAAACATGGATGTGTGCAAGCTCACTTGTTTGATGTATTTGGAGAAGACAATGAAAGGCCAAAGAGCAGCAGCAAATCCTGCCTAGCTACAGCAACCTCACAGCACTGCAACATGTCACATGGGCTTTCTGCATTGGACTAAAATACATGGCAGAGCTGGAAAGGTTCTGGGACGGATTATGTGAAGATGACTCCATATTCCATGTTCAATTCAGTTGTGTGCCAATACTGCAGATCTGGTGGTGGAATAGTGCTTGTTTGCAACCACAAACAGCCAGGAAGGGTGGATTTATCCCTCAACCCCTCTGTGTGCAGCTGGAGCAATCCAGGTTTGTGTCTGCATGCTTTCCATGAAGAGGAAGTCACATGAAACAGCACACTAGCTACAAGGTTGCACAAAAGCAGCTCTGGAGCCCTAATCCTAGTGGTGCAGTTAACACACTGGGTGGCCTCCTGCAGGTCTATTGCCTTGCCCCTGAATTTCTATATCTGGGGGGAAGAAAGACTTTTATGGAGGCACTGTGTGCTGTACCCAAACTGATGCTTTTATCACACGTTTTAAAATATCACGCACCTGGTTTCTGCCAGATCTCTTTCATGTGAGTTGAAGGAAGAAAGTATGATCTATGCTCATTCATGGCCCCTTTAAACCAGTCAGAGCGGTGTAAAAAGGGACCTACCTGGGATCAAAGTATGAGAGTCCCATTCAATGTGCGATCCCTTGAGGCACGTTTACCAAACACACCACCACCTTTTACTGCTTCTTAGCAAGGCTTAGGAATAAGGAGGTAGTTTTGTTACTGGAAAGGATTTCTTTCCACAGCAGTTTTAAAACAGACCTGTATCTGGATAAGGAGGCATGTAAATTTGGCTCATTTAATAATCGTGAAAGCTGAGCGATGAATAACCCTGAACAAAGCCAGGTGGATTACAGGATGCACCTATAGGATTTTCAAAACAGCGATGGCAAGAAGCATCAGCCCTGCGGAAACCCAGCACTTCTACTTATGCAGAATAACTATTCACTTACTAAAGAGATGACAGCAATAAAACTTATTTATCTGCTTGCTTATTGATTGTTTATCCATTTCTCTTCAAAGGTGAAAAGATTTTGTTTTCTTCATTTTTTCTCCAAACAACCCATGTAAGCTATATGTTAGATGTATGCTGTACGTTACATTATAACCAGTTCTACATAACCAAGGATTTGTAGCTATTGTATAGGATGCTCTTGCAGTAAATGCAAAGGCTGATTTCAGATGTCAAAATATGATCAGACCATGTTTTAGTCCAGCAGGAACTATTTTTTCCACATCCATATTTCATTTCAATTCATAACCACTAGTGCAAGCCACATGTCAATAAGCACGCTATCTTTCACATTCCTCCACTCTTCCCTCTTTCGAACTGAACATACCAGTGTAGACTTACTGTTAGGAGAAATCCCAGTGTGACTATGTTAGTACTTTAATTAATCAAGGACTAACATATGATTAGGGCATCTGGGAATAATATTACAATCAATACTGTAAGAAGCCTGTGCATATGGATGGAGGATTTGCATATGTCAAAAATTAATTTTCTCTGCAGTCGTTCAGTTTAATATTGGGGAAGCACTTAGAGTATGTTAGAATATTCTAATGAAAAGTTATCATCTAGGTCTAGAACTCTCTGTGATGAACAGTATGTAAATTAACTCAAGTATTTACATTGCATTTCTGCAGAAGTTAACATTTCTGTCCTCAGGCTTCATTTATACTGTCTGCAACTCAGAAATTAAAGATGAAAAAACACTCAAAACACCTTCAGGAAAACAAAATTATGGTAAAAATTATCAGCATGTTTCTAAAAGGAAAACACATCCTTTCAATCAAGAGGAAGACATTTTATTGAAGCCCCAAATGCTTTTCTGGTATTTTACACTTAGAAATATTTTATGATCACTCACATGCAATTTTTTCTAAGATGGACAAGGGAAGAGGTGAGAAAGGTGTATCATTTCACACTTGCTGCTTTGACTCTTGAACAACTTAGTTTCTATTACCAGAGCACTCTTGCTACAGGTTACGCTTGCTGTAAAATCTTCGTACTACATCCCTGTGCACCTTTCACAACAACTTCACATTTAAAAAAAAATAATTCTGAATCCTTTCATAATAACAGCAAACAGTTCCAGCTTTCTACAGCTGCAGAAGTTTGCTGTCCCTAGAGGTTTGTCATGGTACAGCTCTTGCTTCCAATGAAAACAGTGACATAGTGGCCGTGATTTACAGCTTGCAGGGGCTTGATTAGGGAATAGCACACTGTTGAGCAAATATCAAACAACCATACAGACCTTTTAATGTGCAGAGCTTTTTATCTTTACCCCCATACCCCTCCTCCAAATTTTAAAAATCAAAAAATTATTTCCTATTTGAAAATTAAGGGAAATAGGAGCTGATATTTAAGATTTCTCTTCCTCTTTGCTGAGGTTAAAAAGCAATGCTCACCCCTAACTGAGACTGGCTCTTTAAACAACTTCATCCTTACCATTTTAAATAATAAACATCTGCACTGTTATAGCAACAGCACAGCAAAACTTGCATGATAGCATGCATGAATAATTAAAAGGTTTAGCATCAGACTAAAAATTACTCTCAGGTAAAATTGGCAGTTTTCCTTACAGAATTACCAGGAAAAAAATACTGAGAATAAAAATTAAAAACATGATAATTTATTCTAAAAGGAGTGATTTGATATATGAAAGGAACATTTACATATCTGTGTTCAAGAAAAATGTCTTGATTAGCAACAAGAATAACAGTTATTATGTGATGCGTTTTTGTTGTTCACATTGAATTTGCCTAAGCAGAATGGAAGCGGGAACTATGCATAAAAATTCCACAATTTTTGTTTTCTGGGAAAACAAGGCTTAAAACAGCCTACAGAACAATATAAAATGACACTCAGCAGGTTGGGGATGTTTTGAAATTTAATTAGTTGCCAAACTGTAGTTTTTATTACTGAAGTCTAGTTTTTACTGAAGTCTAGCAACTTCATTTTGAGAAAGTTAAAACTACTGTATAGGATTTGAGTAGTGAGAAAGTGACCTCAGTTTTCTTCAATAAAATAATATACTAGATAAGTGTAAAGAGCATGTATTCTAACTGCTAATTTCTATTCATTTTATGATATGACTGTGAGAGTGGAACAAGATGCCAGCAGTTGAAGGATCCGTACTTTTTCAAATGCCAGGCTTTGCATGCCTGGTGATTTTTATGTTTCTGTTTAAAATGCTGGCAGCTATGGAAGAAAAGAAAACCACAATGATGCTGTAGGGATTCACCACTTGACAGAGATCTCAAGCCACAAATACAAATGTTACATGAAAATTTTATGAGTTAGGGGGTCCAACGGCAAAATATTTGCAAATATCACTATTCCTTTTCCTGCAAGTGCAGGGACATATCTGTTAAAAGACAGAAGAAAAGCAAAGTTCAAACCCTTAGCTGCAATGTTTATTCTGAATATATGGCTTAAAACTATTATTATCACATACGTTACGTATTAAGTAGAAAGCCTGAAGCTATTTGTCTGTCTACATTTAATCTTGTAGTCTATTTTTCCTCCCAAGAAATTAGATTTTAACAGTCAGGTTTTCCAGTACTTTTGTTCTCCGATAGCAGAACTCAGGTTGCAGAATTGTTTTATTTTCTGCATTTTGCAGTATTCAGTGAAGAAGCTGCTTACTTCCATCATGGTTATACAGTGAAAACACATCTGCATTTATGGAGTTAATAGTCTTCTTATTAATTTTACTCTGCCTTTTTTTTTTTTTTTAATAGAAACCTAATGAAAACCATGTTTATGTGCTCAAAGGCACAGAGGAAATTCATTACTCCGAGGAATAACACACTCCACAAGTGAAATGAAAGTAATCTTATTTATGACAGGAAGGGGCCTTCACTAGACTCAGCTCCACCACACTTGGACTGATACTGGCTGCATGAACGAAGCTGCAAATTCAGGAACTGGTTTCAAATCTAAGCTTCATCTCAGCAATAAAAAAATTTGCTGTTTAGTCTCGCAAACATTCAAAAACTGCTGAATGGGAAGTACCCAGCAATTATATTTACTATAAACATGTGACAAAAGGAATGTGACAATTACAAGAAAAGCAGTGATGTGGCCTCCAGTTTTGGGGCACCTTCCTTCCATTTAGCAATGAGCCTCTCCCTGATCCTCCATCAGCACCCACCACAACGTGCACCTACGCCTACAGCCTGCCTGTTTGCTTATCAGATTTGGCACTCTGCTTTGGGTTTAACAGCCTTATTGCAGTAACTGCAATCCCCAAGTTTACATGCACTTGGTTGTGGGGAGAAGAGAGGCTTGTAAATACATTTGCCTGGAGAATTCTTGAGGAGTGGAAGGCAGAGGCCTGTGGGGAAGGATAGGCACTGCAGAGCTGCAGCCTCAGCTTGCTAAAGGTAGCGATGCCCAGAGGTGTATGAGGTACCCTGCACAGCTGGGTAATGCCCTAAGCAGAACAGGGTAATCAGAAATGACAAAAGATGATTTACTGTCCCATTGACACAGCCCTGTAACTGTGTGCCTGAACATCTGGCATCTGTGTGCACGTATGCATATGTATCTGAATTTGAAAGGAAGAGAAAAAACATCATGCAAAGAGGGAAGATGATGAGAAAATGCCTGACACTTATCTCTCTGTGAGATGCAACATTTTCTTGAAATCAAATCAAGAAAGAAAAATGTTTCTCAGTGCTGTGAAAGTCAAACCCTATGTTCATCTCATTTCTAAAGACTTCAAAAGAGAGCTTTCATTAATGGAAAGTTGTGATGTACGGCAAACTGGATGGCTCCACATGCGTTTGCAATTTCTGTATCTAAACCCACATGTTTTACATTCCTTGTGTTTCTTCCCCGAGTTGTCTTGAGTTAAAAAAAGGAAGGGAGGGGAAGGAGCTGCCGTGCCAAGGCTTCCATCCGGCAGTAAACTCCTTTGCCCACAAGAAGGCACTATATGTTAACAAATAGAAATGTGCCGGTATTTCTGGAGAGAATTGCCAATTTTTTTCTTCGTTCCTGCCGACTTTTGCTGAAGACTCAGCACAAGATGTGTCGATTTCTCCAGCGTCATGAAGGACAGCTGCCTTTGTCTGCCTGCAGATGTTTGGCCAGTTGCAGTTTGGATGCTTGACCAGTGAGTGAGATAAGCTCTTCAGCCTTGCACAAGGAATTAACTGATATTCTTGTACATCTACCCCCAAGAAAGCAACTTATAACACTAAAACAAGCTTGACGAATTTTAAGATTTAGTTAAAGAAAAACATATTTAGCTCTTCCTTTGTTATATTACTTTGCAATTACAGTATGTTTGCATTTGTATAGGCACTTCACTTTTCCCTCATGTGGTCTAAATTCCACTTTTGCTTCATGTCACAACAAAACAATTAATCCTTTGTTTGCAACATTAGTCGGTTGTCATGGAAATTAATATGATTTCACAAATTTAAAAGTATGAACAATTTTGGATCACATATGAAGAGAACAGGGTGACATAGACTGAGCATGTGTTTTAGAAATAGCTTGGTATGCAATAAGTGCTTCAGGAAAAGGGTATTTTGAAAGAATATAAAACTTTTAAAGCACATAAAAAACCCCTGAAGCCTTGCCTCAGTCCAAAATATCTGAACATTCCTCCCAACAGGCAAGTTGTACTTAAATCTTGAACATTCCTCCCAACAGGAAAATTGTATTTTAAATCATATGCAGTTTTTCATTTGCACAGAAGATTTCTCAATCTTTTTGTCTGGATTTGAACTTGTCAGCTAGGAGAGCAGAATTGAGACTCTTCTCTTCCCTTGACAAATGATCTGTTTGCTGATAGACTTGAGTAAGGGAGTGGACAATCTCAACAGTGTTTTTCTACAGCCATATTTTATTCCCCACTAAACATGAACATGGAAAAGCAGGAGCAGCTGCACTGAAGGAATAAGTGATGTTGCTCTCTGTGATGTCTATATACCTCAAACTGCTGGAAAGAGCCTGGCATGGGCCAAACTTCTTCATGATGACATGGCTAAAGGCCAGGATGGAGACATGGTACAAGCAAGGTCACTCCAGACTTACAAGATCTACTTTTGGGTAATGTATATAGCAAGACTCCTACATGATTCTGGATAAAACACTGTCTGAGCCTCATGAACAAGATGACTGATAGTGCCAGACGCCCATTTGGGTTGTGGGAGCTGCCAGACTAGCTCCATACGGCTGAAAGATGTTGTACAGAGAGATCTGTCGACATTAACAGAATTGAATTAAGTTGAACTGGCAATAACAACAGAGGTAGTATAGGGAACTGCTTGCTTTCTAGCTGCCGCCTCTTCTCCCAGATTAAATTAGCTGCTCCCCTGCCCCAGCAGAAAGCTGCCTATCCACAGCTCACACCACCTGCCTTGGGCTGCCAGGCACAGAGGGGACCCCATTTTTGCCCTTCCACATTTCTCACACCCATGCACAAGCCATGCCAGTGCTCTCTGCTCAGACGAGATAAGAAAGTGGAGCTTATAAGTATAACCCTTTCAAAGGGTTTTCAAAATGGTGTTTGCCAACATTAGCAATATCTATGTTCTCCCTCTTATAAACATGCCACATTAATGTTAAGCGTCTCAAACCATTACAAATGAAGAAAAACTTGGTTGGAAATGTCAGCCTTAGGTTTCACTAAATACCACAGCAATGCATGAACTACTCAGTGTAAGAGAGAACAACGGGGCAAGTGTTCCATCGCAACACAGGAAGCCAGTCTATGTGATAACCACCAGCTGATCCTTTTCTCTCATGAAAGAGAAGTCCAGATTTATTAAAAAATATTCCTCAGATATTCTGGAGTACATCTGATTACATTTTTTTCATTAGTATTTCTGTCATATTAGAAAGTTTGTGTAGCACAGGTATCTGAAAGCCAATATTCCCCTGAGGCATTTATAGTTCAATCATGCGAAGGCACTTCCAAGAAGGAGAACTGGCTCAGCAAACAAGTTTAATTTTACCTCTTGGGCACACACCTCACATCTGGATTCAACACTGGAGCAGGGCCACAGCTTGTAAAAATCTGTGTAGCTTTAATTCATGAAGCTACTATTCCTAGGCAGAAAGAGTATCATTTATCTTTACTTTGATGAGTTTCTGTGTTAGCTCACCAAAATTAACTGCCAGGACACTTGGATTCTACCCTACCATGGATGTTAAATAAACCCACCAAGTATTAAGCCCACAGTGAAACACACAGACTGAATGAACTGTGTGAACACTAAACTGGATTTAAGTATGCCAAGCTATAACAAGGTAATAACACAGTAAATCAGGTATGATGAAGAAAGTCTGAAACTACACAAAGAGAAATATGAGGCTGCACTTTCATCCAATAAGGTTATCCTATGACAAGCAATCAGAGGAAAATACCCTAAATCAGTAGAAGAAATATAACCGAGAAGCTTCATTTCACCTTGCATTAGCTGCCTATGTCCTTTGGCACAAAGACAGTGATGATCCAATCAGCATGATTTTGGAAAGGTGGGTGCTGTGAAAGAGCCTTTTCTCCATCTACAGCCAGTTGCACTGAAATAAAAATGTACAAACCAGGTTTTCTTGAGAAAAAAGAAGCTGTTGTTTCCCTCACAACAGCTCAGCTGACTAAAACTTGCAAATGCTTTAGGTTCATGGGTTTCCTTCTTTGTGCCTTTCCCAAATGCATACAGACTCGAGGGTGATGCCAACCACAAGTTACTGGCACCCTTTCAGATCCCACTCAAACCCTCCATTAGCTGAAAAAAAATCAAGCTTACAGCTAACAATTTGCATCCTACTATTTTCTTTATGCTTAAATAGGTGTTTCCTGAAAATCAGATCTCTGCATTATCTTTACTGAAGATCACATGTAAACTCTTGAAGAATACTCAGGAAATATAGCATGGCTCATGCCAGTATAACCTTACTCATTACGAAGTATGTAGAGCGTATGTTCATACATGACTCTGGGATTGTACTTGTACAATCAAATTAACCTTTGGACTGCTGGTGTTTGGCCATAATTTACTGCATCTAGTTTTCAGTTGCATATACAGTGCTGCTAATAGTACAGAAATACTATCCCATAAAAATCATGATTACTGATAACAAAGCTGATACAGAGCAGAATGTTTCTACTACATAAATATAATTATCATTGTATATCCACAGTCAGTTGTGTCTGCATCAGAGAAAAATGCTCTGATTAGCAGCCTTTGCTGAAACTCAGCCTAGAAATATTTCAATGGGGGTGGAAGGGATGAAGCAGCAAAGGCAGGGAAGGAAGAGACAAGTCAGTGCCTTTCCCCAGACATTGATTTAATTTAAAAGGGTAGTAACTTTTTTTTAGTAGCTGGGCCACAGCACTGTTCCCACATTGCCTGTGTTAGTTCCACTCCATTGCTAATTACTGCTTGAATGTGATGTTTTGTGCATAGGCTAAACAGATAAGACTCTGAAGCCTCCCCCAACTGACACTATCTTGCTGAGCAAATGGGAGAGACACTCTTCCCATACCTCCAATAAGGGAGGATGGTGTATGCTTTTTAGGGCAGGCAGAAGTGATCAGCCTCCATGCAACCCAAACCCACTATGACAGGACTGAACAAGAGCCTTCCCTTCCATAACATGAGCACCAACAGCACGTCTAATACGAGGAGACAACAGTAGCTGTTCCCAGATCGCCTGTTTGCTTTGAGCTGCTGTCTCTGCTGATGGTGCCCAGACGTTAAACCAACAAGTGGGATCTGTGCTGACCTCAGGTTTTCCCCAAATCCACAGGGCAACAGACATTATACAAACTTTCAGCAGGACCAGCAGATAAGTGTGACAAACCTTTTATGGCACTGCTTCCATTTTTTGGTGGGTTCTCATGGTGAGTGAATAAACCACCTCTCTCCATATGAAGTCCCATTCTCCTCTGTGACCAGTGAGTCTGAATTCCAACCTCAAAAAAAGCAAAATGCCTCTTTGTTGATGAAGAAATTCTACTCCTAAAGGAAGAACAGCATTCAGAAATGCTGAGCTGGTATTCCTTTGACACATGCAGTATTGGCTGACAGGGAAAAGAAAATCTTCCATTTCACAAAATAAACCTACTATTTTATTATATTTAATTCTACATTTAAGATTATCCCACTAGAAGATGCAGATTTTACTGTAATTAACCCAGAAATTACCTTAATATAAACCCTATGATATTTTTAAAATAAAACAATCTTCCATAACCAGGTTCAGCATTTAACTTTAAAAAATCAGTGCAAGGAGAGAGCAAATTTATAAAAAAAACAGAAACCAAACCAAAACCTATTTCCCTTTCAAAATTATGTTTTTTACCTTTTCAACATGTGCTGAGGGATAGCGTGGGAATTTCTTTCCAAAGTAACACATCACTGCATGAATGTTGTGATAAGGATGTTGTTTTAATTGCCAGCTTTTACATTAGGAACACACGGCAAACTGAGGTGTGTGTGCAAATATGATGTTCTCAGCACAAAACTGTGAGGGAGCCTCTACAGTGACCTGTTCTGAGGAGGGCAGCTGTGCTCTGAAGCTCTCAAGAATGCAAGACGGCTTCCATTTCAACTTGTGTTCCACACAGCTGAAAAAAAAAGCTGCATAATTTGTTTCTCATTTCTTACGGAAAAACAATAAAAGAATGCTCATTGCACAATATTTTGCTCCTTCTGTAGAAGAAACCTCACACAACACAGTTTGTTTCCTTCAAAACTGCAGTTTCTTTCACTTTATGTAAATCATCACAATCTCGTATTGCTAAAAGAAAGACCTCATTGCCAAGAGCTGCAATGGATAGTCTGCTCTCCTGCAAGGACTCTTGGCTCGAGAGAGACCTAGATAGGAACTGAGCAACATCTCCTGAGCAACGGTGCCAAGACAGCAGCTGGAAACCATTACAGACTGGGACAATCCTGTCCAAACAACTGAATGCCAGGATCTCAGGGTACGAAAGGCTTACAGGACAGTGCCACAGAAAAACAGTGATCTTCATGTGAGTTTGGATTTTTGGGTTTAAAAGAAGTTTTGTTGGCTATTGAAAGCATTCCTATCATTCTGTTGTTTTGATATTAATGTGAAAGGAGCTATTCCCCAGTACCGTGGCTCTGGACTGTTAATGGTCCTCATGGGAGAAAAAAAAAAAAAAAAAGAAGTAGACTGAAAATTTTTCAAAATAAAAGAAACAAAGATAATTTTTAAGCTTAGAGCTAGTAAATATCTTCTAACACCACTCAGGAAACAAAAATCTTACCCCAAGGTGCTGCACGCCTCTGTTGTGACATGATACGTTTGCAATCATTTTCAATAACTAAGATTTCAGTGAGATTCAAGATAAGCAGTTCTGTTCTGATGAACTTTTTGAAGGTAATCCCTTTATGGCAAACACCTGAGAAAGGTGAAGATGGGAAGTGTGTAGATAACTGGCTACTGCTGGAAAGCAATTCAAAACTTAGGACAGTTTGGAATAGAAAGACTTCAGTTAGTAAGAGGTAGTGAGTGGGATCTCTGAAATAAGGAAAGAGCACTAGTCAGCTCAAAATGCAGCAGTCAGCGACTCTCTTAGACAGTTCCAAGATCCTGGTTTTCTTCTGCAAAGTCCTTCCTTGCGGTGGTCCCGAAGAGCTGCTGCTGATTAGCCCTCATCAGGAGCAGAGGAAGACCGTGAGGAGGATGAGCACTCAGCTGCAGCTGTAAAAGCCATGCCAGAGGGACCTGGCAGGAAAGACAGAGAGCTGCCTAATTAGGATGGAATTCAAACCCTTCATTTCCACCTTATGTATTCCTGAACACAGAAATCTCAAGACTACAAACTAACCCTGATTGCTGAAACACCAGCATCTGAAATATGTTTTGCTCCTTGTTTATGCTGTCTCAGTTTCTGTAAGGCACTCAGATACAACAGCCTGGGCATAGATTGCTATTTAGCAAGGACCTATAGCATGGAATAAACAACCACAGATAGAAACCTGCTGTTTTCAGGGTCCACCAGACACAAGCAAATCCCAGTGGCAATTTCCTCAAATCACTCACCAAGTCCGTTGCATTTGCCCCTCCTACTTTTGATAAACTTCAAACCAAATAGCAAGATTGCCTTCTCAAATGACCATATATTTACTGAAGGCAGGGCAAGAGGAAGATTTGGGCTGTTTTTCATTACACAACAGCGAAGACTGGCAAAGCCAAACTCCACAAATGGCTGCAACTGAACAGTAATTCAGGCAGTGTAAGATCTGCAGGGCAACCACCAGCTTAAATGCATATGAATTTTTTAAAGTTTGCAGAAGAAAGCAGCAGAGAAGGAAGGGTGAGAGAGTTGAGGTTGAGGAAGAACAGCCCAGCATGAGAAAAAACCCTAACAGAACAAACATGCTGGCAGTGGGTTATTTAGAAACACGTCTCTGGCCTGGTTAAGTGATGGAAGGAGAGGAGGAATTGTGGTATCTCCCAGGCGGAAAAGCCCAGCTTGCCAGTGGTGGGGAGTGAGGGACATTGCTGTCCTGGCTGTGCCCTTGGGCAGGCTGTAGAGCATGAATCCTGCCACTCTGGGTTCACAAACAGACTTCTCCTGTGGGGGATGATGATGGGTTAATTCTCTAGTTCAAGTTTGAAGTCAGATGGTGCAAGAGGAGAGAGAGATTAACATCATGACAGAAGACTTTAATGAGCTTCTATGAGGCAGACAAAGCTTGCAGGCATGAGAGGGGTTGCATGGCACAAGGAAGGCTGCTCAGGGAGGGAGGCTGAAAACACCCTTAAGTGTCTGGGTCTGCTGCCCCAGTGACCAGAAAAAACTTAGAATTAGAAAAGAAAAATTATCCAGGGCCCCTAAAAAGAGACAAAAATTACATTTGGCCAGATTCAGGCAGCTGACAGATTCTCAAGTTTCTGGGTATAAAACCCAATACAAACTCATGAAAAATAAACTTGGGCTTTCAAGAGCTAATGTTTGTACACACAACAAGGCTGAGTCTCACACTTTGGGACACAGAAATATTGGGAAATCAAATATAAAACTCAAGATGAGAAACAGGCAAAGAAGGAAAATGTTATCAACAATTTCTGGCTTTAATCATTGCATAAAGGCCAAGTCTGAAGCAGCTAAGACACGTGATGACTGCTTGGACTCTCCTTAGGGACAAACTT
This sequence comes from Margarornis squamiger, assembly GCA_035222235.1. Lineage (NCBI taxonomy): Eukaryota > Metazoa > Chordata > Aves > Passeriformes > Furnariidae > Margarornis > Margarornis squamiger. The sequence goes on along the minus strand of JAWWTY010000123.1, from coordinate 47,127,094 downwards.
GGCTCTCAGAGAAGGAAAACTACCCCTCACACAAGACGGATGGGAGCATGAGCAGGTCCCAACTATCATATTCCACCAGCAATTTATGGTGTTCAATTGACATGGATGCACAAGAGCTTTTGCTCTTCAGATACTGCTCTCCCTTTTTCATGACGGAGATTTTATGCATGCTCCTGTCTGAACAGCTTAGAGAATTCACTTCATAAAACTATAATTTGCAAAAATCTATAGTTTATTTTAAGATCACATATATACTTTCACTTTGGTGAGACTGAGAAGGACAGTAAATAACCAACTACTGGCTTTGTCTTTTGTAGATTTAAGGTGAAAACGAGAAAGGCAGTCAAAGACACAGCATGGTCTATGCCTTTGGAAGCTCTGCAGTCAGGCTGTTTTACTTTGTATGTTTGTAACAAGCCCGAAGTTACATTCCCTAGTGGAGATTGTGCTCCAGCCATAGAGGAAAATTAAATTAAAGAGAGCAGCACTGTTTGTTTGTGTCTGGGTCAAGAACTGTTGCAATCAGACCTCACATTTCATGACCATGATCAGAACCAGATCAGTTTACAAAGGGGATGTCAAATATAACCAGTAAAATAGTTTGGATTTTTGTTTTGGTTTTTATTTTCTTCACCCTCCCTCATCCCCTCCACCCACCCCCAAAAATTATTTGATTGCACTGAACAGTTTTAGCAGAGTTTTCATGGAAGGGATTTTCTAGAAATTCGATTCCTTTTGTAAAATAAACCTGCAGGCTAAATCTGAACATACTCTCCCCACTTCTGAAAGCCTTGTGTGCTAGCTACACTGACCAAATTCTACTCTGTTCATGCAGATTTCCTACATATATTCTTCAAACATTGAAACAGTCTAATGAACAAAAGAGTAACAAAAAAAACCCAAAACCAAACACAAACCAAACCTGTGAAAGCTGTTAGTGCATCCTATATGCTTTTTGTCTATTTGATTACAGTAGTTGGCTCATAAATGGTTGCCTTGGAATGCAAAGAAATGGCAGAAACAGCTCGGAATGCCCAAACCTTACTTCAAATTTGGCTACACAGCTGTAGTTATTTCCTTTACAAGCCGCAAAAAAGACATGGGGATTACTTTCCTTCAGCCCTAACTCTGTAGTAAAGCTCTACAATCTCCATTTGAGATGTCATGTAATTTGTCAATAGACATTTTGCAAACTTGGCAAAAGAGAACAGATCAGAATGAGAACCAAATCAAGAGTTACACTTAAGGTGAATTATGTATAGGCTGTACTACACAGTTGTATTTAAGAGTAATACAGACACGCCAGGTAACACTTGCACAGTTAAGCATACAAACAACTGTACTCAGACCTACCCTTATTCCATGATACACTTTAGATTTCATTTAAACCGTTTGCAATCTCAGGTGAATTTAAACCTATTTTTAAGGACTCCCCTCCACCCCGCATTCTCACTTCATGCTGTTACCAAAGGGAGTTAAGACTGCTTCTGTTTAAATGTTTAGATTACTTTCAAGGATGGGTATATCTGAATGCAAGATTTACTGTCATTTACAAGGATAGCGGCATCATCTCTGCAATTCTTTCATCCTTAAGTCTTTAATTGTTTTAACATTCTGTAAACATTCCTAATTTTATACATCATTAGAAATGTCATACTGTACTTCCACAGTTTGAAGATACACAGTAATAGACATACATATATTTTTATGTACATATTCATTGCTGTATCAAAGCAGATGGCGTGCACCCCCAAACAAGAAAAGTTTACAGTTAGCAAACCATCAGGGGACCTATGGAGCAGAGCATGACAGCTGAGATCAGTGAGCAAATCTGGTCCCTGGTATGTCAGCTCTAAGTTGATTGCAATAGCTGTGCAAGGATGGCATTTACGAGAGGGAAGGCAGTCCCCTTCTCACAATGTCTTGCGGCTTTAGGAGTCTGTGACTGCCTGAGCTCCCCTGGAAATGGTGCCTTAATGAGCAGCGAAGCAAAAGCCAAAAATGCCATGGGGAGCCTTTCAAGCACTGATGGGTAAGCTGGTGTGCAGCACATCAGAGCCACAGCAATTAAGCTGCTTAATTAGAGAAAGAGAACTCTTGATGTTAGTTATTCCCAATCACGCCTGATTTCTCCAAAACCAGTCTTACTGCAATATCTGGCTTATGTTTCACTACAAGAAACTGAAATGTGGACCATGGAGTGCTTAACTTAGCATTACCAACCCACACAGTTCTGCATTTAAAGGAATACTTTTTTTTTTTTAAAACATCTCTGTATGTCTCTGAGGTCTTACCTCTGAGGTACCAAAACTGACTGGTTAATCTATCATGAGAAATAGCTAACAAGCAGCTTCAGAAATAGGACAAGTCTCACCTTAAGCACTTTGAAATGCATCCAAAAAAAAGTAGCAGCTGCATGGACCCAATACACCACACAAGAGAGTCAGTCAAAACTTAGTTGAAGGCAATTATGCTAAAGGCTTGCCACTGTTAAGAAATACCTTGGTAGTTACATCTGCATTGCTTAAATTTGTGCCAATAGTCTTTGCTAATACCTGTTTGCAACTTCAGTTCATTGTTTTTTACTTTTCCTTTCAGGATTTCCATCTTCATGATCTACTCTGTCTGCTTCTGTAATCTAGCAGCTATCAAAGTTTTGGCTGTGAATACTATTCCAACTTGCTGCAGTCGGTTGAGGTTGATGACTAGCAGCATATCATACAGGCATGGAATAAAGAAAGACATTTTGGACTAACTCCTTTGGTTCCCAAGAAGCTGCCATCAGCTTCAGTGGATTCAGGATTTCAATTACTGCTTACAGGCCTTCCAGAAAACAAAACAAAACTAAATAAACACCACAACACATAAGCTCATTGTTCTAAACCTTGAAGAGATACTAATTGTAGTCTAGTACCTATCAAATCTTTTTTGAGATTACTTAACTGCTTTTCAGTGAAAACCCCCCCAAAAATATGCCCTAATCGATTATGATAAAATAAGTAACATAATATTTTGAATTTTTGTAAGGAATGAAGATACTAAGACTTCCTAAGCAAGTCCATAACATGTACAGCATATTTTTTAGTGTTTCATAAGACTTCACACGTGGTTTTAAAGAAACACATGTACAGCAGCTGTGCAGAAACAAAAATAAATTTCAGAACTCCAAGGACCCATTTCAAGGTATCTTTTAGGTCAGTCCTCTGCAAACTAAAAGTCTGAAGCTGTACTACTTAGTCAAGTAAAATTTTCATTATTTCAACTGATAAGTAACATATCCTGAAAAGTCTTCAGTGCAAAAAGACCCTCAAGTACCTGAGTCAAAGGCAGCAGGGTACTGTGCAGTTAGCTGGGCATTTTTACTTTGATAAACTGAAATGCTTGTCTGAAGTACTCCCCACTACCGAAATAAAGAGAGAAGAGTTGATCTTTCCCACACAATTCTCTCTTCCTACTCATCTCAACAAATTACACTTGGCACAGCCTCAGTGATGAATCTTTTGATCCCCACCACTGCTATCTGTGCCTGCTTGGCCAGCTATCACAGTTTCACACTATGATCAAAATTACACACTTCTTGTTGAATAAAGGCCACTTCTAACTTACTGCTTTATAAGTAATATGGAGCAGATCACTGAAACTAAGCATTTCTAGTTCAGGTAAACGGATTAACTTTTCACCATTCATCCAGTGCAGCACTGGAAGGAAGATCACAGTGACTTTTGCCAGCCAATAGTTGTGTCAATCTACTGCTGAATATAAAATCATTGCAAGCTGGGGCTGCAAAACAAATGGAAGGTCTGCCAGCTGCAGGAAATCTAGGAATGAGGGAAATGTGTTTTTTACCACTGAGAAGTAAGGATGAGCCAACACAATGCTGAACTGCTGTGAGAGTGGACTGAGTCATGAGACAGGTGTGGGGTGAGTTAGGGACAGGGACAGGCATCACCACAGCCCTCAGCGAAACCACAGGTGGATGGGCTCTTATTATTTGAAATTACTGAAGGTCAGCTGAAGTTAACTCTAACTGAAGACCAGGCTATACTTAAATGAGGGACTCAGAAGACATCTGACCATATCAACAGTTCTCATGCCCACCTGAAAATAAAATTTAACATGATTACAAGTGTATATAAAACAAGTTTAAACAGCACTAATAGCCAGGTGTGAAGCTGTCTTCACAAACTTTGACATCAGGTGATATTTTCAAACATATTCTATCTGAACAGATGTGTGACTTCGTATCACAGTACCAACCCATACAAAGAACTTGTGGGGCCTAAGAAGTTCCTTTTAGTCAGTCATGCCCTTCCACATCATTCATACTACTGTGGTGTGCCTTTCCATAGCTGAGCAGGTCCTGCTGGGGTGTTTCAGAGTGGTGCCCAGGAAGAATGATGCAAAAGGTGTCAAAATTAATCTTTAAACCTCTTCTGTATGAATACAATCACAATTGAGAGGAGCATTTCATCAGCCTCCATTCTTCTGCAATGTTCGTACTGTGTGGAATTTTTCAAAAGTACTTTATCTTCGTAATTCTCCACTCAAAACTCCCAATAATTCATATTTAGTACAAACAAACATACTCTCCCTTAGTCAACAAAACCAGTAAATTTCAAGAAACACTTTTTTAATGCTGTGAAAGTAAAGAAGATTTGACTATTCAATCTTCTGTTAAGATTTCAGATATCTGTAAGCAGGACAACACTATTTTCAAAAAGATTAAGCTTAAACTCCTGACCCCATCAGGCTTGTAGATTCTGCACTTCCCACTGTAGCTTTAGCAAAATTCTTCTCATCCTGTCAACTGAAAGTTCTACTTTGTTTCCTCCCATGAGGATGTGAAATGCCATTAATTTTATCATCTTTGCAGGACAAAAATGGTGACAAGTGGATTTTCAAAAGTACCTTCTATTTTCATACTGGTTTTGCTTGCAAACTGTCTTGTCTTTTGCTATTTCTTACTCTTAAACTGCATTTAAGCATTTGTTTCCCACCTTCTAGAAAGGTTTTTGCACAGCATATGTCTTCCATATATTGCTCTGAAAATTTTGTTCTATACACTCATATGCTTAGTAGTTGAAAGTATTTAAGGTTTACTGTTCAAGCTAAAACAAGAAATAGAATATTTCCTAGAAACCACACAACACAATCAAACAAATGATAATTAAACAGTTTAATTATTCTCTTGCTACACTACTTTTCAGAAAGTCCTTTTGATTACATATTTTCAGTAGTAACAGACCTAAGATGCTGCCTAAATGATTATGAAAACATATGGAGGATGTCTTAATGCCTTCTGGCATTATGACAAACTAGCCCAATAACCAGGCTTGTGCCAAATCAGGCCCATGGCGGTATCTGTTAACCAAGAATAAATGTCCAGCTGACTGAAGGTTAACCTACAAACAACCAAAATAGAAATAATCATGGACAGAGATAAGACAATTTTGGTTAATATGGGGTCTGAAGAAGGTGCGTTGCAGCATGAGCTAAACACATACCAGAAAAAGAGAAATGGCAATGGGGACAAGAAATGGGGGGAGGTGTCATCAGCCAAAGCAAAATCAAAGATCCCATGTCAGTGGCCAGGAGTTCAAAGTAAACCACACATAAATGTTTCATGTTCATGCACATCTTCAAGGGCCATTTAATGTTTTTGTTCCCTGCATTTCTGCATGTTCTACAAATAAATCATCCTGCATTTGGGAAACATGTCTAGCCTCTCCACTTCTCTAACTCCAAAACAGTTCTACTGCCAGGGCTGCCATATGATCAAAAAAAGGCACCATCTGTCTCTTCCAAATGTGGTCTTACTCATTTACCACTTCCACCTTACAGTTTGCATGTGCTGCTTGTCACATATATGCTTCTTTCCCCCAACGTCTTTTCAAAGCACAGAAAAAGAAGAAAAAAGTCCACTGTAATGAAACAACACTTGTCAACCATGATTAAAGTACTTTCAGGTTAGCGTACAGTGATTAAACTTTCCTTTTTCCAGTTCACACATTTTTATAGCTTCAGATATCCATGCATATATGTCTCCCTCATATTGCAAGTTTTTGCTAATTGATTTCAGAATTTTCAGAATAAGAACAAACACTTTCGCTGAAGTCAGAAGAGTATTTCCAGCTTTATCATGCAACATTGACTGTCAACTGCAGTTTGTTCTGGTGCTCAGATGTTCAAAACTTTTACAGATGTAACTAGCAGAAGACCCATTCTTTCTAAAACTGTAATACCAGAATATACCCTTCTTGTGGTCAGAAAATCTGCTGCTGTGTCTGGATGACGCAAAGAAGAAATAAACCTACAGTTCTTTATCATCTCTGGAAGATGTATGCTGGAGCAATTTGAAAAATTTCCCTGCTGACTTTTACTTCATGGCAAAGAAAAGAAGCAGTTGTCCTGGGCAGTAAGTATCCCAGTGCACACATGGCAAAGACACAGTGACTTTATTTTCTTTGAGTTCAGAGAAGTTGTTCACCATGCAGGGACAAAGATTAAATAAAAATAACAAAATTCTTTACAGATGGAGAAGGAATATTTCCATTATTGTGTGTGAACAATACAGCTCTCTGTATCCAACGCTTGCCACTGAACTATCCACAGAGTGCACACCTCCAGTGAGTCAGCAATTTCAGGAGCACAAGGTGCAAAAGCACAAGCATGACAAGACCCATGATGTAATACAAAAGCAGAGTGACAGTTTTTTAGATCTTTGATCTCTCAGAATTGAGAGAAGACCTCCAGATGTGCTGTTGAGCAACCTGGTGTTGAGGCAGAGATGAGGAGGAGCTCTTGAGGGGAACAGGCTCATACATACCATGCTCCCTACCTGCACTTTCTGCACCCCTGCTGCTGTCTCCAGGACCACTCTGAGCTCTGCACCGTGGTCACTCAGGGAAGGTCAATCTCACGCTACCTCCAGATTCCACGTGAACTTGTGGCCATGTTTTTCTTGTTTTCCAGAAAACAATCTAAGGCAATTTGAACTTGTATGTAAGATGCTACAACATTGTACCCAAGGGCAACACAGACCAAACCCTCCTCTTCTGACACACCCCAGTGCTTGTCTCAAGCCTGCACCTATGTGCAAGTTGGCCTTCATGTTCATATGTTTGCCGCCCTAGCCTTACATATAGGGCAAGCATATGCAAGGCACTAACGATTCACAAAACAGGCAATTAAAAAAGTGAAAGGGAGAGCATTCCAGGAAGAGCCAGTCACAACTCACCATTTATCAACATTGTTAAAAATAACAGTTACCTATCTTCCATGCAAACAAGGCAATGTAGTGTAATCTTGTAGTGCAAAATACAACTATAAATCAAACCGCTTATTTTCTGTAGTATTTCATCTTGATGGTTAAAAGTCTACACAAAGAAAGTTTACCTAAAATACAGTACTCAAAAAGCCTCTAAACTCCATGTTTAGCATTTTTATATAGTCTATTGTAATAGACTTCTTTACAGAGCTACTGTCACTCAGTCCCTGCCTCTAGGAAGTTGCTGGTCACCTGTGGTTATGAGTACGCTTTCCTGTAAAGCACAGATCTGCCAATGCTCCCAGAGCCACAAGTCTGCATTTCTGGCAAACATCTATAATTCTTTTGCATCTCATACTGTTTCACTACAATAGCTGTCAGACCCTTGCAGGACGATGCACAAGGCACCTTGTCTGCCCAATGTCACAGGGTATCACAGCAAGACATCACAGGCTATGACACAAAGGACTTGGCCAGGTGGACTTGAGTATTATTGAGAGTGTCTCATCCACTAGGCAGATTAAGTAGCTGAAAGGGGTTTGTGCAATCTAAAGCACCGTACTTTCCCCTCTTTTCTCAGAAACTTGTGACACAGCTTGTGACAAGCAAGCTTTACCATCAGCAGCTGGGATATGCTAAGCTATCTTATAATCAAATGTGCATTTGAGGTTGCACTAAAAATATAATACAAACTTCCCCTTGGAGATTTTGTAGTATTTTTCACAGATCATGCAAGACACAAAAATTATTTTTCGGATTTAATTAGCTACATCACCTTTAGCTCCTGTACTACAATCAGTAAAGTCTTGAAATGTACAGCTGATCATTTGTTTTTTAAAAAGGTAATAGAAAAAGTCATTAGAGGCAGGGTTTTTTGAAATTTCATTTTTATGACCACCAGAAAACTTACTGAGATTGTAGGAGGCAATTACATGACCAAAGATCTTGAAATGACTGAGTTCACCTGCTTCAAGAAGGGAGGAGGCAGAAATAGAACACAAAAAGGAACTATATAGAAGAAAACAGGCTGAAAAAATTAAGCAAATTTGTATACAAGACTACAACCAAATCAAAACTACTACAAGGTAAAAGACCTTTGCAAAGTTACCATTTCCTAAAAGACACAAAAGAAGACATAAGCAAAAATTTCCCATATGAGGCAGAAATCCTAGAGGAACAGAAGGAGATCCTCCTGGCTAAATCATGAGGACTTTGCTGACTTCAGAAACAAGAAGTCACTGGAAGTGCAACTCAGCTTAGATCATTACAGATGGAATACAGACAAAAAGGGGCAAAATCAGAATGGACAAATGTGCTTTTGGTGTCCCCTGAGAGGGACGGCAAGAAAGCACTTGAAGGAAGGAAAAGGAAAACAGTAAAGGAAGGAAGAAATTGCAGGGAAATGACAAAAAAAATTTAAGATACCATTATTAAATGCAACGTAAATCTATCCACAGTTCTCACTGTGTGAAAGTTAATGGGTTTGATGCCTCTTTGCTGAAGCCTTTGCTAGGAAAGATAACATCATCAGATGGTTAGAATGTTCATGAATAGACTAGAGGAAAACCAGACTAGATAAGCTGAGACATTTTCACGTCAGCTGGGCCAGATGAATTGCACCTGAGAGAATTTAGAGAAGTCAGTGAACTAATCTCAGACCCATTACAGGCTTTCTTTGAGGAGGCACAGGCAATGGTTGAAGTTTCAAAAGGCCAGAAGGAGGCAAGTATAGTGCCTGTCTTTAGGAAGGGGAGCACAGGAACAATCCAGACTTACAAACAGTGCTGCACCATCCCAAGAAGAAGCAAGCCCCACGCACTGGGAATTACAGACAGAAGCATCATGGGGGAGGAACACGAAATAAACCAGTCCTCTGCTCTGCAGAGATGACTCTGTTGCAGTATTGTTTCTCACTGTGAGCACTACACTTGAAGAAACACATGGAAGACTTGGAGAGAGCCCAGAGCAAAGTGCCTGAAATCATCACAGAGCTAGCAAAATCAAGAATAAGAGCCCTTGGTTTGTTTAGTCTGGGGCAGAGAAGGCAGGAAGGAATAGGGGAGCATTTTTCAAATACTTTTACACCTTACCTAACAGACTTTTCTATGGTCACTGAGGCTGAGGTTAAGTTGCAGGAAGATTTAAGGTACTGGATGTTAGGAACTTTTGAAGAAAGGGGAGCTAAGTACTTTATTTTCTAAGGTAGTTTTTGGAGTTTTAGGGGACTTCAGGGCAGCTTTTAAGCACTGTGCAGAGAAACAACTGGTAAGAAGGGTTTAGGTGGAACTGGTCCTGCTCAGGGTTGGCAGAAACATTGTGGGATGTTTCAGGATCCTGTCAGACTCATCTCCTGTAATGCAAAAGACCTGGGACCTGGAGGCATGATTCTCTTCCCCTCTGGATGCGTATGTACATGTAAATACTTTACCTAATAAACTCTAACAAATGTATCAGGATGCAAATGTTCATTCTATGCTTTCTTAATTCAGTCTATAGACCTTAACTATGCCAAACAGAGAACAACAAGGAACTCAGGACATTCCTTTATGTTATTAGTGGGAAAGGACATTGGATTGCTGCTAGGGTTTCTCCCAACGATGACCAACCTGCCCTAAATGGAAAAGGAACATGATATGCCAGACACGACATTGTCTAATAGTTCCAGATGTGCTCCCAGTGAACTTGGCAGTAAAAATCTGGTAAAAATTTGTTGATGCTGTAATCTAGCTAGGGGATTTGTTGTAACATGGAATAACTTTTACAGAATGTTCTTGGTTCAACCTGACACGTTGATAAGCATGGAGTACAGCAAGAATGCTCGCTTTGCCTGTTTCAAGTTTGGCTTCCCACAATGAGCTACTTGGGCTTGGAAAATCATTTAAAGGTCTCAATTAAACTCTTCATATATTAAGAAAATGGGATGGAAGAAAACAATCATTGCTCAAGTAATTAAACCAGGAGTCAGGAAATTCTGTTTCTAACTCTGGCTTTAGTGATACTTCCCTTTGTTATCCTGAATGTGTCACAGTCTCTGTCTTTGCATGCACAGCTATAGGATGGGGATGAAAGCATTGATCAATATATGTACAAAATTTTGAGATAAGAGTCAAAGTCCTGGATCTAGAAATCATGAAGGCATTTATCCAAGGGTATTGCTGATTATATGAATGGGGTCAGAATATTAAAAAAAGGCATGAAGCAGTGGATAAGATCTGCTTCCCCACACTGGCATCATGCAAAGAGCTGATGTGGCACAAAGGAATCTGACAACTCCTTATCTTTTGAAGGAAGACTTTCTGGTACAAAAGTCTGGCAGATTACCAGAAGACAGATATCCAAAGAACCTCTTCACAATTGTTGGCATAGAGAAAATGGTGGCAAGAAAAGAAGCTGACATAGAAGTGCTAACAACTTTGTGTCCTCTTTAGCACCTTCTGGGTGCTGCATTAAATTACGTGTGCCCAAGCTTGTTTCTCTTCAGACTCTCCCATCCCCAGTGCAGTGCATCTACTAGGAAGATGAAAGATGATGCAGAAGGTATCTAAATTCAATCATGAATTCATTCATTCCTATCACCTCTTGCCTTTGTCTCTACTTCTTAAGAGCAACAGCCCAAAATTGCATTCAGTATATTTTCATTTTTCATTTGGGGAATTTTGTGATAAAGACAGACTTTTTTTCTTGGTGAATCAAAAAACTCTGATCAGGGAAACTAAAAAAAAAGTACAGATAGACACTGATTTTCATGCATATTTATGTACAAAAGGTAGAAGCACAAAATTATGGACCTGAAGGATGGAAAATTCATATGACATAGCTAGTCTTTCCTTTTTGCCAATAAATATAACATCGCAGAGCAGGACTAACAAAATTATGTTTGTCTGACACAGGTGGGATATCTGAAAACCTTCATTTCAAGTCAGAGGTAGCCATCTCCTCCTGCTAGAGAATCTCTTACGGTAGGGAATAGAGTTTTGGTTTTCTCATTAGGACAGGGAGGTGATCCTCACGAGAACTCTCAATCTCATTAATTCTCTAAAAAACACAACAAAAATGGAGCCCTTAAACTGGGACAAGAAGGACTTGAATGTGGTTTTTAGCTCATGGTAGCTGGCAGCATTCTCTAAGGATGGTGACCACACATAGACCTACAGAGGTTACCAAAATTATGGGACAAATTCTCAGCTGTATTAAAACAACACAGATGCTCATACTTACATGGAACTACATCAGTTCATTCCTGTTAAGAATTTGGCAGTTGTTCCAGATTGATATATCCATCCACCTGAGAGGTTAACAGCTTCAAGCCCCTCAGATACCATGATGACAGCTCTGAAGACAAATGGAGCTTGTGCCCTTTACTTGAAAGCTCATCATCATTACTTACTACTTATGCAGTATCAATAGCGTGTGTTATGGGACTTAACAAAAGCTGACTAGAAGTCAAGCCCCACAATCAGTAACTACCCACTGCTGTTGTCATTCTAGCAGGTGAGCAAAGCTGTAGCTCCTCGTTTTTCAGTTTAATTACATCTGTAAATAAAGACCACAGAGTATCATAAGACCATTTCTAATGGTAAGCTTTGTGTCCCACCTTTCTACATAATGAAGTCAAAAAAAGACAGAAATATTTTTGGCAATGTAAATACATTGAAGGAAAACGAAACATTTTCAGTATCTACAAATCTTGAACTGGGACCAGCATGGAAATTTGAGAAGGCACAAAAGAGACAGTAAAGCCTGCATGGACAAATGTACCTAGCTACTTGGAGCACAGCTGCCAACACTACTGTAAGCAAGACTATTTAGGCAACACAAATTGCCAGAGCCATTGCAGATGTATAAAACAAGATACTGAAGATCTACAAGGTACTGAAGGTCTAACACAAAAAGCTGAAACTAACAGGCTGCTCACACTACAAAGCACACAGCTCTCCTTTGAATCGCTCTGACTTGACTCAACTGACCTGGAAGAGTAGAGGATTTGAAATTGCACAACTGGGAGATGGAGAGGGATGGATTCTCAGTTCACTCTGGACCAATTACAAAAGCACTCCCACCTTTCATTTAATGATTTTCAGAGCAAAATGCCTTTTTCATACTCTTGCCAAGAAATATTAGCACATACACCAAAATAAATTATTAGCACATAAAAGCAAAATCACAGGAAACATGTATCCTTTTTAATGCTGGGCCTGATTCCAGGTGCTGTTTCCCATGTAGTTAATCAGATACAGAAAACAGCACTGGCATTCACTGTATCAGTAGGTGTTAGTATTACACTGCTCAAAACAACACAGTGGATTACATGGTGTAACTAGTTTTCCATATTTCAAACTGCACAAGACCTTTCAGACCAGTAAGCCTCTCCAGGGCAGAGGAATGGCTGCAATCTCATTGACCACACTGTCTTTTTTAACCATTTTGACAGAAATATCTACATATTTTAATAAGCTTATTTTTAATTTTTCTTAGCACAAAGTATTTTCTGATAGTTGATATTTGTGTTATTCTTGGCTTTTTTCAACTTACACTTTAAAGGTGGGAGGAATGACTAACTTGAATTTTTCAAGCTTTTGGTGCCCACCATGTAATGCTTTAATATATGTCCACTAACTGGAGCCAAATTAATATCTTTGGAGGTGTTGAATATCCTCACAGTTCGAAAACTTTAATAACTCAAAGTTTTCAACAGTTTTAGACAGTTTGGTATCTTTACTTCTCTTCTCTTTGGTGGTCAGTAACAGAACCTGAGGGAATGGCATGAAGCTGTGTCAAAGGAGGTTTGGGTTAGATATTAGGTAAAGGTGCTTCACCCAGATTGCGGCTGGGCAGTGGAACAGGCTCCCCAGGGCAGTGGTCACAGCACCAAGCTTGTCGGAGTTCAAGAAATGTTTGGATGGTACTCTGAGGCACATGGTGTGATTCCTGGGGATTGTCCTGTGTGGGGCCAGGAGTTGGACTTCGAGAATCTTTGTGGGTCCCTTCCAACTCAGAATATTTTATGACTGAACATGCAGAATCTCTAGGCTCTTTTTCCCTTTCTACCAAAAAGGTACTTGTGATATCACAGCATTGCTGCCACGACTGCAAGAAAATGCATGTTGGCATTTGGTGAGAAAGAGCTGCTTAGCTTTCAAGAAAGCGGATTTAAATAAGCTCTATGAAGAGCTGCATTTTGGTACATGAATTAATTAATGTAATCTCACTTTTAGCTTTCAAAGTAAAGATGACATAACAGGTACTGAATTAATGAACACTTGCAATAGTTCTAAGCAAGGGGAGATACAAATGTGGGAACATTAGGTGATTTAAGAAAGCAATGACATCCAGCTCTGGCAATGCAGTGATACTTATGTGTCTCAAATACTAGACTTGCACAGAATAAAGCTTAGAAGGGGCTCTAAATGCAGAGAAGGAGAAAACCATAGAAACTCAGGAGATGGAGCTCATGGTCTGAGGGAGTGAGAGATAGCAAGAGAACTTTCACAATGATCACCAAAACAAAAAATAGGCCATACTGGCATAAGAAGCCGTTTTCAACTTGAGAAAGGCATTCTTAATATTTTAGGTAAAATTACTTCATTATCAGAACAAGTAATCTTCTCTGTAAGCCACAGTAGCTAACTACTTCTGGTAAAGAAAAAATTTGTGCTTCCATCTATCTCAAATATCCCTTAGTCTTGCAATTTATAAATCAGAGAATATCCCTCTCCATTACACTGCTATTGTCATTATAAGATCCAGTAGCTCAGAAAACCTTTTAAAGCTCCAATAGCTGGAGAAAACGATTGTGTATCAGGGAAGGATCACTCTGAGAAGAGCAAGTCTTTCATGTCCTTGTACTGGCAGACACAGGCAGCAGACTAAGCCACACTGTGGTACTGTATACTCTTCTTATTTTTTGGGGTTCTGAATCATTTCCACTAAAAAGAAAAAAACAAAAACAAACACCTTCTCTCATTCCTGTTCAGCTTTGGCATTTCCAAAGTGCAAGAACACTCTCCACATTTCTTACAGTATTCTCTTTAAGTATATGTTTTATAACAATTTTAAACTACAAATATGTAAAAGTGCTGAGTTCTGATGTTCATAAAACCTGACTCACTAAATTCCTGAATTAGAACAACAGATGTTTTCCATTTGCTTCTGTGCTACTGTATTTATTTAGCTACCCTTTGCTGTAAGAGCAAAATTCAAAAGGAAAGGGGAATGCATGGTAAAACCAGGCAGCGAATGATGAGAACTGGATTTTTAGCAGAAAATGTCTCCTTTACTGGAGCAGCTTTAATACCACCATTTCTTTATTAAAGAAACCCCCAAATACATCAAAGTATTGAAAGTAATTGACCTTTTTAAAGTTCTTTAAGTAAAAATATTAAAATAATGGAGCAAGCCCAATATTTTTCTTTCATAAAGCACAAAAAAAAAAAAAAAAAAAGCTATGAGTTAGATTTGACACATTATTGGTGTGTTTGTAGCTTACAGCAAGGTCAACATCAATTGAAATTAAATGATGAACCCTGGGTGGGGGCTGGGAATCATGTAAAGGAATCTGGCCTAGCTATCTGTGCTTAAAGCAATTTAATTACTTAAGGGTGTTGTGTAGCCAGTCAGTCTCTGCAGCATGGACTAGCAATCAATTACTTCTCTTCACAGCATTTTTATCATGCATTTTTGTATTCCAGTATAAAAAGAAAGTATAGTTACTTCACTAATATTTTTCAAGTAATATATTAAGCATTTTTGACATGCTCAGAAAAGCATGAACATAAAATGTTTTCTGTTGCCATAAATTTAAAGAATAAGTAAGTGGATTTTGATTGCATGATGGCATTTTCGTTACACAAATAAATTTGTTTCAATGATGTATTTTGATTAATTTAAAATATCCCCCCCTTAAAGCTTTTTGGTCATATCCAAAATATTCGTAAAGGCTTCTTGCATACACACTCAAGGTCTAGAAATAAAGCCTTCTTTGCCTTCCTTCATCCCCAGCTCTGCATCTCCCACCACACCCTCTCATCCATTTAGCTCTCTGCCATTGCCAAGGTCTGGAGAAAGCATGGGAAAGGAGATGCTGTGCGTGGAGCGGCTGGGAGGTCACCCAGCACATAATTGCTCCCGAGCGCTGTGCTCTGCTCTCAGGCTCCTTGTCTTCAGACAGCAGGGTGGTCGCCTTCAGCACCCTGTCCCACTCAAGCTGATGAGACAGGCAGCCAATATTCCTGCTAGCCTGAGCCAACAGCTCAAAAATAAAAGCTTAAACTTCAGCAAACTGAAGTCAGTAGAAAAGGAAGCTGTAAAGGAATGATACAATCACTGGGAATCAATCTTAGCAAAAACACGTTTTACAACAACTACAATTGGTGAATTATTGGAAGACGTGTAAGAGCATGTAGTGTATAATCAGCCACCTGCTATCAGTGACTGCATCCCAAGTACTGTCTTTTTACAGTGAAGTCTGTTGTTTCTTGGATTCAGTTTTTTCTGAAGTGAAGCAACACCTGGCACAGCCATTAACATGAAAAAACAATCAGCACTGATAATAAAGATGCATGTCTGCTTTGAATGTGCCAAAATGAGAAGCGTTAGGTTGCCAAATGCATGCTGAGTTTTTTTGATGATACTTTCATTTTACGACATAGTTATGTATCACGGGATTCACAGTACTTGACACTGAGTAAGAGAGAAACATCACAAAAATTTAAACTCTCATTCTACTGTAGGAAGATTAACTTCATGTGGATGTATGGATTTATAGAGTTGAACTGAAAAGAACTACCCAAAGCTTTCTTTAGAATATCATGCAAATTTTATTTTAAGCTTGGAATATTAACCATTTCTAAAATGAGGTTGTACAGAGAAAAGAGAAGTCACTCTTTTATCCATAACAGAAACAGCAAATAGAATGAAAGGACAGGAGATACTAGTATTTTAAAACTCCTAAAATACCCAAAGAGGAGGAAACCTAAGCTTATATATTAGTACACAAGCATCATCCTGAAATCCACCACTACAAGGAGGTATTCACCTTATCAAAGCTAACGGCAGATTGAATTTGTAGCACTAGCTGTCAGAAATTGAAGGTGTTTAAATTTTTTATCACTTCCATCTTCTTTTCATGGCATGGGAACATCTAAGGGCTAAACACTGAACTTCTATGTTCATCTTTATGCAAGATACTATTGCTGGCAAAGCCAAAGCAAAAAGAAAACTCCTCTTATAACCTCAATTTAGCTTCAGACGGATGTGCATGGTACAAAGCCAGTGAAGTGATAAATAGTTTCTGGCAGCTCACCCTTCCTACCTTGAGTAGTGTTACAGTTTATCATTGGGGCTGGCCATTCACCACAGGAAACAGGGGAAGCAGTGTCGTGTTGTCTCAGGCTATATTCACAGATACTTCATAGAAATCCCTGGCAAATAGTCAGCAAGTACTAAAAAGCATAAAAAGTGTCTTTATTTTGCGAACAGATATATCTCAAAAGGATCCGCTAGGAAGCCCAGGAGAGGGGAAGCCAAGGCTGGGGTTAAAATAGCTGGTTTATTCACTTTTGCACAGAGCACAATAGTTTTACTGATTCATTCCACAAGTCATTTGCTAATTTTGCACCTTGGAAATGAGTATGGACACACATACAAATCAACATTTGCAGCAAAGGCATGTGAAATGACTATTTTTCAAAGCAAATCTCAGTGAAAACATTTTAATGATCTTATTACTATGTGTAACAGCTTCTTTGACAATATTGTAACATAAGAGCCCAATTCTGCAGTCATTACTGCCAGTAACTCGCAGCAGCAAGCTACTTCAGACTATGACTGAATTCCAGTTGCAGAAGAGGACCTTTAGTTAACTGCAAAGTTTCACTCTCCTAAAAACAAAAAAAGAGGGACTAATAAAAATACTCTTTCTTCTCTCCAGTGATAGCCCTTAGCAAAACAACATTCAAAAACTCATCTAGCAAATCAGTACCTAAAGGAGGCCTACAAGAAAGCTTGAAAAGGACTTTTTACAACAGCATGCAGTGATAGGATAAGGGGAATGCTTTAAATTGGAGGAGGGTAAGTTTAGATTGGATGTTAGGAAAAATTTCTTTACTGTAAGGGTGATGAGGCACTGGCAGAGGTTGCCCAGAGAAGCTGCGGATGCCCCATCCCTGTTCAACGACAGGTTAGATGGGGTTTTGAGCAACCTGGTCTAGAGGAAGGTTTCCTGCTCACAGCAGGGCGGTTGGAACTAGATGATCTTTAAGGTCACTTCTAACCCAAAACATTCTAAGTTCTGTGATTCTATGAAATGACTTGCCAAGTGGAAGTATGGCTGATGACACTTTTCCCAGATCTCAGGCTATTCCTCTTTTACTACCGATTTTTAGACGGCTATGCTAATTAAAGAAGTTAATAAAAAAAAAAAAAAATCTGAAATTAATGTCATAGCTTAAATGAACCCTGCTGTAATGTCATTCAAATCAGTTAAATTGCTCCAGGAGTTAATTGGTGTCCATGTGCTTTGAACAAAGAATAAAAAGGGTGCCAAATTTCTTGACACTGTACTTCTAATTAAACCATTGTGTGAGCCTTTACATCTGCAGGATTCCTCCTGGAAAGAACAGATCATGTACAGCATAATGAGCATCAAATGTAGCAAAAATGCGCAACAACCTTTGTAGAGCAGACCTTACAAACTGGCTGCTCATTTGTAAAATATCTGATCTTTCTTTCCTTCCCAAAACTAAGACTTGTCTTCTGCACTGGAAATTACAATTCACTGAAGGAAAAGTAAATAAACTGACTGACAAAAAAAAATAAAAATCTTTTGTTACTGACAAAAATCAATTCCTGATGGAGACAGAAAAATGCAGCTCAACTTCATGACCATAAAAAAAATTGTTCAGTAGCATGTGGCACAACAGAATAAAGCCATTCCTGCATAGTTTTGCTGTTTGCAGCTCACCATCAGATCAGAACTAATGCTTGCAGCCCCCAAAGGGTCCGATTTTAAGCAGACAATCAGGAACACCGTGATAGGAAAAGTGCAGGGAAGACATGATACAGCATAGCTCAGAGTGTTTGTACCCTGACTTTATGGTCCACTGTGCACCCTGTACTAGGAGGGTCCTTCTACACCACCCACTGACAAAGAGACAAAGCCCCACAGAGGTTCAGTGCTGTCAACAAACACTGTTACTGTCTTCAGCACAACTCTGGGAGGTCCCAAAGCCTTGTTCCAGTTCCTTCAAAATAGGTTGGGTCAAGCTGCAAACCATGTCTATTATGTCAGCTGTTT
Source organism: Margarornis squamiger (assembly GCA_035222235.1). NCBI lineage: Eukaryota > Metazoa > Chordata > Aves > Passeriformes > Furnariidae > Margarornis > Margarornis squamiger. The sequence goes on along the minus strand of JAWWTY010000123.1, from coordinate 47,108,534 downwards.
CCTCATCATCTACAGCCCCTACTCGAGGTGATAGCCTCAGATCCCAATTCCCAAAAGATGGCATTCTTCTGTTCCACCCTACAACTTTTGCCAAGGCCCTCTACAGTGTGAAATGCCTACAATGAATGACTTAGGTCAGCAGAAATAGGGTTGCCTGCCCTCCCTCCCTCACACCCTCATTAATGTCATGCTCCACAGAACCCTGGAATGGTTTGGGTTGGAAGGGACCACCACAGATCATCTAGTTCCAACCACCCTGCCATGGGCAGGGACACCTTCCACTAGACCAGGTTGCTCAGAGCCCAATCCAACCTGGCCTTGCACACTTCAATGATGCAAGTTATCTACAACTTCACCACTAGTTCTAGACTGAACCTTGCTCATTTTACACCTCACTGAGAGCACTTTTGGAGGAAGTGCTACTTTTGATAGGATGGAGAGAGAAGTTTCATAGCAGGTGTTGCCATCCTGTGCAGAGAGACTGCAACATTGCCTGGATGACAGTAAAGTTACACATCCTTGAAGAACAGATTAATGGCCAGCATGCAGGTGAGACTGTCACAGGCATGTGACAAAGGACTGACACATGACTACAACTCATAATGAGACTCTCAGCTCTCCAGAATATCCATTGTACAGAACTATAACAGACAACAATATTTTATACAGGTATACATAACCTGCATGTATACTAGATAAAGTAAGACAAGTAAACTCAGAGATCAATGGACACTTTTTTTATTCAGTAACAGACTAAATGAGAAAATCAGTTAACAACTCTAAGACTGCTCCTGCCATCATAATAGAGTATTTTTAAAGTTGAAGGAGCAGACCACAATGAAATTCTACGCCTGATAACGAAAGGATTTTGTGCACAATCTATTTTTCTTTTGAGACTGGAAATGTCATTATCAGCACGATCTGAAGCATGCATGTCTGTGCATACATATGCACGCATATGGATGCATTTTAATGCTTAGAATAATGTAACTGATCACTTTCCAGACAGCAACATGTGGCTCCCTTCCTTGCTGTGTGTCACGCAGCCAAGCAATGAATTTAGACAGGCTTCCTACTAGGAGGTTTGGGTTTATTATTTTTTTAAGAAGTGCCTATGTTTAGAGAATATTTTTGCAATAGGAAAATGCCTGTAACTAACTGGAGAATCATGACACTTTTGAAGACAACCTCAAGTTACTCACTGTTATGCAAGTCAGATACTGAAGCAATTGAGCAGGAAGGCATATGAATTTCTAGTTGCTGACTGCAGACAGCATGTGTACTATACAGTTATGGAAAGAAGTCTTCCTTCTAGTAATTTTTTAACAAACTATACTTCATCTATTTGAGAATGATGACAAGATTTGGGAAATCCCCCAAACAATAGAAAAAAAAGTGCAACCAACTTGACCTGGCTATGAGATTAGCCATACTTATCTCAGCTGATTTTTTTCTACCTTCCAGCTTTCAACATAGGTTATCATAAAAAAAGCACAGCATTTTCCCAAACACTTTTTGTTAGTCTAAAATATATCATTTGTCCTTGCTGATACACGTTATAAAGAGAATGGGGAATGTTTTCATTGGTCTCAGGACTGAAACTTTTGCTAAATAGGAATTTTACATTTTACTAAATAGGAAGACATGGAAACTGTTTCACAAACACACGAACCGTCCCAGCTTCTGTAGGATGAAGTGAATGGATGGAGCAATACACTGAATGCTGCACAAGGCAGGTGAAACCCTAGCTCCGTTACACTCAGCGAGAGCTCTGCTGTTGGCTTCAGGGCTGAGACATCACACTGGTCTCCTCCATACTCTTCTTTTGAAATTAAGGTGTTCTGATGCTTTCCAGTCTTTATTAGTGCAGTCAGTAATTAGGCTTTTCACTATTTGATGTACATTCCTCTTCTCTCCTGATATTTTAACAATTTGTTTCAGTAACACCTCTGTATCTGACATTTATTAGAGCACAAATCTATTTTAGATACTTGATAGCTCATCAGGCCCAGCAGCAGACTACTCGAGTCAGCTTGACAAATGGCCAGAGTTCAGAGTCTTTCCATAAATAATGACTTTGTGTTGTCAGTTGTTTTGGCCTGCACTGTAGAGCAATGCATTTCCAGAACAGATGGAGCTGCTCTCGGCTGCCATCCCCTGCCTTCTGAACTTCCTGTTCTGTGCATGGTTCTCATCAGCACCCATTCTGCAGAGAACACCTACTTCATAAAGTTGAAATATGTCTTTTTTAAAGCAGAAAGAAAATGGATGAATATTTTCTGTGGTTATAGAATTAAAGAAAAAAAAAAAAGGGAAAAGAAATACCTGCATTTGAATGAAAGTTTTAACCACGCTGAAAGATATGCATTGTTTCAGTTCCAAAACAACATCTGAGCTTCAAATAGGCTTAAATTCTACTACAGATTACTCAGAAACTTCATCTCTTTCTTGTAAAAATGCTTCTATGATCTTTAATGCTTGCTCACATAAACGTTATTGTAGTCACTCTTATTATTAACTTCTGAATTCATAGAAGTATTTATTAGTTTCTTCTGTCTCATAATTTTGAGGGTTGATTTGCACAGCGGTGTCTAAAGTGACCTTGAAAGTAAAAAAATGCATCGATTCTCTGCAAACCACCTCCCCTGCTGTCACAGTACATTATGTGCATTGTGTGATTCCCATACACAGCTGCTCACAATTCTAGCAGCTATGGTTTAGACACTGCTTTGCGAAGTCTCTATTTCAGTACCCTTAGAAGTTAAATATGGGAAAAGTCAATTTTAAAATACTGTAGATTTGTGGAATTATCCATTAAATGGAAGTTTTAAAGACGTTTATATTTACAACAGCTATGCTTCCTTACTGAAGTTTAGAGACAGATATGTAGCCAAGCATAGCTATGATCCTAGACAAAATTAGTTTAAGGAAAAAAAAGGCAAATACTTATATTTCCTAAATCTTTCAGTCTTGGCGTTCCAAACTCTCATCACTTTGAAGTGTGGAAAGGAGTCAGTCCCTTCTCTTACTCCACCACGTAACAAGCCCATTTTGTGTGGCACAGCATCATTGCACTGGGTGGATGGTTCAAGCAGACCTGGCCAGATGATGTTGCACAGTCATGGCACGTAATCCAGGCGTGTGCACACATGGCTCATATATTTCAGTAAAAGAAATATCAGCTATGCAACAGTCTGTACATCAACATGTGCTCTGGAGCCCATCCATGGAGAATCCAGTGTGTTGTGCCAGGCCTATTCTGCATGCACAACATAAATGTATTGCATAGTTACCACTTCACAACCACTGCTTTGGTGGTAAAAGAGAAGAAAGTGGCACCACAGAGCAATGAAACTCCTTCTTATGGCCCAAAATTGTTCTCATGGTCTACTCCACGTCGTACTTGTTGAGTTTTCAATTTTCCAAGTCATTAAGTGAGGAGGTCCTAATGACACAGATCTTGGCAGTCAGGCACATTCCAAGCATCCATTCTTAAAGGGAGGCTGAGCCATATCATCCTTGCTGAAGACAGAGCCATGAAGATGAAAGTGGATAGTGTATGCTTGGCAGACTTTGCAGCTATTCCACAGACTAATTTATTTGGTTCAGCTCACTTTACAACCACTCTGAACGTTGTTTGGAGTGCATTATAACAATAGCTTCTAGCTATTGCTGAAGTACTATCAGTCATTGGTTGAATCCATATATTCCTGGCATGCAATGACTAAAAAGACTTAACGTGTCTTTTTGTTTGAATGCAAGACATAAATGGGAGAATCTATATGTACTCCTAGGGAATGTGCCCATATTAAAGTGGATCCTGCTCTGGCCACCATAAAAATGTAAAGCTTTTTACTGCATTTGTAATGAAGATCTGTAAACTATAAGAACTTTGTTGGTTATACAAAATAGGAGCCCCTTCTCATCTTCATTCAAGATTTCTCAAAGGGAATATTTGAGAGTAACTTTTGGTAGGCCTTGCATAATAAAAGCTTTGAATTGTTCAAACGCATTATTTTAATAAAACTAGAATTAGTTGAGGGGAGGAGTGTGGAGCAGGGTTTCATAAAGGAAATCCTCTCACCACCTAAGTGTTTCAAATGAGCTGAGAGTAACTCCCTTTTTCCTCCAGGAAAGAGTAGCGGGTGTTCAGAAAAGCTGCTACTGTGAACTATCCATCCCTGTTCAAGGTCAGGCTGAATGGGGCTTTGAGCAACTTGATGTAGTGAAAGATGTCTAGATGCACTACAGTGACCTCTGAAGGTCCCTTCCAATGGAAATCCATCTGTGATTCCATGATTCTACTCAGTTGTTCTTCTATGACCGTGTCACACAAGGAACTTCACTAAGGCACTCCACTTGGACAGAAAGACAAACTGAGGAATGTATACACAGACTTCCTGGAGAGGCTCAAATTGATAGGCTTTGCCTGAACAATCTGGAAAATGAGGTCATCCTCTATAGTCACTCCTGTCTTCAGCATATCTATCATGGATCTGGATAAGTTTTTATGAGAGTTATGATACTGATGCTGTGCTGTTTAGAAATATTTTGCTGAGCAGAAACATTCAAACGGAGGACTTATCAGACAGGATCAACTGAAGGATAAACTTATGTCATACTGCATTTCCCAGGGCCATGACTGATACTAGCAAGGCTGGGCAGCAGGAATTTCTCAAATGGAATCTAAACCCAGAAGGGATGAGAGGACTCCAGTAGTCCTCCTTCTCTGTGCCTTTGTCAGAGGGAAGGGAGTTGTCTCAGAAATTCCAGGGAATAGGAAGGAGTTGTGGGAAGCTCTCCATCACCTTTCTGAAACTCGTTTAGATTCTGCTGGCGCACATAACTGCTATTCAAAAGCTCGGCACAGATTTAATTGCAGGTACATGGGCAGCAATACCCTGCTGTAAACAGAGATGTATTAGAGCTGCATGTCCAAAAACACATGTAGAGGACCTCTCTGTTATGTAGGAACGAGCTAGTTATAACTAAAGAAAAATCTCCAGGAACTTTGAGATGGATCCATCGATTTAAATAGAAAGCTTTAATAAGTGAAAAACGGAGATAAGAAGATGATCTACTTTGTTGAAAAAAAAAAAAAGGTAAATCTATCTCTATATCTGTACTTTAAATAATATGCTGTAACATTTACCTAAAAGGTCAAAATGAATAGATGAGAATGTCTGCATTTATTTTTTTTCCCAATATCTTCTGACAAACATATCTACCATCATCTAGACATTTCCATGCTGTAGTCCTACTTTTTAATTCTTTTTTTGACAGCCTTCTGGGAAAGTATAGTCAAATTCAATGTTTCCCATGTTCCTGTTATCAACAGTTCCTCCTTTTTGAATCACATCATTCATGATATATTTTGGTCTTAACTTTCTCCAGCTCTTCTCTGCCCAGTTAGAGGTTTTAAATCTGTGCAGTCCTGCCATTCTGTACATATGGATCCATGGTGTGCAGCCACCTAATGGAGACTCCTCTCTCTCCTAGAGCTGCTTGCTTTTTGAACCACATTCAAAGCTGAGTTTGTTACTGTTAGTTATATGACAAATCCTCATCTGCACAGCCATGAAGGAGCATAGAGAGATGACAGCAGGAAGAGGAGTCCAAACAACACCCGCCCATCTACTCCTATGCCCATCACTGGAGATATCAGTGCATCCAAGGCCCACTGGCACAAGCCCAGAGGAACATCAGGGCACAATGACAGGTGGAGAACTTAAACTGAGGACTCAGAGGAAGGGATTTAGATATACATATGCTATGTGTGCATGTAGCTTCTGGGAATACATCTTCAGTCTTGCTACTGGTTGAACCTGGGGGCGTGGAGCTGCAGCAGCCTTGCTGTCAGATGGGCTGTCAGATCCAACAAAATCTACTTTTTCCCCTACAAGTATGGCAAAATATATTCATTTTTCTACCAGTAAATGCAATTTCAGAACAGAAAAAAACAATCAGAAAGTACTTTAAAATGAGAGATGGCAAGAGAAATATTACAGCTAATAAACAAATACTTTGTGTTTAGCTGTCTGACATCTTATGAATAAAAAGGATTGGGAAAGTATTTCTTGACAATCATCAGTCTCTTGTTCTTAGTTTCTTACTTTTGTAGGCCACCCTACTGTATCGTCCTACATATTTACAGAGATCTGCTTGGAGAACAGCATATAAGAGGGGAATTTCTACTCTCTACATACAATTATGCTACTCCAGAGTTAGAAACTTGTTACTGGGTTCCTACATTATTAATGATCAGATTCACACTAGTTGCATTTACACCATTATTATCCTCTGGTAGATGCACCAAAAACCACTGTTGGCCTGGGTTTTGCCTCCCAAGCATATTTACAGAGAGCAACCACCTCCTCCCTTTGCCTTTCTAATGCTATATAATTCAAACCAGCTAGTGCCCCCATGTAAGACACTCCTGCTTCCCTTCCTATTCCTGTTAATCATTCTTCTCCATCCTGTAAAATGCATCCAAACACTTCTTCCCTGGCATCTAACAAGCTCTCTTAACATGTTTCAGCTACCGTCAGCTTTTCATGCATGGAAGCAAACAGAACCAGAGGAAATCTTGTAGCTCAAATTCAGCAACATTAACGCCACGTTGCCTGTCTGTAATTTGCTGTCCTAACATGCACCAACAACAAGTGTTCAGGATCACCTGCTTGTGGTCCCTCAGCAATGACCACAGTCACTCTTTCCAGCCACGATAACCTTGTTAGTAGCCTCAACATATATTTTGACCTATGAAATTCTGCTCAATTTCAATTTCTTTGACATTGTCCAGTTCCTTTCTGAGTGACAGCCCACCTTCTGTACTGATGACTCTGGGTCACCAGCAGCCTACACGAGTGCACCCCTAATATGCTAAAGCCGGTTATGGGATCTTACAACTGTCCTGAGTGCACCATCACTGAAGCGCTTTGCTAGTTACTTCCCTAGATGCCAAGCACTTCCCTCTCAGCATGACCCACTGTCACCTCCACATCCATCAGCACTGCATTAAAAATAAAAAAGAGCCTTAAAAATAAGATCTGAAATGTGCATGAGTACACAGCTATTCAGAACACAGAGTTCTTGCAAATGACTTTCTAAATCATACCTGTTTTCTGAGACCTTTCTCAGGCCTCTTTCTCAGGCACCAGGAACTGATGCTCCATTTCTTTGACTGCTTTGTTGTGGAACAGAAACTGCACATAAATAAGTCAGTTCTAAACAGACATTGCTTTGAAGAGACTCTTCTCAGAACTGATCTAGCTGGCAGATACTGAAAGAATTACTACTTTGGACATACCAAATACACCCTAAAAAACTAAACAGAAATATACACTTCTGGAAAGTGGTATAAACTACCAGATTGTTATCAGGGAGGAAGAAAGTTATCTGGAAGTGTCATTTATACTGGCTTGAGAATGGTTATCAGGAATAAACAACGCCAGATCTGTTGCAGAACAAGCGCATCCTGTTCAGAAAAGCTATATAAGGAAGATTCTGTGCCCCAGCCACAGAGGCTATATTATTAGGTCTTTACAACATACTTGAAATAGAGCCCTGTGTAGTTCTGGTTTGAAAGTCTCTGAAAACCTATTGAAATGAAGGACAGGGAGAACTGAAGAGGCATCTTAATTAAACAGATTTGAAAAAAATATCCTTCTTCCTTCATGTCATTCATGGACAAAGCAATGCAGCATTCCTACTTCGGCAAGAATAAAATATTCAGGAGTTTTATTTCAGCTACAACCCTAGGAACTTGGTCCTTTCATTTTGGTGCGGTAGAAATATTTTGAATATGCTTTTTTCTTGTAAAAACAAAAAAAGGAAAAAAAACCATGGGCTTCACCAAGCAGCTTTCCTCCTGCAAGGATTTGCAAGAAATTGCACAGGAACTTGCAGTAATCAGCTTCATTCAGACATTATTTGCTTGGAGTAGTAAGACAGAATAAAACTAAGTTTAGTCTGTGGAAAGAGTAGAAGACAGGACCTCTGTAACTGAAGCAACTAGCAACTGTCTAATCAGTATAAACTTCCCAAACTGTCATGATTTGGAGGTTTTGGAAAGGCCACCTTGAATTAAGGACAATGCCTGCCTGAGACAGTGGAATTCATCACTGTTCAAGCATTACATAGTAAACACCAGCCTCTCAAAATAAATTTGATGCCAAAAGAGAAACTTTACATCCAAGTCCAGCCTACATTGAAAATTATAGCAGCAATTACTAATCATTGCATTTTACTCTTCAAGGCAAAGCACCTTGAAGAAGAACATGAATATTTACATTCAGTAGTAACTAGGACCTGGAGTTCACACCAGTTTCTTGGTTTGACACACGAGTCAGTGGTTAGGTCAAGCCTTTTGACTCCTACTTTAGTCCTCACCTTTTTGAGCACGTTCAAAGTAGCACCCAGCTAGCTACCAGACTCTCCATAACCTCATCACATGGCTGTCAGGAGAAAACATCTCCTCCTCTCCAGGCAAGTCTCACATTGGTCTTGAGGAGACATATTCATAAACACGAGTCTACATAAAAGCTAACTGTGATGTAAAATATTCAGAGAAATATTGGTGCACCTGAACTTTTTATGTCAAAAAAAGTTGCGCCACCTTAAATCCTGAATGAATGCTCCAGCCAGGAATTCTGTAAATACTGTTTAGGTGACCTGTGACATGAAGCATATCAGAGGATTACTGGGAGAGGAGTATCCTTTGAAATGTCCAACTGTGAAATATGGCACTTTTATTTCTATTTCTACCATATCATCACTGCTAATAGAGCATATTTCATCTGTCTTTATATATA
>JAWWTY010000123.1:46922343-47099621 GCA_035222235.1 Margarornis squamiger | reverse complement strand
TATATATAAAATATCTCATTCTGGTATTTGAGGGCTTTTTTTCTCATGAAATGGTGCTAACTTTAAAACTGTGATACCTGACTGTTGGAAACATCAGCACGTGTTCCCTGCAATGTGACTATTTGTGACATGATCCTGCAAATCCTGCTCAGGCAAGAGCATGAAAAAGGAATTTAGCACTAGATCCTGCCTTTGCAGAATCATCTCTTCCAGCCATGGGATGACTTTCCAGGGTACATGGAGGTGCATGAGAGTGCAAATGTGCACCACATAACTGAGTGTGTCTCCTGGGTTCGCATTAGAAAGTGAAAGGTATATCTGAAACACCTCCATTGACAGCATTTAAACTGTCTGCCATTTTAATTTCAGAATCCGCAAATAAGAACTCTGAAAAAATTCTTCACATGAAAACTCATGGTTTAGACTTTTCTGGTTTTTCTCCTGTCTCTTTCAAACTTTCCCAGACAACCCTGGTTCCTTATATGATCTTCTACCTATTCATTTCCCATTGCTTCATTTCTTTACCTTTTCTATTAACTTATGACATGATCGCAACATAACAAAGAGAGGGATGATTTTATTTGTAAATGTCAATCTCAATGTATGCAGAATGAAACCTCAAAAAGATGCTAATATTAGATTAATTTATCTGACCACTGCTGTCCAGGCTTAAAACATACAGCTAATCCCTTACATGCACAAAAGTTAACCAGATGTCATTTTGACTGGACACAGGACAAAGAGAGAGTTAGGTACTCTTTCCAACGTTTGCCACCCTGCATTTGTTCACAGTGAATTTCTGTAACCTGTTTTCTAACTCCCTAAGATTATTGCAATCTTTTTGCATTTTCAAGCAGAACAAAGTGATGAGGACTACGCATTAAACAGCTCCCTCCTCTTCCACATCATGATGTGAGGGAGATCCATCACCCCATTGCTGATGATCCTGTTTTCTGAAGGCTACTGTCCTTCCATCAGGAGGATAATGAATTCATCTGAAGTGCTATTAAAATTTAGAGTGAGTTCCTGCATGGGTCATTGCTGCCTCCTGCAACTCCTGGCCTCGGGGAATGTCCTTTCCTGCATCCCAGAGGTTTCCTGCCTGTGCTTCCAAGGCTCAACAGCCATCTCCTCCTCCTGCCTTTACATTTCTCTCTTCACTACTTCACTTTTTGTGCCAGTAGGAAAGTAAGGTTCGTAACTATACCCACTTTCCTAAGTGTATGCTGTCAGCCACATCTGATTCTTTGCTGAAGTAATTGTTTTCAGTAAGTTACATATGACTGTAACTCAGCTGCTTCCTGAAATTCTTCCAGAAACCTTGGATGAACACTCTTCATCCCTAGTGACTTAGGGAAATGATGTTTTCCTTCCTGATTTATCTTTTTTTTTCATTTTAAATGAATACCTGCTGGCAGCTGACCTCCATCACCTGCACTGACAGAGTCATATGGAAAGTCTGTGCTGATTTCAGAGACAAGATGATGAATAAAGAGCAGGTACTAAAAACTGCCTCCACCAACAGTTTTAGTTAAGCTGGATTTTTTTGCTTATTAAGATTCCAAATAGAGATCAAATTATTTTTTTAAAAAGGCTATACTTACATAATAAGTCCCATTATTGTTCATTTGGTGTTGAATTTTCAAAGAACATCAAAGTACTAAACTGGCAGAATTTACTGGCTGGATCCTAGGGATTCAAGTTTTTTGAAGTATTCATCTTTTGGCAGCTGCAGCTTTTTCTGCAGGTGCAGGGAAAACATTTTATTTAAGTCAGTTTATTCATGTAGCTCAATTCAAAGGCTGGTTCACTTGATGCTGAGAAAATCTTTGGTTGTTAGATACAGAGAACCAATTTCCAATTTACGGATAAAAACTAGATAACAGCGGATGAGGTCTAGTCAAGTGAAGCTTTTAGGACAGTATGATCTGTCAGTTCTATTATTAACTGGAAAAACTTTCATTTAAATTTGTCAAAATGCCTTTGAACTCAGTTTTTTTTAAAAAAGCCTTCAGCACATCTAAGAAAGCTTTGTGTAACTGATTAAAAATAAAAATTATTTGCAGTTTTAAAATTTAATTTCCCATTTCATCTGGGCAGAGATTGGTACAATTTTTGGGGAAAAAAAACCTATCCAAAAAATGGCAAAAGCTATGCAATCTTTTTAGTAAATGTGCCTAGACATAACATAACTTTCTGGGGAACAAAGTAAATCTAACTATTGTGTTCATGCACCAGTCCTTGTGGAGCAGAATAACAAACAGCTACTTAAAAACAATAAAGTATGAAAAAATACTGCTAAGAATTAAGCAAGCACATTGTCAGCACTGTGGCATTGCTTTATAACAACCCCATATCCTAGAAGTTATGTTCCTCAGGGGGAGACATAAACATGCCATACTGAGGCACTATAAAAGTCCAAGACAACTGAAAGTACCTGTCATAAAGAAACATTGCTAACTGGTTCTCCTCTTGCTGTATTTATTGGAGATATGTGATAAAAATTCAGTGCTTTATAGAACCAGAGAATGGTTTGGGTTGGAACAGACCTTAAAGATCATCTAGTTCCAACCCCGCTGCCGTTCCACTAGACCAGGTTGCTCAGAGTCCCATCCAACCTGCTCTTGAGCACTTCCAGGATGGGGCATCCACAGTTTCTCTGGACAACCTCTTCCTTATAATTTCTTCCTAATATCTAATCTAAACCTATCCTCTTTCAGTTTAAACCCATTCTCCCTTGTGTTATCACTACACGCCCTTGTAAAAGGTCCCTTGACAGTTTTCTTGTAGCTCCTCTTTAAGTACTAGAAGGCTGTTACTGGATCTCTCCAAAGGCTCCTCTTCTCCACGCTGAACAGCCCTTGCTGTTGAAAGGCAAAATGTAATTTGTGTCTAGACCATCTGTGTTCCACGAAGTGCAACACAGGACCTTCAATAGCACAAGATATCGCCCTGAGACTCTCAGGGGACCAGGGGAGCTCCCCTCAGCACGACTTCCCGTCAGGAAGAGAGAAGAATGATGTAAGGGAGGTAGATTAGATTAAACAGAATAAAGGAGAGTGTATAAAGATAAAACCAATGCCCTTAGAGACAAATGCTGTGGGGATGGGGAGGAAAACGGGAAGTGGAGTTTAGCACCCAACCAACAACACAACTGATGCCTTGATAGGATGTATTTGTGCTATTACAAGGAGATAAAAGCTGTAGGACCACAGTAGCATCAGCTACGTGCTGAAGAGCGCCAAAGGAGGGCTGGCACAACTTCACCTATCTCCAAGAGACTTGTCTGCTGTTTTATTTCACTGACAGTTCAACAACCAGGAGAAAGACTGAGCAGAAGGAGTAGGAGGATGCTGTGGTAAAGGCTATGGAATTCATGAATTTGGCTGATCATACAGAATAAAGGTCACAAAAATGCTTGTCCAGGCAGCCCAGTAGGCAGGATGATGGCAGGAGTTCTCACCCCCCCCCGGCATCCTCTGGCACTGCAAACCAGCTTCCTTGGCCATGCCAGCACAGGATGATAGACAAGCTGCACTGTGAACCAGATCAGGGAATTAATTCCAGCTAAAATCAACAACAACCTGTAAAAAAGTGCTGTAAACGACTATAAGTCTGCTGATCTAGAGTGCTCAGGAACAGTTACTTGTCCTTAGACTAATGTCCAGAGACAATCTCATTTTTGTTGAATTGTTCTACATATAGATATACCTTTTTCACAGGCATTCAAGAAAACTGAGCAAGTATTTTACCTTACATGTTAATATTTATAATAATGAATAAATCTTCATGGTTATTTCATGATGACCTTTTGCTTTTTCTAAGCTAGCCTTTATACACGATGGCACTTGCTCATGAGTGTACCACTCGCCTGGGTTAAACTGAGCAATCTTATCTGAACAAAACACCACTTGAAGAACATGCACTATAAAGCTTCAAGAACAATTTCAGGTATCAGTGAAAAAAATCTGTCTCTCCCATTCTAAACCATTCAAATGCTTGTATTCAAGACACTCTTTAGGAAAAATATCTATCATTTCTTATGAAGTGTAGAAGATACCAAAATCATATGAGAAAATGAGCCACTTACTTCCATTTCCCCTTGGTAGAGAAATAGAGAAGTAAGACACTGCTTATAAAGAACATAAACTGTGTGAAGGAAATTATGAAATGAACTAGTGGATGAGGCTGTGTTTCAAGGAACCTTTTCTTCTCTCCATCTATTCTCATGCAAAATCTAGATAACAATGACTTGCAGGCCCACAACACTCCCTTCTCCCTTATGTGCTAATAAGTACCTTCCTCTTTGATAAACAGGGTTTAGGAACAAAGCCACTATTCACCGTGCGACTCTCTACTTCGATCATGAACACTTGCCCTGCTCTTCACCCAACCCAGACACACAAGGGGAACCATGAACTCCCCAGCTCAGCTTCCTCTCTTAGGTAAGTCTGAACTTCAGATACCCTTGGTGATGCAAAGTGCCCTCCTAAGGGCCTTGCAGCCTTATGATAAGTGTTCGGAAACCTGAGCCAAGATCCCCTCGGGGTGCATCTGCAATGTATCACAGAAACAATTTCTACCAGAGCTGGAACTGCAAGAGAGCACTTTGCCCAAAGTGACTGAAAATCACACTGAAGTGCCTTCAGTGGTAATCTTTTCAAAGCAGCTGGTGAATTGTGTTCAAAGAAACAGCTCCACTGAGTAAATGAAAAAAAAATTAGCATGGACCTGATTCTCAGGGGAGAAGAGCACCACCAATCTAACCAGTCCTCATTCCTGGGCCAGTAGTAACAAACATCTTTAGAGAATCTGCCACCATCAACAATTACTCTCAGGCATCTAACATGAACAAGCAACCACTAATTGTACTGAGGCACTTCTGCTACCTAACTGGATAAAGCGTAAGTGGAAGGCTTTGCCTACACAGCCCCTTAGCAGCCCTTTCCTCAATCCCTGATACACCTCATATATGGTATTTGATACATTTTGGAAAAAGTGTACCCAACAGAGGTAGGAGCACTGATTACAGGCATAAGACAGCATGATTATTTCCACCCTTCAACAGTAGCTCTGTTTTTACTAACCCAGACACAAACACAGAGGCTGACTAATCATAGAATGTGATGTATAAATACTTTCTATCCTGTTTGTCAGGGGAATAATTTAGCATGGAACAAAACTGGAAAGCAGACAACAATTTAGCATGATGATACCGAATTCTTTCACTTCCCTATTCATACCTAAAAAAGAGCTGCTTTAAAAAATAACTAAAGAAAATTATATTTTAAGAAGAATACCATTATCACATTTGAGTAGCTTGTGGTTTTTCTTGCTGCAAAGATGAAATTCAGGATCACACAGGAAAAAAGCTGTGCTATCATTAAAGTTTCCAATAAGTTTAATATATCTGCCAAACAAAAGCAAGTAAAAAGGTTTGCACTTTCATACCCCTAAGTGAAGGACTTTCTACATTACTGGTTTTGTCAACTCTCAGTTCAGACTGCAATTTTCTATCTAACAATGTTTTTTCCCTCCACGAATATTCCACTTGTGACATTAAGTAAGGGTCTGAACAGACCCATGAGAAATTAATTAAATGAATTAATTTAAATTAATTCATTTAATACAGAAAAGTATTTGGCTTGTCTAAGCCTGTTCAGAGAGAAGGCTGAAGATGCTTGCCTTAAAACCTAGCTTCAAAATGAGACACTGGTTTTTTTCTATCACACACTTTTTATCCTGAATTCATTGGTTGTCTGGAATATTTTTAATATTAGGGTATTTCCCTTCCCCTTCTTTTACTTATAGAACTATTTTTTAATAAGTTATAATGTAATGATGTGAAAGGGTTAAATACAGCCTTTTGATTTGTATTTTTCCTTCCATGTTTTCCTCTGAACATTAACAGAGTAATGCTGCATAACACAATATAGTTTCTTTTTTCTCATTTCTGTATTTTGATACAGTACAATACCTGAACTCCTCATTTTTAGACTACTGAACTTTCTATTCCCAGCATATTTTCAGGGTTCTTGATATAAGGAATTTTCACTACCTTAATTGTTACTATCCTCTTCACCACATCTTTCAAAACATCTGCAATGTACATACAATTGTTCTATCATGATTAAAAGACCTTCAAATCAAAGATCAAAATTCTTTTTTACTTCACAGATGAGCCAGCATTTGCTTAATGATTAAATGCTCTCACTCCAAAATCTTACATGGCATTTTGTTGCCCACCCCAGCCTCTCATCACTCACATCAATTAGTGCACAGGGTGGTCATGCCAAGATGTTTTTACCATGGTTTGGTGAGCTGAAAGGTAACTTGAATGCAGCAAACTTTTCTCATGGAATGTTTATTTTACACTGGCTTGACTGGAGATACAATTAGTACTTCAGGCTGATTTGTGCAGCACCGGTTTTTATGCTGTAATCTCTTCTGGTTTGGAGAGCGAACACAACAGTTTATTAAGGGCATGACCCAGAGCATGCTGATGTAAGTGGAAGAATTCATATTGACTTCAATGATCTTTGGTCTGATGCCTAAGTAAACTCAAAGACATAAGCCCTATTTAGTTAAAAATAGTAATGCTCTCGAGACCTTCTAATGTTTTTAGGGGTGAGAACCATTCAAATAAAAAGATAAATTTTCAGCTCAGCATTAAGGATCCTATGGACAGCTGCCATTGAAAACTACACTGGCTCTTCAATAAACTCAATTTGCACAACCTGCCTAACTTAGACACTTGACTGCATGATTTGCAAACCGACAGGAAATCAGATTTGCTGTAGATTTAAACAACAGCAACCAAAGCTTGCACAATTCTGCTTAATTGCTTACAAAGTGCTTTTTTGGCAGTGGCGTGCCTTAAGAAGAATGTGAAGGCCATCTAATCTCTTTATATTAGGAAGTTGTTGCACACAAGAAAAAAAAAGAGTAATTAAAATGAAATTGTACTCAAATTAAGAGGAACATGGAGTTCATTAATCTGTAATAAATTAAAAGGAGATCGAAAATCTTTCTAAGGCATGTCTTTGAAAAGTTAGAGTCTTTAAAAAAAAAACCCCAAAAATTCAGAATTTTTCATATTCACTTTCCACTTATTTAAGTACTTTTCTACATATAGAAAAACTTATCTATGTCATGCCAGTGATGCCTGCATCTTATGTGAAACAAAAGCATAAATTCCCCACTTCTGTATCTCTTTTAGGATAAAAACTTTACAAATTAAATAAAAATCTATCAAAAAAACAAGGAGAAACTCACAAAATTTTTCTAGTGAATCAAATCTAGAAACAGATACACACCTATATCCCCAACAATAGTAACATTTATTGGTGCTATATGTCAATCAAAATCAATTATTATCATTAACTCATTTACATTTTTTGTTTGTTAATTCATATCAGTTACTCATACTCTATGCCTAAATCCTCTTTCAAATGAAAAGGTAAATTTCTACCATTAGGGAGATACAATAAAAATATTTTATTAAATAATATTTTAGGAAAATAAAAGAGAGACCTTGTTAAAGCTGCGAATATGCAGATGTTTTCACTTTGGCTACATCCTTACAAAGTGGGTCTAAGAGAGTGAGATTCAGGCAGTGCATCTGAATGCAGCAGCTCCCAAAGCAGGATTTGCCTACGACTGAGCCCACCTGCAGAAGCTGGTACCAAAACACGACCCACCAAGGCATGAGCTTGGAATCAGGCTGCTCAAATGAAAGCTGGGAGTTAGTAATCTGGCAGACAGATTTTCCTCAGAACAAGTTATTGCAGCAAATATCTTTTAAAGCTAACAAAGTAGTAGGAATAGAATGAAAATCTAGACTAAGTACACATACGTCAAATTTGCACATGGACAATTCTTGGTCCACTTTTGCATTGCTGTTTTTTCTTCTTGTAACAGCTCTGAAGCCATTTTATACAGTGGATACTGGGATGAAATTCACCCTAACACAACCAGCTGTCCTTCAGCTCAACCCTGATGAAGTCTATACAACATAAATGGCGCTTATATGATGGGGTGTACAGTCTGATACCAATTGGTTGTTAGAATTCAATATGGGACAAGGTAGCTTAGCAGGTGCAGGTAACTTTCACTGCAAAAGTCTACCCTGAAAAAAAAGGCACGCTAATAACTGAGAGACTTGCACATTTCAACCAAGATCACTTACCACTAAAGAAACAATTATTAATTTGAACTGACCATTGTCAAAACAGTCAAAAGGCCACACAGAAACCAAAATCAACCCAACAGCAACTGCTGTGAAAAAAACAGACAAATGTATTTTATGCTAGTAATTACTATCTGTAAAGAAATATCTACATTAAGAAAGGGAAGTTAAAAAAAAAAAAAAAAGGTGAGGGGGAAGCATGGAAATAATTGTTTAGTTACTATGAACATAAGAAAATGCATTTCTCTGAAACTAACTCTGTGTCAGCTTTGGAGCCTTGAAAGACTGCCAGCTGTCCGGGCATACATATTTTACCACTGAAGTATGCTTTTGTTTCAGAATGGCTGAGACCCCCAAAATGATGTAATCCCCAGCGGAAGACTGACAAGCTTTGAGATATTCCAAAACACAGATGACAGACGAAATAGCAAGTAATCAGTGTAACTATATTGTATATTATCTTACAAGAATTCAACAACACAAACCTAATGCACCAGATAACAGCATTGCTTTGAGCTAACCTGGAGTAGAACGTCACAAAGATTTTTCCAAAGAAGAAATCATTCAAGAAGGACAATTATCTACATGGGTGGAGGGAAGAAAGATGGAGGGAAACATATGCCTTTTATAATTAGGGTTCTGATTATAACGTAGCCGAAAGGGATTTTTTACATTTTAAATTTGATTACATTTCAAAATGAAGCACACTAATTGGTATTTCTGCAGTCTGTTTGAAGAGAACTTCATCTACTTAGGGAGGGGGAAAAAATAACAAAAACCAGTGACCTTCATACCATCTATTCCTAATATCTAGTACTTTTGCCTGAAGTGTTCATGGTTCCTCTTCAATTGCTGAAGCTATCTCTGGGAATAAGTGCTCTATGACTCACCCCAGTTTATCTCCAGAAAACCAGGAAAGAGATAATAGCAAATATACTAGAATCAAATAGATATTAAATCAAACAATCACAGCTGCTACAAGTTAAAACAAATAAAGTCGCTCTATCCACCACTACAGGTAAGAGACTGGATGAAATTATTTGCACAGGCAACACACCAAATGGCACCTCAAACCCAGGGCCATTGAGAGAGTTAGTTGAGGGACACATGCACTGAAAAGTGGAGAAATCCCCACTTAATACAAAATCAAAGCACGATGCACTTCCCGCCTATTTGCCAGAAACACTGTTTCGATGGAGAAGCAGATGGTAAATGGGCATGAAAGAATGGAAGCAAGAGTAACAAAGAATGTCTCATAAAACCTGTAAATAAGTATATAACCACTTACACACATTTCTTCTTTCTCAAAATACAAGTAAGGTGAATGTGTATTTCCTGTCTAAGGCAAAGAACTGAAAAGGAACCATCATAACATAACTTAGGGGCCATGAACTCAAAGCAAAATATCCAGACTGTCAGACAAGGACAGCACCAGTGAAAGGAGATGAACTTCCAACATAAGACTATTTCTGAAGCAGAAGGTTTTGCAGAATGCAAAGGAAAGAGAAAGGCACAAATTAATAATTATGAACAGAAATAAAGTAACATGCAAACTTTGCAACCTGACCTTCACTGATGAAAGCCCCTAGGAGCACAGTGTGCATTGACTGTGAACCATCCCACTGCAGCTCCTGGAAACAAACAGAAAGCCAGACAGGTATGCCTGATCTGTAGGTACACAACCCACTTGGTGAGGGATGGTTCTCACACCTCTCCCTTGGAAATGGAATAGGTACTTCCTAAGGCTGGTTCAAGGCACCCAGCTAAAGAGGATGAGTCATGCCTTCAGAAAACCTCTTTCTATGGGCCATAAAAAGACAGACAAGCAGACAGACAAGGTTTGTATTTTAAACCTGTGTTGAAGTAGGGAGATAGGAACAAACCCAGCGTTCTCCAATTCCATCCATCAATAAAAGTGTGTGTCTTGGGAGTGTAATGTAGGAACAAGGGGATTTTAGAGAGTGATTAAAAAATAAGCATAGTGTCTTTGTTTATTTTTTTTCCTTTCGGAAAATTAATTTCATAACCAGTTGTGGATGGAACTGTCCTGCAGTAGCTTGTTCTGGGAACAGAGGATATCTATGACTGGGATACCAAGAACATTTTCACCTAGGGATACAGCAATTGGTCACTGAAGTCTCCTCACCCTAAATGCTTGACCTGAAATTAGGAATAACAAAGGATAAGGAGATACTTCACCTACACAAATGCAGCAAGGGTGCAAGACAGCCTACAGATGGGAGTCTGGGGAGACCAAAGGTAGATTTCAGGAGAAGGTAAACAAAAAAGCAAGTGTAGCAAGGAACTAAGGGCAGGCTGGAAATATGTGGATGATGGAGAGGCAGTGGGAAGAACTGAGGCAGCTGGCTGGAAATGGAGGCAGATGTGAAAACAGATGGACAGGGAGGAATATGAGATAGATGGTGCAGAAAAAGAGTTGTGGCATGAAGAGACAAAAGAAACTAGAGGAATATAGGCAGAAAATCCCAAACTGAATCAATTATTCATAAGCCTCAGTACTCAGTTGCTGTGAAATACCTGCAAAGCCTAGGTGGTATGTTTACCCGCTGGTAAACATTTGGTCCATTTGGAAGAGAATCTGCTATTGCACTGATCACTTCACTAATGCAAGCAGCAGATAGCTATGATGTGCAGCCAAATTATTTGAACTTGCCAGTAAAATAAGTATCATTCTCTACAGTTAAAATGTTGTTTCAGCTTTTAAGTATGTTGTTTGCTTACTTCAGAAATTATGTTGGAAGCATCAAAGGAACAACAGTGAGTTTGTGAAGGCAAGCACTCAAAAGTTAACAAATGCCAGAATTAGCATTCCTCAGTATGAACAACATTAAGATACGGATGCAATCAATTAGCCCCTACTACTTCTGCCATTTCTTAGTCACTTAATGCACAGGATTTGCAGGAGTATGGAGAAGATAACAGAAAGGCACCAAAGACAAAAGATGATGAAGAAACAAAGGAAACAGTTTCTCTTACCCTGACTCCTAATTCTCATCTGCCGTTAGGCAAGGACACTGGAGGCACAGCTCTCTCCAATTTTTTATTAGGTTTTTCTCTTTTGCAGCCACCATCCTAACAAACTTCATTTAAGCTAACACAAGAGTACCTCTGCCATGCCTCTATATTCTCCAATTGCTCAACATTTTGAAGTCAGAATCCCCTCTGGGATCGTGGCATATCTCTGGGCCGCCTTCTGGGTACAGATATGCTGATCCTTGTAACAGCCTGGGAAAGAAGATGTCATCTAGATAGCACAGCCTGGTGAACCAGCAGCAGCACTTCTCAGTGGCTATAAGCAGTCCCCAAAGACTGTTTTGTAACTCTAATTCTACCGCTCTCTCTCCATCATTTCTTTTAAGGTCTTGGAGGCTATATCAGTACACATGGTGTACACAGACCTGTAAAACAAACATGTACAGACAGCACCAGAAACAAAAGCTTGAAGGAGATTTGAATCAACCAGGAACATTCACACATTATAGCCACACATTCCTCACTTTAACACAAATCCATGCAAGTCAAATACATATTAGTATTGTTTTTCATTAGACAAATGTGTCTAATTGGCTATGATTAGCTGCTGCCACTTCTCATCAGGCAACTATTTCCACAATAATGTTTATTTTAATGAATAAAGTGGGAAACTAAAAGAGAATCAGACATCTGGTACTAAACTAGCCTCAGCAATGCATTTGACTTTCTAAAATTGTGTAGGACACAAACATAATTTTGTATTTACACAAAACTCTCAATTAACAAAGCTCTCTCAATCCAATTTTACAAAATTACTTTCCTTGCCTGACAAAATTACATCCAAGAAAGAAAGGGGTGGGGGAGAAATCCTTAGGCTATGATCTGTGAACTTTCCTGCCTTGACAGACCACAGTCCCAGTGTCTGCAAAAGAGAGCAGAAGGGTCACAGCAAATTGTAACTTGACCTGAACTTTAATCACCAGCAGTGACATTTACTCAACTATAAAATTTAAAAGTAAACAAGAATAAATAGTGAGAAAGGGATTATGAGAGTACCTTCTCCATGTTGACCTTAAAATTCAAGACCATGAGGGATCTGCCTCTTAGGTTTATACTAAGAGCTTGAGTATGCATGAAGAGATTTTTGGACAGTACTGATTTAATAATGGCAGTGTTTTTGAATTTCTGTAGTATGGGACAATATTTGGACATTATCGAAAACAAAATGGCAGTAGCCCAAACAACAGTTCTAAAGAAGGTATTTAATTGTTATATAGAAAAAGAAAGTTGTATTAGCAAGGTTGACAGATCAGTGAGAATATTTAATCCTGCTTAACCCCTTGTGCCAGGGTTGATCCACAGACAACACTAAAACAGCTCGATCCACCAGTTAAACTTGATCTCAGGACTGTTGCAAACAGAAGGAGCACTGTATGTTTATAAACTGATTTATACAGAAGCAGAACCTAACACTTAAAATACAGCATATGTCAAAGCAAATTATCTTGACTAAAATGAGCAGTTGTACAGAAGACTTCCAGAGTCAAAATCCATGAGTCTCCAAAAGGTTGAGACCAAGAGGGGAAAATCGCTGACTAGTGAACTGCACGGGAAAGTGATGCATGTTTAAGCCATAAATCCCTGAGCTATTTATTAAATTCTAGACATTCTTTTGAATGTGATTTTCATAGTCCTGGTTCTGCTGTTGAGATGTAAAGAAAACCCACACAGCAACAGTGCTGTAAGATAAAAGATGGGTTATTCTCAATTTCTTTGGTTTAAGAGTGTGATAACACAGAACTGTGTAACTCCATTTTATCTCTGGGCTTGACTGCTGCTTGAAATACTGGATTTCAACATATTGTATCATCATTAAAATATGTGGAGATTGTTAGCCTGACATAGGTTGACCATCCAAAATTCAAAGAACACAATTCACATCTGATGAAATCTCATGGTAAGCACAAGAGAATTACCACATATCACTGAGCTGAATAAAATAACTAGAAATATATAAAGGTGGCAATTATTCCTGATTGCCTTGGCAGAGGCAGTGCTTGTGCCATCAGGTCCAGCATACAGTGTGGTATTTAAAACAGATACCAAATTGACAAGAATTACACTAGAATGCTTAGAAAGTCTTAAAATATGCTCAAATGAATCAAGCAAAATTTTGCAACCTACAGCAAACACCTTAACATTTGTATCTGTATACAAAAGAAAGACAACCCCCAAAAATCTCACTAGTTTTCTATCATAAGGGCAATAACCAACAAATACTTTTTTCCCTTTTTTTTTTTTTTTTAAACACTTCACCACTTTTGATTTTCCAGACTGGGTGTGCTCTGCAAAAGAGAAAGAATTTACTCATAAATTCACAACATGGTATCAAAAATTGAAGGTTTTTGAAGGAAGTGACTTGTATGAAAAGAATAAAAAAGAATTATTTAACCATGCCACATACATATAAAAGTACCTTTTAAAAAGTTGCCTAATTCTAAATAAGTTTTTGTTTTCATTTTATTCTTGAAGCATACATATATTTGATGTTAGAAGCATCTTCTAAATGCTATTGAAATCGCATGCTGAAAAAGACTATAAATCATTAATGAAAATCACACCATATCAGTTTCCTGTTGCAGTTGGCTGTCCACTAAGTTGGCAGCGAGACAGCAGCCTGTAGAGCTGCAGGCATATGTCTCATGTTAAAAAAAGAAAAAAAAAGACTTCATGTTATAAACACTTCAATGAAAATTACTATCCAGTTTGGAGCCAACTGAGACCAGGTGCTGAAGACAAAATAAACAGACTACATATGAAAGTTTAAAAAAAACAACCCAATGCATTGGCTTTCCATTGGCATTGTCTTCTACCATACATTTTAACATACATCATGAAATCCAAATAAAATATTCTTGCATGTTACAGAGCAAGCAGATTTTGTCACCTTTAGGACCATAGCTTTTTAACACTAATATTTATCTCATACTTTTAAAACCTACAAAAAATATGTTCATGCAAATTTAGATATAAATTAATCCAGAAAACTACCACAATTTGTCTTCCAAACAATTCACTATAAAACCCTCCATGTTTCCCAGATAAGAAATAGCCCAGGAATCCACTCAAGCACTGACACAAAGCCTGCAGTCAGTGACTGCTGACTTGGCTCACTCCTCTTCCACTTGCCATAAACAGATTTTGAACAGAAATGGGAAAAAGCTTTTAGAAAGGTCACAGCAGAAAGGTACTGTGGTCTTGGAGAGCTCAAGGATCCTAAGGGGAGTGATAAAGCTTAGGCCACGTACTCTGCACCTGCAGAGTCAGTGGCTAAGGCAGAGCAGGTCATTGCTTTGGTGCATACCCAATTTCTCTTTGTTTTTGCAGAGATCACAACAATCCCTTTGAATTCTTCTGACTGTTGTGTAAATCAGATGAATATCTGGGGACATGTGATCTTTTTTCACCCAACTGCTCTGTTACCATGAAGCAAAGGACTGAAGCGTTGCAGTAGTGGCAGCGTCTCAGGATTAATTAAACTGCAGAAGCTCCCTATGCAGCCCTCTCAGATGGCCAAGCAGCAGCTTTGGTCATGTCTTCCCAGTGCTCCTGGCAGGGTGAACGTCAGATTCACCATCCTCTGGGACTGCTGGCCCACAAATGTTTTCCACTGCTAAGTGTCCAAAACACATTGAGAAAATGATACTGATACCAGGAGATCATCTTACACACACCCTCTTCCAGTCAGTGAGGGGTATTTTAGGTGTCTATAAAATCAGCTGGGGCAGCAGGAATAAAAGCCTGCTGAACATCCAACTTTCATTTCAGAATTGGGAAGAAAATGATCTGGGTTTTCTCTGTCCACAGTAGTAACGCCTGCATGGTGGCAGGATGAAACTATTCAGCTCCAACAACAGAGACTACATTTTGTCACCCAACACAAAAGAGGAAACTCATTTCAACTGCATCTTATCTGCGTGCCAGCCTGGGAGGGCTCTGCAGGGCAAGGACCATCTCCTCGCTATCGGGGGAGACACAGGGAGCATGTAAGAAAGAGAAAGAAACATTGCCATAATCTGAGATGACTTTCTTTCTTATGATTTGATTAGAGCCACTCTATGAGAAATCTTTTCTTCCTTGAAATGCACCCATGGTAGAGGCAGAAGCCCTGAAGTCTGCATAGCCACACTACACTAACATTTACTGTTCCTCTCTATATCACAGCAGATTAAGCTCTACAGAGATTACACTCCGTGACATTTCTGGCATTTCCCTTCACTACAGAGCTGCAGTTGAGACTTGCAGGCTACAGGACAGAGCAGATTCACCAAACAACACAGCCTACAATCATGCATCTAAACAGCCTAACCTGGTGGGAAGAGGTCTTCTTCCCAATTTAAACTGGAGTGCAAAGCTGTCTCGCTAACATTAGGCCTGAAAATGACCCTTTAGCATCAGGGACTAGTAGAAGCTAATCAGTATTTCTGAGTGAACCCTGTTTGGATACTCAAAATGTTTAGTAAGTATTCTCCCACTCTCTGTAACCCTTGTGAACTCTCAACATGAAGTGTTTGGCTTATTATGCTGGTTTGGGCTGGGATACAGGTAATTTTCATTATAGTAGCTGGTATGGATCTATGTTTTGGATTTGTGCTGAAAACTGGGTTGGTAAGAGAGGGATGTTTTAGCTACTGATGAGCAGTGCTCACAGAAAATCAAGGCCTTTTCTGCTCCTCAAACCACTCCATCAGCAGGAGGCTGGGCATGCAAAAGGAGTTGGGAGCTGACCCCAGCTGAGCCAAGGGATATTCCAGACCATATGGAGTCACGCTCAGCATATAGAGCTGGTGGAAGAAGGAGGAAGGGGGGATGTTTGGAGGGATGCATTTTTCTTCCAAAGTCACTGTTACACATGATGGATCCTGATTTCCTGGAGATGGCTGAACACCCACCTGCCCATGGGAAGCAGTGAAAGAATTCCTTGTTTTTCTTTGCTTGTGCACACAACTTTTGCTTTACTTATTAAACTGTCTTTATGTCAACCCACACATTTTCTCACTTTTACTCTTCTGATTCTCTTCCCCATCCCACTAGGGAGGAGTGGCTGTGTAGGGCTGAGCTGCCAGCTGGGGTTAAACCACAACAATTAGAAACCTTTGTTTTGGTGGGGAGCTGATGCCTATGTCACTAAACCTACTGGCAGACAGATTTCCACACAGGCCTGAAAACATGGAGCAATCCTTAAAACTGAGTCTTGTACCCAGACATGCAGGAATGCCCCAGCAGAACCCAGCATTGTTAACACATGGCTCTTATTTTTTGTGCAGACAGTGTAAATGCTGAGCTCCTGAAGCGTGAATGGGCAAAATAGAAGCTCTTGAGAAGGCTTGAAGACAGCACAGATAGTTAAAACTTCTCAAAATCTTTGTAAACTGAGAAGAAACAATATTTAATTTTAATTTTTCTGTAATTCCCTCAATGATGGCAAGAAACAACTTGGTTGCAGCTTTTTTTATAGTTCTCAGCATAAATACCTGCATTACATGGGAACACCAGATTAACCCTTCTCTGTCTACATGTTGCCATTAATAATGTGTTTCATTTCTTTTCAAGTCATGACTATTTTTTCCAATCAGTTCTGCTGCGAAACTCATGGATTACTTGGAAATAAACTATTATTCATAGGAGGGATAGGGCTAGCCTTCCGCTGAACTAGTGGAAACTTTAAAGAATTTCCACTTTGGTCTTTATTTAAAGATTCCCCAGTTTGTTTTTCCCCTTGCATTATACAACACACACAATTTAGAAGAAGCCAGAAAAAGGGTGCAGAAGTTCATTTTGTGACTACAAATTTCAGGTTTTAGAAGCTGATAAGCATCAGTTCCTGGCACAAGAGGGTTCCTGCCACACCTGTACTCAAGAGGGTGCAACTGATAGCTACAGCCCTGCTAGCTGAGGGGTACTGCATTTGGGCAGCACAGCCGCCTGCCCATGCCTGGGGCTGGGCTGCTGGCCTCCAGAGCACACCATGAAAGGCAGATCTCCTCTACAAAGCTCCCACAGAGATTTGCAGATGAAAAAGAAGAGAACTGCACAGCTGAAAAAATAGATTTATAATTGCTTTGCGGCTCTATTAGCATTGCTTTTGCATACGTTTGCAGATGCACACAGCTGTACACGGACATTTGAAAACTAGAAGAACAGAAGAGATTATAAAATAAATACACTATTTTACAGCTTTTTTTTTTTTTTTAAACAGTTGCCAAAAAGCCCCACCCCTAAAGCTCCCAAACCCAGCATTCTGGGAAAAGCATTATTTTCCATTATGTTTTGGTCTATTATGTTTCCCCTCCAATTTGTAACATTCTGTTGGAATCAGTGATGAAGAACATATGTCTGAGGTAAATCACACCCAGGAGAAATCTTGGAACTGTTACATTCAGTTTTATTACCCAAAGCATTATGATAGTCTACCACTACACTTATTATTTAACAGTTCCATCAAACACAACACTGTTAAAGTACTTTTATATTATTATGCATGCAAAAAAACCTGTATCATATTTCTTAAAACTCATTCGATGATTTATGCATTGCATTTTCATTTTAATTAACAGTTTCAGGAAATTTTTTAGTACTTCAATGGAATAAGGTGTTACATAAATGCAGAATGTTATTGTATAAATATTTTGGAAAACATATGTTCAGGCAACAATAAGGTTGAGAATCCTAACACTCAACAGCCAGGAAATTGGAAATGCTTATGCTTTTTACACCATGTAAGCTTATGCAAGTGCTGCATCTTAAAAGTATTCTGCAGAGGGCTGTAATCATCTAGGCTACTTTAGGGAAATCCAGTGTGGCCAATGGGAGAGACAGACCCTGTCTGTCCCTGAGAACTGCTTTCTTTCCAGTACTGCAAATACTAGTCTAGTTCACTAGGTAACACCAAATAGCACAAATAACCCCTGTACACCTATAAGCTGCCCCTTTTAGGGGAGGTTTGCACTACTTCTGTGAGGTAGTCACATGACTGGAGATTTCCTATAGGCATAGACTCAGGCAAGCGTCAGTAAGTTTACATTTAACAAGTAAAATATGCATAAAAGAAACCCTGCGTAAACCTTTACTTTGACTGATAATTTGACCTCCAAAGTCAAGTTTTCTAAAGTTTTACAAGCATTTTGCATTTTATTTCTCAAGTGACTGTATGGGAACAACAAACAAAACGAACAAATACGTGTATTTCTCAAGACTGCATAACTTCCATGCCTTGCAGAAAAGAGGAAAGCAGAAGGCTGAGGCAGCAGTTCAGAGACACAGCTGAGATACTGCTTTTAATTTCAATGTAAACCAACCAAACAGTCTTAATACAATGTGGGGTCCAAACTAAATCCAAAACATCAGGTACCAGGTGTATCAGGAAGCAGAATACAAAGTTCTCTCTGTTCAAAGACACGTAATCACTAGTACCCGAAAATGTAATTTCATG
Source organism: Margarornis squamiger (assembly GCA_035222235.1). NCBI lineage: Eukaryota > Metazoa > Chordata > Aves > Passeriformes > Furnariidae > Margarornis > Margarornis squamiger. The sequence goes on along the minus strand of JAWWTY010000123.1, from coordinate 47,080,947 downwards.
TTTTTCTGCTTCAAGTTCCAGAATGAGTCACACAAAGCTGAGAGCACCAGTCCACCTCATCAATTCCAGCTGAGACCCAGAGAAAGGTTACTTGCTGAGTATCATAAAGTCTCACTTACTTTATTCATACTTCTTCATCATGTGTAAGAGTAACTGAATCTGTCTTGTTCTGGTTCTTTGTGGTGTTCAGTCCATATACTGAATGCAGCCATGGCTCACAGAAAATACACTATATAATCATGAAATTGAAGACTGTGCTATAACGCACACTGGAGTCAAATGACAGTTGCATGGGAAACAGAGTTACTGGCATTTCTCAGCTTTGGAGTGTTTGGCTTTGCAGCCTTTGTATTATAACTCCTCTGTACTTTTTTTACAGGAAACAATGAGTTTTTCTATCTGTTGCTATAACCCCAGCTGTCCAATCATGGATTGCCAGCAGGGTTTGAAACTTCTTTCTGAAGGTGAGGAATGAGCCAGCAGTCAAGTATCTTGAACTCACCCAGTAATGGACCCAGTATTCTCTCCTGACACATCCCATTTAACATTCTTCCTATCACTTACTTCAACGGACAGGTGAAAATAAAAGACTGAATATCTTACTTGTCCTGATAAAGAGTGAGAGATTCCAAGAATTACTGAAAATTTTCTTTAGTCTAATTAACTTTTGTGGTAAGAGCAAAAAAGGTTTTCTCTTGTTTCTGTTTCCTACAGCAAAATGAAGGCAGAATACTGCAGGTCTGAACCATGATCTCTCCAGACACATGGCTGTTTCCAGCTTGCAGAGCCGGGTTGACTTCGTGAAAATATGCCAACCTGTATCTGCCAAAAGGTATAGTCAGTGTGTAGTTCATAAACATTCTGCTGGCAGCAGGAGATGGCTCAGCATTATATCTGCAATTGTACAAAAAGGAAAAACCAGCACTGCTATCTATTCCCTGCTTTTCGGCCCTGCTACAAAGAGAGTCCTGCTGTGCCTTTGAAGGAAAGCTTGTGGATGCTCCTATGACTCTGATTTGCTTTGCCCCTCAAGTAGTGAGCAAGGTACCCAAGGTTCAGAGGGAACAGGCAGTAGAACACAGACCTGGCAAAATAAAGATCAAGGAGGGGTAGGTCTAAGGCTGGTCAGGTTTTATCAGTCTTCCCAATTCAACTGTACTGCAAATATAGCAACTGGCAAATTCAGCAAATTCCACTAGTGCTGAGAAAGCAAACTGTTGGATGAATAAAGCCTTGAAAACTACCTATGGAACATTCCTAGAAATTTCATTTTATACTTTGCTCCCGAGAGAATCCTTATTTTTGGTCAGGACAATAGGTTTTAATTTTGCTTTGCCCTCTCCTATGAATAACTCAAAAAGAACTATATAAGATGTAAAAATGAAGAATGCTGATGAACCAAAAAAGTATGCAAGCAAAGGGACATGCTATCACACACTTGTGCAGATAGTACAAACATGGTTGTTTGTGCTAAACACACAGATACACAAACACACAAATACAAGGATGTAAGGACTCTGTGTTATGCAATTGACTTTATCACATAATAATGATGCACTTGGTCTAAAACTACCTGTACCGGTTTTCTCCACAGCTTCTCTGGTACTTGACTGAGTTTTAGAGTCTTAAAATCTTTACACACTTACATTAGCACTATGAAGGGAAACCAGCAAAACTGTGATTTAAAACATCTCTGATCACAGGAGAATAGGAAAAATATGTAAACGGAGATTTAGAAATGACTATGCTGCATCCAGTAGAAGACACCACTCAACTTGTGAGGGAAACACCATATAGCATACCAGATGTGCAGTACATATTGAAAACCAAGGAGAGCAAAAGCCTACAAGAAGCCTAGAATACTGCAGGCACTGTGGCCAGGAGTATTAAAATAACACCACATTGCAAATATGAGTGAATATGTCCATTCCTGCAGTAAGTCTTTTAACCATTACAGTGTTTTACGCTCAAAGCAAAGCAAGTTGGTAAGACCACACCTGTATTTTGAAGAAGCAGGGGAACAGTAGCAGAATAACCAACAGCAGTATTATTCTGCTTCCCTTGAGACTCCCCACTTAGGCCCATTCTTGGCAAAGGCTTTCAATTGTAAGCTCCTCTCAACTTCTTCATTTATGTTCATATGCTCACCACCTCAGAGATGGCCTGGTCAATGACTCCTCCGTATTAGTAAATACTGAGAAAACTGATAGCAGGAAGTGACATCCCTTCTGCCATGCTAGGCCACCCCTGAGCCATAGTTCATTCATTTTAAATAAAGTTTTTAACATTTTTTTTTTCTAAAATGTCACATCAGCAGCAAGAGGTTAGGGCTTTCCTGCTCTAGGAGTGCTCACCTTAAAAAAGGCTTAGTATGCTATTTTTAAAGGCTAATGTTCATGTTGTTTCAGCAAAAAGCTCAATGTTGGCTTTAGACACATTTCTTCTTTTATGCCAGACAGGCCAGCTCCTCATATTCACAAAGCAACTGTGGTTCACTGAACATGTTTGCAGGATTAATTTTGACTTCCCAGGGTCAACTTTACTCCAATCAGTGAAAGAAATTGTGGAAAAGATTACCTTACAAAAACACACAAACTTAGCCAACCTTTAACAAAAAAGAACAACTTGTAGAGCTTTCATCAGACTCAGCACTCTTCAAGGACAGCCTGTGAGCATTTGGCATACATGAACATGGGAGACGGAACAAATCTACAGGAAATCCTTTTGCTTACTCATGTATTCTCAGCACCACAGACAAGTCAAGCCATTTTTATACACTTCTCCCAGTTCCCACATTCCCAGCCATAAAATTTCTCACCACACAAGCAGAATCTTACCTGTAATTTTCTGCAACAAAGGAGATGGCTCTGGCTCATCACAAATTGCCTTCACCAGGGCCTTTTTCACCTCTTCTTCAGCTTCATCCAGCTCTTTTCCACTTTCCATTTCTCCAACCACAGAATATATGTATACCAGCAAGACAAGGAAGTCCTCACAGGTATAATCATCTTTCGTCCTCTCATTGTAAGACTTGATCATTGGCAACAACTGCTTCAAAACGCTGGGCATTTCTGATTCACCAATAGTCTGAAAAACAAAAGGAAGATCATGTCAGATTGCCTCCATGGTGCTGGTCAGTTAGGATCAGACATACTCCTGCCTGCACCAGCAAGTTATTATTTCTTGTAATAGCAGAACTCATTTAATAAAACATTGTTCAGTATTCACATTCTAATTAGTCAGCAGATGGAGCTGTGACTTACTTGCTGCTCAGACAGAAAATTTATTAGTTTTCTACAGTTTTTTCTTAGGAACTCATGATAGCAGCATCTTAGCAATTGAAAAGTCTGATGATTAGATCTTCTCCAAGTACCAGTAAGATGAGAGGATAGGAGTATCCATTCCTGTGGCATGGGTAGAAATGGTACAAAGCATGAGGTAAAACACTTTTTCTAAATTTTGGGCCTTCTCCTCAGGCTTGATTTTGTACTTGAACAGAGGCTTCCACTGACCTCAGCTGCTATTCCAAGATCTCAGCATATCTGCAAACCTGACCCTATACTTTGATGTCAGAAATCCAGAAAACTAGTAACAGAGGGAACCACCTGTGAAGCACATGGTTTAAGTGGCCATTGTGGTTTCCTACAAGAGCTCTACAACAGGAGCAAGGACAGGATAGCAACCATCAGCCTGGCATGTGCCCTCACCCTTTTCTCCCTCAAGACTCCTTCACAGTCCACTCACCAGCTTCTCAAGCCATGTAACAGGGGGGTTCTGCACCAAAAAGGCCTTCTTTGCTAGGCAGGTCATGCTCAATGTCATAGCACATCCATGCTGCAAGGTAAGACAAAGCCCATATGGAAGCATGGAGAAGTATGTGACTGAGAGGCTGGAAGATGACCATAATGTGTATATATAAGGAGAGAAAGGCTGGCAGAGAAAAGGAAGGGGAAACTAAGAGTATGTTGGGATTTCCCAGTAACTGAAATTGTCCTCACTTCTCCTCACTGTGGGAGAGGTGTCAATACAGCTTTACTGGAACTGTAAAAAGCAGACGTCAGACATGAATACCCTCAAGTGCCATGCTGACATGCACATCACGTAACAAACTGGAAGTTTTGTCTCCTGACGTGCTCCATGTAAGACTTCAGGGGGTCCCGATACTAGTTGTATTTTGTTGTAGTTGTGCCATGACAATCTCAGAAACACTAACAAGCATCTCATAAACTGTAGTTTTTATACCTACAATGATCTACCACAGATCTCAACCATTAAGAAAGCATGAATTACTCAAGCTCTCAAGAAAGTATTTTCCAGTCTGTGCTGTAAGAAACAACACTTTTGTGGACTTTTGTGCCCCACCCTGCTCTTGACATGCAAGTTTTGCCAAGGACCTATCTTTCATGGGGCTTCGGTGTGGTCAGATGCTATGTTTCCACTTGAATACATACCTTAGAGAAGAATTTTCTAACTACCCACATGCTAAACCTAACAGTAAGCGCAACTGCAGACTTGAAGCAGTAAATTACAAAGGTACAGTGGTAAAAGGCATGTGGGAGACAAAAAGGAACATTCAGAAATTCAGTAGGCATTGGCATCCTCTGTGTTTGGGCAGGGAGTGTTGAATCACATGCACAGCAAGCACAGGCGCTACTCCACCTGGGAAGAAAATCTATGGTGTTTGGCACCAGTCTGGAATATTTCCCAAATTTCAACTCAGCTCTGCCTCAGTTATTAAGAATTACTTGCTCTCTTCTTGAAAAGTGACATCAAATAATTTCTCATCTGTATTTATGTACAATAAATACCAGATCATCCAGATCCTAAAATGGAAAAAGACAATACTTCAAGGAATTCAAAGGTATACAGCTATCATGAGAAATTCATCTGCAATTAACAAAAGCCTAATCAGTCCTAAAAATCCTAAAAGCTGAAGATTAACCTGCTTGTGGAGTTATTCCAGAATAAATGACAAGCAGCAATCTACATTAATCTCAATTCACTTTTATGGAGAGACAAGATTTATGCCATATATTACTGAACATCATCTACCATCTACTGGCACATCATCCATTCCCCTCCTTCCCTCCCAGAACACAAACTCTACTTCACTCCACCTCTAAGTATCTCATAGTATGCTGCTACAGCACCAAAGGTGAACTCTTGAAAAAGTTATATTTTGGATACACTGATTATCCACATGCATGGAGCACTGAAGATGCACATGGTTGCATAGAACAGTGGAGTCAACAGCTCCTGCTCGAGGATAGTAGCTTCTTCAAACACACATGTACAGCATGTCTGGCAAACTTTCAAACATACATGACTAAAAAAAATTGTGTCTAAACTTTCAGGGTGATTTACTGTAGGGCAGGCTAAAACTCAACAACTTCAAGTAACAATTGCCACCTCTTATCTTCAAAGTAAAAATGAAAGAGAAAAAAAAAAATTAAAGAGCTGTAATAAACCATTAACTTCAGAATGCACATAGGGTCTTTCTGGGGTATGAACTTCTCTGGAATGTTTTTCCCTTATCTCTTGGGAAATGGCACCACAGAGGACTTCAAATGGAACTGCCAAGTTTCAGAGGCTATTTAGTCCAAACAGGCCAGTTGGACTGGACTGTGCATGAAAAAAATGGGACTTGCAGCCTCACTGCAGAACATGGCTCCACAGGGAGCTGGGAAATTTGCCTCAAACAAAATCCACTGGCAGATTGTCATTATCTGGCCACCTCTGATGATTTAGGGGCTCCCTGCACTGCCCAACAATCAATCAATTACTCCAACTGAACAGCCCTAAAACACAAGTTTTAAAAATGTAACTACCCATGACCCAAATTTCCTGCTGGTTATGTTGGCCTCAAGTTAGCCCCATTTGTCTATCATCAAGGGAGCCAATAAAAATAATAAAAACAGGTCAATTCAGAGCTTTCCAAAGGCTCTGTAAAAACATTAACGCTGTTTATGCAGAGCCAGTCAAAAGGCCCAAGCTCTAACACCTTCTGCTTCATTGCATTGTTTGGACATTTTAATGCTATCATCATATATTCTTCAGAATGCAGGGAGAGTTTGTGACAGATTTTTGTTGTTTTCCATCTCTTCCTCCACCCTCCTCAGTTATTTATTTTTAGAATTTAAACCATGTAATAATTTAGTGTCCCTAAGGGTAAATAAACTGACGTCAATTTGCTGATTTTTTCAAAGACCTGAGTTTTGGCAGATGGGAGAATAGTGAAGAAAGCAAAAAATAATTTTTTCAGTTTTAAACGTGGAACATGATGTTGTGCTACAAAATGACATTTAAAATGTGATTTATAGGATCTACAGGTATTAAGAAGAAGTGTAAGAACTCCAAGAAAAAACATTTGGAATCCTGTCAAAGGCATTATTTTCTGTATGAAATAAACTTGCACGAATCTGAAAGTCATATGTAGCATTAAACATATTTTAAATAACAGAAAGCAGAGTGAGCTTAGGAGGAAGAGAAGAGGAGGGTCAGAGTTTACTTGAATTAACACGTGTCCCTGACAAAACTGAGACGAGAACTAAGCACTCTAATCCCTGTACTTCCAGCTCGCTGTCCTCAACACATCATTAAAAATATTAAAGCAAAAATCAACTTCAAGCAAGTGGAATTTATTTTCTTTTAAAATCCAGGAGGAAGAGGGAAATAAATCTTTAGAGACTACTTTGCTATGTAAATATTCTAGCAGCTTTCCATTTAGGAAGCAAAACATGTTTAATTCCTTCAGAGGTCGCGTGAGTTAACAGAACTTTTTGGAATGGGAACCACACAGCTTCATTCAAGAATTTTATTGCTGAAAAACAAAACTGAGAAACAACCCCAAAACCCAGCTGCAGGTAAAACCAGCACAAGCAATCAGTGGAAACTCACAAGCCCTTGGGTCATTTCCTCCCTCAAGCTCCTGAACCGCTCTATTTAATAACAGCTTCTTTTATTGATAACTTGGGAGGGAAAAGAGTTGTGGAATACGCAGCTTTCCAAAGTTGCTCTATTTGATTTTTCAGGTTTTACCTGGGTCTGACTTGTGGTTTGTGATTCTGTGGCACAGCATACTAACTTCCCCACTGCCCAGAGAGAGACAAGAAGATTCTAGCTGCTAAAAGTGACGATGGCACCAAGGGAGAACCTCATGGGTATGGGAAACTGGCTCAGATCCTTTGATGGCAATAGATCGCTGCAGCAATAGTCATCTTAGTGAAAACCACAGGCGCTGCCAAGCTAAGGAGGAGTCTTAGCTGCCTGCAGCACTCAGCTGTCCATAAATCAAATGCTGCAGTTCTGTTACTCATTGTTTTACACTGTTTGGCCATCTGAGATTTGGATTTGATTGCACGTAATTTCCATACGGGTGAGAAGATCCCAGCAAAACAATCATTTCATGTATTTAGTTTTCATTAAATGACCTATAAATGACTAAGGATTTGACACAAGAAATCAGGTAAGTATGATCTTACCACTCAAATTATTTTTCTCCATATGAAGCTCTAGAAATCATTAGAATTTTTGACTTGGGCGACTTGGGGAGGTTTGGATAAAAATGTACCTCTGATTTGTCTTCTCTTTACATACTTGTAGGGCATGATTGAAGAATAAGCAACCCAAAACAGAACACAAAAAATGAAGGTCTTCAAAGTACTATGCTCTTACCGTTAGGAAACACCTCAATCTGTCTGCGTCAAAATATAAAGCACCCAGTTACTATTTTAGATGACCAAAGTCTTGCAGGAAGCGAGTTTGGATGTCAGAGAAGTTTTAGTTTCGAACTTAGGCTTCCAGCTGGGCTGACAAAGTCTAACCTTGCAGAGGGAAGTAGCAACCTTTAGCCTTAGGGGAAAGCAGACAAAGCATCCAGTGAACTCACAGCAGACTGAATGTGGAGGTGTAAGATGCCAGCGGTAAACGGCTGCTTCTAGTAAAAAAAAAAAAGTGCAAGCCATTAAAGATCAGGAGAAAGATCACACTGCCTTTTGTTGGGGACCAAAACAGCTTAATGACTTGCCTCTGCCAAGACTAAGAGACTGCATCTTCCTCTCTTTAATGGCAGTGTCTGTCTATCCACTTGAGAGACAATATAGAAATACACTAAGAATACACATACAAAGAACACAGTGCAGAACTACACCGCTAGTGAGAGACACAGGAAACAGTAAAAGCATCTAGGACCTGTCTCCTCTGTCATTACTTTTAATGACTTTTCAGTCTTTTAATGAAATACAGAGCCAATTCTATCTCCTGTACCCTTTTCTGCATTATCGTGCACTCCGAACATTGTCCAAGGATCTATATTCTCAAAACTGTAGAGACAATTTGCAGGCACCCCTTGTAGACAGACTGTGTCTTAAAATTCTACCATAAACAAACAAAAAACAAATCAAAGAAAAAGAGTAAGCTTTTCAGAAGCTGTTTTTAACCTGACTCATGCTGTGAAAGGCACAGACTCACATTTATTCTGTGTGCATGTCCTCCCAACTGGCCTTCATTCTTGCCTTCTGCTCACCACAGCGGCCTCTTCCTTCTGCCCCTGCTGAAGTGTTTCAGTGACCGTGCACTAAAATAAATCATTTAAACCATACTGGTTCTCTGCTTGGGTTTACTGCTTGGCCACAGAAACACTTACACTAGCCGTGAAGGCCAAGGATTGGACTGCTTCCTTATGCAACAGGACTGGCCTGAAGTCTATGTGAACTAGAGTTCAAGGTTGCCAGGAGATAAAAGAAAAACATATAAATAATCACCTGCTCTTTAGATGACTTCTTCAATACACTGTCATATGGCCAAATGCCTAATTGGTATCTATCAGTCAACACAACAGACATGAACAGTCCTTTGATATACCTGCTGAGTATCTATCCAGGATGTTAAGTGTTTACTGCAGAACACGGCGAGAAGTCAAAGGCAAGAAAAATTTACTGACAACATAAGGCTTTTAAAAAGCACAATATTTCTAAGTTTTTCTGGTTAGAGATATTTTTTAACATGTCTTCCATAATTCCAAAAATTCAGCATTGAGACTTAACAGCTAATAAGTGATAACAACAGAAGTCTTTAAAACAAACTCTTCAAGCCCTATCATTTCTAAAATCAAAACAAAAGCAAAGCCCAGGACAGTTCTTTCAGCCAATAACTCCTTAGCCCATGATCTTGACCTAAGCAATTGGATTCCACCTATAACCCACAGCCAAAATAGTATATTCCAATATTTTTCTTTAACCTAATTTCCTTCTGACATAAAAAGAAGTTATATTTTGAACAATGTAATTAAGATTTTCTCTTAACACTTTCCTCCTGTCTTCACTGAGCACCACGATGCCTTGAAAACAATTTCCTATTTTCAATCATCTTGCAATCTCTTCAATTAGTTTTGTTTCTTGTGCTACAAGAAGCAGATTCAGTCACTATGTCAGAACTGCAAGACTTATACATACACTTTGAGAAAATTCAAATGCCCACTGATATCTGATCTTCCATGGCACAGAAATCACCTCGTTGCAGTGAGTTATGCTGCCTGGCCATGTATCATTACATCATAAAGTCCCGTTTTCCCCTCTCTCTTTGGAGATCATCTAAGTGTACAGCTGTGTTAAGACATTTTAATGGGTTCATGGGGGTTCAGCAACAACAGCATACTGAAAAAAAGATATTTGATAAGTCTGGATTTTATTAAACAAAGCTCCGGAAGGATAAGAACAATTTTACTTAAATCACCTCATGTCTGACATAAGAGACTTATAAGCAGGTTAAGAAGGGAATACTTCCAACCTACTCAGTCAAAGCTTTTAGCTGTGATGGCTTCTACAGATATGGTCAGTAAAAACATGAATCAGCATAGCAAAAACAGTGTCAGAAGAATGAAAAAGGAATACAGGTACAGTCAAGATAAAACATGTATCAGAGATAGAGCTTGGTGCTATGCATGTCAGGATTTTTTTGTGTGTGTTTTTTGAGGTTGTCTGTTTCTGTAACCATTGGAATATTGAGAAAACTGCCAGAAGATGGTAGGGGTTCAAAATGGAAAAAAGGGCAAAGGGATAATGTAATATCCTATGAGGTTAAAACTCAAATCAACTTTGAGGAAAACAATGGGAAAGAGTTCAGTCACTACAAAGGAAAGGATAAGAAACCACAGGGACAGAAAACAAATAAAAGGGATATAAATCAAGAAAAATATAGGACAACCAAATCGGTCATTCAATAGTGCAGATCGTATCTGCAAAAGGAGGGGATTCTTCCCAGGAGATGGTTATTGAGAAAGTTTCAAAATGCTCAGGACAAGGAAAAGGAATAAATCCCTGCTTAGATCACTACCTATAGCCCTTCCGGTTGGAAAACCAGCTGACTCGGTGGACAGAAAAGGTCTAAAAAAATCCTGAGTGGACTAGAGAAAGCAGGTAGGGAATGACTGCTCACTAAATGTCCCAACACAAGAATTAACAGGCAATAAGCAAAGCTGGTAAAAGCCAGTTTAACAAGCAAATTAAACAGAGGTAACTCTCTTCATGCAATTTGCTCAGACGTGGAACTTCTTGGCAAAGTGCTGATAAATTCTTACTTGGGTTCGCAAAGATGATGGAAAACTCACAAGGGAAAAAAATTCCATCAAATATTAGTAAATACACAGAAACCACAACTGTTGCAGAACTCAAAATGGTTGGACCAGGGAGAGTATCATATAACCTCGTCCTCTTAATCTTTTGTAGGCAACTGCTTTAGAGAAGGAAAAGTGAACTAGCTTTGTTAAAAAAAGCGAACTAGCTCAGCTACATTTTTGATCCAATCCACAATGGACATACTTACCACAAAGTCATGGCAAAAGGACCAATATAACTACAAAATACAGTATCCATGGGACAAAAGTAGGGAAGCAGCTTTATTACAGTATGTGACACTAACAGGATTAATTTCTATATATTGAGCCAGTCCTAGTGTCCACATTTCTAAGAGGCTGTGGAAAACTAGAGATAATGTTGGAAGGCGTTACAAAACAACCAAAAGAATAAATTTCTTCGGAGTAGGAGATAGTTGCTTATCAAACGGAATAATAACAGTTTATGTATGTCTCTTCAGACAGAAGAAAATTCCAGAGTATGAGACAACTCCTGAATCTAGTCAAGAGAGCCACAGTGGAAAAAAGGGAAGCTGAAACTATGATTTTTGCAATGCTCAAGTTGTTGGAGATGCTTTCAGGGGCATGCATATTTCACAAAGACTTTCAAGGGTGAAAGGACAGAAAACAAGCAGAAAGCACAAACTCAGTGGTCTCACGCAATAGAACACTGCATAAAATACATTTGGTGAACAAAACTATAAAGTTAGGCACAGTGCTTAATTACAGTGAAAGGAATTGACAACTGTGAGGGAAAAATATTTTTGAAATAGCAGAAAGGATGAAGGTAATACATACTGACATGCTTTGCATTGTCTTTCAAATATTTTACACCTTCATATGCAGATAGACAAAAACATGATATATGACATAGACTACAAAGCAAAAATATATGGACATGGGAGGCTTGCAAAGGAGAACATCCCATTGCTCTGCCCACAGCCCCGGCTGGGGCCACAGGAAGGAGACAGAACGGCAACACAAAGACACGCGAAGGCAGATTATCAGTCCACTGCAAAGCACCACAGCTGTTAATCAGTACAGTAAATGTTATCACAATAGAGTACTGACATTTCTAGCCCTTGTACAAGACTCACTATGCTTCAAGAGGCATTCAGGGTTTCATGGTGATTAAAGGCAGATGTCACACATATAAGTGAGTTTATAACTTAGGAGCCCCTCATCCATTTTTTTGTGTGGAAGGAATCTTATTGGCTGGGCATCTTCAATGGAGGATGCTCACTGTGGCATAATTTGCACAAGGGAGAACATTTTCCTTCTCCTTTGCAGGTTGGGGAGAATAAAAGCAGCTTAATTATACAACTCTATCTCATTTCATCCTATGAAAAGTATCAGGTTAAAACCTTAGTTTTCCACTACCATTAAAAACTAATCAGGTTATCATCTTCCAGAGATCAGTGGATGGCAGAAGAGTGATACTTCAAAGAAAAGGACTTTTTTTCTCCCCTATAAATGTGCAAGAACTGCAGCAACAATGACTACTCAGCATGTATCCAATATAAAACATCAAGTGAAATACAGGCATAGGAAAAATGACAATTATTTTAATTGTGATGGTGCTATCATGAAAAATTTCTGGAATCCCTCTCTTTTCATCTTCTAATCCTATCCTGGAAATGCTTTCCTGCTCTAGAAGCTAACAGTTCTCTCTTCTAGCCTACAAGACATTTCTTCAGTTCTTTCACAGAGTCACAGAACATGCTGAGTTGGAAGGGATCCACAAGGATATCGAGTCTAACTCTTGACCCTGCACACGACCATCCCCAAGAGTCACACCATGTGCCTGAGAGCATTGTCCAAATGCTTCTTGAACTCTGTCAGGCTTGGTGCACTCTCCATTTCCCTAGAGAGCCTGTTCCAGCACCCAACCACCTTCTGGGTAAAGAACCTCTTTCTAATATCCAACCTAAACTCACCCTGACACAACTTCAGGCCATTCCCTTGGGTTCTGTCCTGATCATCATAGAGAAAGAGGTCACTGCCTGCCCTTCCTCTTCCCCTCACAAGGAAGTTTTAACTGCAATGAGGTCTCCCTTCATCTCCTCTTCTACAGCTGAACAGACCAAGTGCCCTCAGCCACTCCTCACACACCTTCCTTTCTAGGCTCTTCACCATCTTCGTTGCCCTCCTTTGGGCACTCTCTAACAGCTTAGTATCTTTCTTATATTGCAGTGCCCAAAACTGCGCACAATATTCAAGGTGAGGCCACCCCAGTGCAGAACAGAGTGGGACAATCCCCTCCCTCGACCGGCTGGCGATGCTTTGCCTGATGCCCCCCAGGACAGGGTTGGCCCTCCTGGCTGCCAGGGCACTGCTGACTCACATTCAACTTGCCATCGACCAGGACTCCCAGGGCCCTTTCCGTGGCACTGCTTTCCAGCATCTCATTCCCCAGTCTGTACGTACACTTGGAATTGCCCCATCCCACGTGCAGAATCCAGCACTTCCCCTTGTTGAACTTCCTATGGTTGGTGATTGCCCAGTCCTCTAATTTGTTGAGGTCTCTGCAGAGCCTCTCTGCCTTCCAGGGAATCAACAGCTCCTCCCACAAAACTATACAGTTTTGTATAGTCTGCAAACTTGCTCAGTGTCCCTTCCAGTCCTGCATCCAAGTCATTTATGAAGATGTTGCAGAGCACAAGGCCCAAGATGGAGCCCTGTGGAACCCCACTAGTGACAGGTCCCCAGTCTGATGTCACCCCATTCAGTATTATCCTCTGTGCCTGACCCATGAGCCAATTGCTCACCCACCACATGATGTGTTTATCCAGCTGTGTGCTGGACATCTTGTCCAAAAGGATCCTGTGAGAGACAGTATTGAAAGCTTTCCTGAAATCCAAAAAGATGACATCAACTGGCTTCCCTTGATCAACTAGGTGGGTTACTTTGTCATAAAAGGAAATCAGGTTGGATAAGCAGGACTTTCCTCTCATGAAGCCATGCTGGCTGTGACCAAGGACTGCATTGTCCTTCAGGTGTTTTTCAATACCTCCCAGAATAATCTTCTCCATAACTTTACAGGCACTGAATCACTGAAGTGAGACTGACAGGCCTGTAGTTTCTGGGGTCCTCCTTCTTGCCCTTCTTGAAAACTGGGACAATGTTTGCCGGCTTCCAGTCAGCTGGGACCTCTCCAGATTCCCAACACCACTCAAAAATCATTGAGAGAGGTTTTGAGATGACATCAGCCAGTTCTTTGAGGACTTTGGGATGAATTCCATGAGGCTCCATAGATTTGTAGGAATCCAGCTGGAGCAGCAGATCCCACACAATTTCAGGGTTGATGGAAAGTTGATCATTCTCACAGCCATGGTCCTCCTGCTCAGGGCACTGAGACTCCCTTGGTCTGTCATTTGTGTTGCAGACAGAGGCAAAGAAAGTGTTAAACACCTCTGTTTTGTCTCTGTCCATGTTTGTGAGGTGACCATCCCCATCCAGTTACAGGCCAGTGAGATTTCTATACTAAGTATAGACATTAATATATTTAAAGAAACTCTTTTTTTGTTCCCCACATTTCTGGCAGCTTCAATTCTAGTTGAGTTTCAGCTGAACAAATTTTCTCCCTACAGTGGCAAGCAGATTCTCTGAATTCTTCCTGTGTCACTTGACCTTGCCTCCACTGGACATACACCTTCCTTTTTTGCCTTATTTCCAAGGGAAGATCCCCACTCAGCCAAGCCAGCCTTCTGCCTCACCTGCTTCACTTCCAGTATTTGGGAATTGCCTGCTCCTGTGACCGTAGGAGGTGATGTTTGAGAAGTGACCAGCACCGATGGACCCCAGCACATGCAAGTACATTTCCCCAAGGGACCTTAATCGCTAATTCCCTGAGCAGCCTGAAGTCTGCTCTCCTCATGTCCAGAGTAGAGGTTTTGCTGGCATTTTTCCTCCTCTCAACAGAGATTTTAAACTTGATGGCTTTGTGCTTGCTGTGGCCAAGATGGCCACCAATCTCCACTTCACTCACAAGATCCAGTCTGTTGACAAGCAGCAGATCAAGGAGGGCATCGATCTGAGTCAGCTCCCTAAGGATCTGTTCCATCAAGTTGTCATCCAGGGTTTTTGGAATCGTCTGTCACAGCTGTCCCAGCTGTGTCACCAGCTGTGTGATGCTCCCAGTTAATTTCTGACTAATTGAAGTCCCCCAAAAGGACATGGGCAGTTGACTTGGAAATGTCCTTTAGCTCCTCAAATAGTTCATCAGCATCATGGTCCTGGCTAGGAGGTCTATAGCAGACTCCCACAATGACATCCACATTATTTGTTTGCCCCTTGATTCTTACCCAGAGGCTCACACTCTGTTTGCCCACTCCTGTTCACCATGCTCCAGGTTGCTGGTGCTCCCTGGAACTGTTTAAATCTCCCTCGACTACTGTCAGCACTGCCCCCTCCTCGCCTGGTTGGCTGCTGACAGCCCCTGTGTCCTCACAAGGTTGCTGCTTGGACATCTGTGGTCTCAGGAATGCCTGCACAGCCCAAACTCACTCCAGAACCCTCTTTCAGTCACCTCTGGTGCTGCCTCACCAACTGAGGGTTTGCTTAGCAGGGATCTTTAATGCTGGTATTCATATGCAGTGGTGAACAGACTGCAACGCCCTGGGTTGGGCACGCCTGTGCATGGGGTTTATGAATTTTTAGGATACTATTTATTAGAGAGTATACCCAGTATGTGCTTGTCAGTCATGATGCTCTTTGCTGCTTGGCCCACATGCCCTCCTTGTGGTTGGCATGCAGCGAGTCCTCTGTTCTTCCAGTTCCTTTCAGTGTTCCCACAGTCCCCCCCTGGAGTCAGGCCATGCTGGGTGGCACTAATAGTGGTTTTGCTATTGCTTTTTGCTCTGGATGGAGAAGACGTCAGAATGCTTTCCCATTGCCAGATGCAAGGGCCACATGAGGGCATCCTGGCTGCCAGGGATTGCTCCTGCCACACCTCCTCCCCATCCGTTTGTCCAGCATGAACTACAACTAGAAAAACAAATGCAGCTTTCTGTCCCCCTGGGATTTTCCTCCCACTCAGCTGAACGTCTGAGTCAGCATAACTATCCCTCATGATATTACATTTGGGCAAAGGGAGATGACAGGAGCGCAGGACATCTGGTCCCAATATCTAAAAACACTTAAATCATGCATGTCATTCCAAACACTTAAGGACTTCAGAAGTTTTCAGTTACTTTCATATATATTTCCTAGTTGCTTCATGCAGAAAGGATTTCTTATGTTCCAGTTTCACTCTGAAGATCTGGGCAAATGTATGTTCCACCTCATTCTAATTAAGAAAAAAATAAATCTCCAGCCTTAAAGATAAAACCAGACTTGACTTAAGCTATCTTTATATTAACTACTTTTAAAAAAAATATTGTAGGAGAATAGAAAAATGTCCTGAGATAAAACACAATTCAGAGTCCCATAAAAATGTGAAAAAAAGGTGGTTGTATGAGCAGTGTAAGAAAAACAAAACCTAAATGCATTAAACAAACAAACCCCCCCCCCCAATTCAGTTGTGTATGCTAGAGGCAGAGGTTCCAAGATATTTTTTTAGTTCCCCATTGTGCTTTTTGGTAGCAGAGAAAGGAGGCATGGCCCAGTGGTCATGCACCAGACATACTCTGGAGACTGATGCTCACCCCCGTGTTCAAATCCAGGCTTCTTGCTTTTCGCCACCTGTAACCAGTGTAGCCTCTCAAGCTACCAAGTGTTAATTCAAGTGCTCTGACAGTCTGATGCTGAGTCCTGGGTATGGGAAATAACATTCAGTGCAGCAAAGAATTCCCTTTACAGCCCCCACCTACACTGTGAGTCATGGTATGCTGATGCCAATACAACAGAGACACACTCTGAGCCTGCTGTAACTTATTCAGTGTGAGTATCAATAGCCATCAAGCTGTCACAGGATGAAGCTTCCTATCAACTGGCTTTTTTTTTCAAAAGCCAGTACGGGTAGGTCTGTGTACCTCACAGCCACTCTTGCACAACTCTTCTAAGAGAGAAAATACAGCACTTTGCTACAATTTCTTTCCTTCATATCTGGCTCCCCACACCTCAGGGAGGGGGTGCTTCCAACCTCTACCACTGCAGCATACTCATACCACTGTAAGAGAAAGAAATTCCTAATTTCTTTGGGAACTACTAGAAAATTCCTCACCCCCTCCACAGCACAGAAAGCTCATGTTTTTCTAACAAGTCATCTGTCAGTCTGCTCTCAGGACACAACAATCTGACATTTGGATCATAAGTGACATTTCATATGGAGACACTATGGCAGCAAAAAAAAGGATGTGTGACACACTTTAGTTTGATGAGAGAATCCAGAGGAGATTGCTTATATATTACAATGCACAAAATGCCTTGAATCATTTATCTGAGTCTTGGATCATATTCTGGAAGGCAGACTAGTATTACAAAGCTCTTTTAGACACTGTTTATTAACACCAAAATGAAATATGAAAAGCACTTTCTGTTAAATCCAGGATTTGAACAACTCTTACACTGTACCCTGAATGAAGTAAAATGGTATTGCAACAGCTAGAAATAAAATTATGTTAATACTAAAAATAAAAATAGACTTTTTTTCCTGCACTAATGTATGTTTAATCCTTCTAAAAATAAACTTTTAAAATAACTTCACAATTCAGTTACCCACAAATGTTGCAATGCGAGTAGCCACTCCAGTTGAGATCCGGGACCCTCACATCCCAGATTACTTTTGATTTTTCTGAAGCAAATAATTTGATCTTACCAGCAGACAGTGCTGCAGGCCCTAGCAAAGACCATAAACCCCCACAGAACTTCTGTGCTACTGTTTGAGAATAGCAGCATCCACCAGGGAAGTGGGGTGGGTGGAGATAAATCCAGGTACAGTAGTTTCTCTTTAAAATTTCAATTTTTTTTTTTTTTTTTTTTTTTTTTAATAACCACTACAGAAAACTTAAACCAGTCTCAGGACAATCTTTCCTCCTACCTCCAAATAATCTCCCTCCACCACCTCAGTTATTGCCCCAGCAAACTACTGGTTGGTGGTCTTGTTGTTCTACCCCGAGTTGTATTTTAATTAGTCAGAGCACTGAGAAAAGATTAGTGTACAGATACTGGCGAATCTTCAAACAAGAGTACATGCTGTCCATTTTATTCACAACAAAAAAGCTCTTAAAGAGATTTTGATAAAGATTTGCCTCCTGCTTGCAGCCCACGTTTGTAATGTTTATATAAGTAGGGGATATAAATCTTTTTCAAATGAACCCCACAGTTTTTAAACCAGCCTCGTTATAAACTGCCTGTTTCCGTTTTGCCTGCCTAAGCAAGCAACGCAGAGCTTGCTCGGGATAGACTGGAACTAATTTAATGTGCTCCAGGTTTAATCCCCATCCTCCCGGCTTTTACTGGCAGATTTTACACAGAGGACTACTGCTGACTTTAACAATGATTTATGTGATAAGTGGGTTTTGATTTGTTTTTCCACATCAGAAAACATGCAACAGAAATGCCACCAAAACAATTTTAATACAACACCACCGAGACAAAGCCAGATTTAAAAAAAAAAACAAAAAAAACAAAAAAACCAAAACACAGTAATCAAAGTTTGGCACAAGAACGGTGTCCCTGTGTTTAACACGGCACTCTGAAGTCATTGAGGTGAATGGCTGGCCGGCTTCATGCAGAAGAGCCAAGGGGAGAGGGAGCGCACCTGTGCGGGGCGATGCGGAGGGGCGATGGGGCCAGGCCGCCTGCAGGGGGCGCTGTGGGAGCGCGGCGGACACCGAGCGCCCCCCCAAACACCCACCCCGGCCGAGCCAGCGGCAATGACACCGCAAACTGCGGCCAAACCCTGCCATGCGTGCCCTTCGGCCGCGCACACCCTGCCCGCTCCATTTCTTTTTTTCCTTTTTTTTTCTTTATTTTTTTATTTTTTAAATTCTCCGGAGAAAAACATGTTGACGCTGCACGCTGCAAAAGGGACGGCAATTATAGAAGTAGCCACCGCTAATTTTTTCCGAAACGTAGCTGAAATGACTGATGCAGAGACCACATAGATGTTATTTTGCAATCGTCTTCCTCGTGTACCGAATTCCTTGCTCATTTACATAAACCAGATGTTTCCTCGACAAACCAAATTCCTTGAAGAAAAACCAGAAGTTTCTATATAGTTCATGTCCAAAATGAAAAATGATGTGAATATATGGCACAAATGTTCCATTAGGCACTAAAGGCAAATGTACACGTTAAGTGCAACAGTTTTCTTTTATTTAGCAAAATTTTTGTGAGGGCTTAGGTGATCCTCAGCAGAAGCATTGGAAAATTAAAATAAAGCTACTGAAGTTTACCTACTGCCCTCAACAGCTTCCAGTCCCCTTGGGAGTGAAATATCTTGGCCAGATCCTGACATCCAAACCAGTCTACTGAGTGAACAAATAGTCTGACACAAGGGATCAGAATTCCTCATTCCTGCAGGAGTACTGGCTCCTGGAATCTTTCTTCCCAGTATCAGACTTGCATAGGAACAGTGAGAATGATTATTTAACTAGTTTAGTCATCATTCAAAACTTGCAACCTTTTGGTACAGATGGATAAAGTTACTGAAAGAAGAAATGATAACCAGAAAAAAAATTTTTTAAATCTCTCAGTTACCCATAATTCTTGCTGCTTTTACCAAAAACCCACTTGCTCAATTCCTAGATTTCTACAGGAACTGCAATATTTTACATTTAATCTGAAGGGCTGAATTCATGGAAGATGCCTGAAGGTTACACTTGTTACTCACCTCATCTTCCAGAATACACCCTTATCCTTCCAAATACATGGATCTATCAACTTTTGGTGTAGAGCTATTAAAATCCTGGTAAGAAGGGCAAATCCTCATCTTAAATGGCACAAAGCAATAGCAAATTCACAATAAAAGCAAAACATTTAGGCTGAGAATAACTAGTACATAACTGATCAATAGCCAAATGACCCAAACATTAGGAAAAGAGCAAGGGTGAGCTATAAAAGCTGGTATTTTATGCCATTCTCTGCAAAGAGTGCTATGAAAATTAGAACATTTAGTCCCATGGTCACAAAAGTTAGAACCAGCTACGATGCCACAGCTACGAATGTAGAAACCACACAGCAAAGGCTACTTTGTGAATAGCAGTGGCAAAACAACGGGGAAAATTTCTTGACTTGAAAATTTTTTGGGACTACTGGGATGTCCAAACTCGCTCTGTATCCTGAGATTGCAGTACCAATAGGATTTGGAAGAGTTGACATAGCTTTAAGCAGTAAGCAGCTCTCCTCGGAAACAGCACAACCATCTTCTTTTCTTAGCTCTTCTTTCCAGTGCAGGCTAGCAAACACCAAGCCAGCTGCAAAATAACTGAGAACTGGTCCTTAAGGATCACTTCCCCAGTTCTTACCCTAGAACTAGGTCACATGTTTCATTAGCTATCTATCTCACCTAAATATACCATGAATTTAGAAGACAAGGCTATGAAATCTCTATGTTGAACCACTTGAGAAATGTGGTAATTTCAGTAAAGCAAAACTGAAACAAAATACTCCCGAACTATGTGTTACAATTAACCTTCACTACTGGTCCTTTGAAAAGATACTGTGGCCTTAGAAGGGCCGTGTGGCCCCAGCGCATGGCAGCTGTGTTTCCCTCTCCTGCCAACAGCAGGGCACTCCCAGAAAGCCCACAGTTCTGACATCCAAACACTCCTGCACTGGCCACTGGGACAACTCTCACAGACTAACATAAAAACCTCCACATCCGCAAAAACTACACTGGGTATCTCAAAATTCTCTGTATTTATATCCACACTTTCTGGCAAGAATGATTACATGAACATGATCACCTATAAAAGGATAAACAACTATCCACAAACTGAGCCTCCTGCCAACACAGGCAGAAAAACTGATATGTATAACTGGAGGGGAAAAAAGTTAAAATACTATTTTGGCTGCATCCCTCTGAGCTGCAATGAGCAGTGAGCCTTCGAAAGACATTCCTCCAAAATCACAAGTTCTCAGCTTACAAAGCTCTCTCCACATAAAATAATGTGGCATCATCATATGCTGGCAGAAATTCAGCTCAGTCTAGAATAGCTTTCCTCTCAAATCTTATGATGTAAATAAATAAACAAACAGCATGGCCAATCCACCACTTTAACACAACATAATCAGAGCAATTCTAAGTCAGCATTTATACCTTTTTTTTTTGAAAAAACCCCCTCAGAGTATTTTTTGAAAACATGGCTCATGTAGTTTGATCCAAACGCTCAACAGTAATACACACTAATTACCAGCAGAGGTTCACTTCACACATCTGATACTGCAGGGGATGGCTGAACCCAGGCCCAAGCTACATAATTAAATTCAGTGTTTTCATCTTAGAGCAAGGACCAGATTGACAGCACAGTGAAGAAAAAGCCCTTATCTACACAACTGATAAAGTAAGTATGCAAAAGCTCAGGAGGTTAGGTGGTAGCCTGAGCTCCCTTACTCCTCAATCTCTGCCAATTTGGCATCAATTAGACCCCCTAAGAACCAGACTGATATTCTCAACTTACTTGGTATGCACCATGAACAGCTAGGATGTAACACTGCCTTCAAATCAATGGTCTACACCCACAAAATTTCCTTGCTTATTGCTAATCAAAATCAGTTCAAACTGATTCTTCCAACCATGATGTTTTTCAAATAATCAGTAATGATCATTGCCTGACTGCAATATTTGTGACACACTGCTTAATCTTTTAAATAATGATAAAGTTTGTTCACTCCAAAACTGACTTCACAATGTCAGGACTTCATACAATTGGTGTAATTTTAGTATTATTTCTACCAGATCTCCAACTTTCCAGAACTTAACTGTTCTGTTTAAAGCTATCCACTCATGAAGAACAAACATCTCTCTCAAGGGATATGATATAGGAACTTTGTAAAAAAATCATGGTGCAAAACACAAACAGCTGTAAAAATTAAAATTTCAAGTAAATTTTCCTGACAGTACATAACTATTCCCTAGAGTGTGTATTTTGTTCATAAGAAGCTGTAGATGTGTGAAGAACTGAAAAAGAAACTTCATTTAGTTTTTTCTCAGGAAGCTTTTCCCCAACAGATTTTTGTCAGAATGGCTCTCCTGGTCTGTATAACATCCTTTGCTTCTCAGTGTTCTATGCCTGCTACATTATTCAGCTGGTAGACTGGTGAATTATGAGGTTATGAATAACATGCTGTTCAGTATTTATATGAAGGCTACATTTAAAATGTTTTTTTGGAAGAAATGCAAAAGCAGCTTGCTTCTCAACATAAAAACTAAAAGCACATGCTGAAACAGACATGGAAGGATGACATTACCAACAGTGAAGAGCACTTGGAAGTTCTGCAATGGGTGGAGAAAAGTTGGGAAGGGCAGCAATTAGAAATGTTTTGGAAGAAGAAAACATTTTTTTGGGTGAAAGTTAATTTTTACTGTGCCAATCACAATTTAAGTTAAATTCAAGTTTATTTTTCCTCATTCAGTTTATGATCTCATCTAGTCATCAAGGATGATTGATGATGTTTCAGGATTTGGGCATTTGCCAGTTGCAAGTAAAAGGGAATTATTTATTTTTCCTTAATGCTACACTGCTGCCATTAACTGCATCCCACCCCTTTTGTTTACAGCCTGTCACTGGAGCCACAGCTTTATTTTAATGTGGTATAAGTTCTTGTCTAGGGTTGATAGTGTAAGTGATCTAGCAGAAGTCTTGGACAAAGAGCAGCACTTCGCACAGAATACACCCAACCTTTACTTATCCCTGCCACTGATCCAGACAGGATTGTCTTCTCCGATTTAGATGTGAACTTCAAAGCCATAATTGAACAATGGGGGCTGTCATTTTCCTTGTGGTAAAACTACATTTATTTAATCCCTTTAAAAACAAACAAACAAGAAAATTACTTTGACCTTTGCCTTGGCGCAAGAATTCTGATTTGAAATGTGTATTACATGTCTAACGCCCTGTAACTGTGTCCAGCTGAACTGGGTCAGATTTATGCGCAATTAGGAAAATAGGAAACCAAAGCAATTTAGTTTTCATGTTTGTTAATATCAAAACAGCTTGTAGCAGCATTAAGCTTTAAACTGAACTACACAGAATAATGAAAAAATAAGATAACTGGAAAAGGATTGGCCAAGTAAAAACTGGATTAAATAAATAATATGGACTTTCTTACTTGGATTTTTTTCTGGTTTAAACTACTCAAAAACGTGTATTTGAATGTCCCCACTTTGGCTGTTCATAAACCACAGGGAGGTTTTTTTTGCATGAACTCTTCAACCTGAGAGTTTTAGCAGAAAAGCTTCTTTACAAGGCTTAATTAAAAGCAGGTTTAAATCAGGGCCCTCACTCAGTCTGGGTTTTATTTTGGCCTTCTCTCTGTGTCAGAAGTCAAGTCCCAAAAGAGAAATGAAGTTCATTATTGAGCCAGGAGAATATTTTCTCCTTCATTCTAAGTCCAACTAAACATGTTTCAGGTTTGAGTTTGGGTTTAGGTATCTCCAAATGAGATTTTATATAATATGCACCTAAGGGTGAAATGTAAGAAGATGCTAATCATGATTTTTAACTTTGCCCTACATAATAAATAATGTGTGAAACTCACAGTGCAATGTTCTTTGCATGCAACTGGTTTGGTACAGGGAAACATATTCTAAACAGATGTTATTCACAATGACTGTACTCCACATCATCAGATCTCCACAATAAATGCAACGTCATTGTCATGAAGCATGGTAAACAGTCATGCAGTCACACTATAAAATGCATTGAGCAATGTACCAAACCAGAACAGTACTGGCAGATATCTAGGAAACATTCAACTTTTTCCAGAATGTTTTAAGTAATAGTTTCTTGGAAACTTTTGATATTGAATACTAGGCTAGCAGTTTCTAAAGCATGCTCTCCTCAAAAAGCAAGATTATATTTTATCATGAATAACTATAAAAGAGAGGGTTCCTATTCATTCCTATCAGTCATTCTGGTGCAAGGAACAAGGATGAATAATCAAGCAGTTAATCAGTTCAGTTAACGGGAATGCAGTATGTTATTGTTGGTGGTTTTGTAACTGGACAGTAGGCACAGCCTAGTGCATCCTGTTTGCAACCAATAGCAGAAGCAGATGCAAGAGTGTGATATTTGTCATAAGCATTTCTAAGAACAAAAACATGGTGATGTTTTTCAAAAGGCCTTTGAATGTTCACCAGATGTGGAGCACATGTGGCCCTTGAATGTGAGAGAATAATGCGACAATAAAGTTGAATCAATACAACATGTGCCAGTAATCACACCAAGATGACATGCAAATGCTTTAAAAACAAAAATATGTAAATTATTTTTAGTTCTTCAGGACAGAAAAACAGGTCAACTGGTCATCCATGACTTGCCGTTTCCACCATCATTTGAGAGCACATGTGCTTGAAATATGTTCCTCCCTGTGTGAGACAGCATCTAGCTTTTATATTTTTACGTAAAAAATTCCATTCCCCTGCCACTACTTACTGAAAATATTTAAGAGTTAAAAGATCTAAAGGTATCCTCTGTGTCTAAGTATTTTATGAAAATAAAACTCCTCTGAACAGCACATGCAGGAAAAGGAAAAGACACCTAGTGCCAGGCAAAAGTGCTTTAGTTGTCTTAGAACTGCATCTCCCCTATGACTTACAGAAGTGAAACAGGATGAGATGAGGCACACTACTCCACACTTATCTTTACTTCTCTAAGTCCACCCATCAGATACTAAAGAAACCATTCATTTTGTGCTAGCGATCACATCTAAAAGAGATCTTGCTCAGGCTATGGATAATACACAAATGCACAAAGTGATAGACCAGGCAACAATTAATTTCACAGACGCAACAAAATCATTTGCAGGTACTGATGTTTGAAGCTCAAACCATTAGCCTTATATTGGTGAATTCATACAGAAAAAAAAATTTCTTTCCACATAGCTGCAAAAACTGAGTGAAATCAGAACCCAAAGCTAAATATTGAAGTTTTGCATCCTGACAACAGACTTCCCAGCTACTATGTCCCCTGAAACACATGGTGCCTTCCCAATCTATACATTTGTTGCCAATGTGCGCAGTCAGACCCCTACCAATTAAGTCTTGGCACATATGTCTCCAGTACATTCAACCTCTTCTCTGCAGTGAACAAGCAGAAGAAACCAAACTCACATGTAAACAATGCAAAATGGCCTATGTCAGTGACTGACACTCCCTGGAAGCAGCATCAGCAGTGTACATCCTTGTGTATCTGCTGCTATCTCTGGAGCAATAACTGTGGCAAAAGTCAACCTCCCATCAAGACAAGCTTGGACAAACTGTAGATAAGAGGACATAGAAGGTGCTGACTTGTTATAAAGCTGTCCAGGACTTAGAGAGCACTTGAATGTTGTGTACTGACTCCTTGAGTATTGAGTATTTTTTGCAGAATTCCAGAAATTAAATAACCTGAATAACTTGCACAGAAAATACATCTACAGACTGGGGAAAACGTACACAGAGGGAAGGCAGGATATATAAATTGAGAAGGTTAAGAGAACTTTTTACTTGTTTTTTTGGGGGAGGATTTGTGGTTTTTTGTTTGGGTTTTTTTTTGCTGCAAGAACATATATTTTGAAATTTATTCCTAAGTACCATATAGTTATGATCAGAACACTCATGCCCAGCTAAGGCTATTATCCATTACAGATAATGAACTTTAGGCAGTGGTACATGATCCAAAGAATTTTAGCTTTCTTAAATTTTATTTATTTATTATGCAAGCAGAGACTTTCAGAGCTCTTTTCATAACTGTATCTGTTAAAACAGATACAAGAATGAATGATTTTAAAAAGTACACTTTCAAAATGAAACAGAACTAAAACAAATCAAGCCAGTGAGAGCCTGGACACCAGGGACACCACAACTGTTATTGAAATACTTGTTAATAAACAGGCTGTTGAGAACCCATGCCAGTCTTCCTTAGCAATCTTTTATGTTAACCACTGTCTGACTGTAGTACTAGAAAACAATATTCTGAGCAAATACATTTAATAGCTACAGCTATTAATAGTTACAGATAACTTAATACAGTGCCTACATCTTTCCAAATTTAACTGCATTATCTTTGTTTCTCTGTTGCAAAAGAATACTGTGTTAAGAAATTCAGATAAAACCAGAGACGTTATAAAAGAAACTAGAAGAAAATGCTCCTTATTTTTTGTAAGAGAACACTTCTGCTCTGTTCAGGAAAGGCAGCAGTAGTATGCAAGGGTAAGTCAGATGCAAATATTAAGTACGTGTGAATCCTTTGCTGCCTATGGCTTAGCAGCTATTTTACTTTCCCTAGACTTGGCAATGGGTGGGGAAGAAATTCTAGAAGAAAACCTGATGGGTAGAATTAAGTCATGTTTGGAGAGTTTCTCATCTCTGGCACATTACCTTTTCCTCTTCTCTTACAAATACCCTCGTTAAAAAGAATTTGAAACTTCTCCCTTTCCCAAAGACCCAGACTGTCATTTATTACTTACCCGTTATCTACATTTCATTTTCCTGAAGGATAAACCTACATCAACCTGACAGTTGTGCTGAATGGCAATGGTTTATGGACCAAGTAATTTATTTATTGTAACTACAACCATATGTTTTAACCTGCTACAAAATTATGAAATACTTCCCTTCAATAGTCAGTCCAAGTCAGATTTCTATACTGAATTACCTAACATGAATGTACAGCATTTCTGTACTTCAAACAAACAGTGCGAGGAGGTAAACAGCAGTTAACTGTATCATGCCTTATTAGACACAGCTGCACAAATGGGCTGTCGCGTTTCATTAGAAAACACTGTACAAGTTTTATGTGCACGTGGTGCCCTTCATTTCTGCAGGCAACATGACTACTTTAAATTACAGGAACACTCACAGAACCATATGCTATTTCTTTTAAAGGCACACAAATGCAAACAATCTGGGATGAGGTGCAGGGGGGACATCCAGAGGGAAATTTAATTTTTTCTCCTGTACCTACGACATTTTTAATTAAAAAAATATTCTTTTTAAATACACAGAAGCATAAACACAGAGAATACAATGCTACAGAAGCATCAGTAATTGAAAATATGGAAATACAGGTAATTTCCAAGAACGGTTTTTGAGAAGATATGGGAGACAAATGAGAATGAAGCAGTCTTGTTACACCAGTGTGTCTTATATCAGCCCTGACACTGCTCCGTGCCAAGCCAGGAACACCACAGCCAGCAGGCAGCTTTGAGCACAAATCCACTTTTGTCAGGTTTCTTGTACCCTGACTTGTTCATCCTTGTGCCCAAATACAGTGCCATGAGGTGAAACAGGCAGGCTTCCAAAGAGGCGTCTTCTTAGATGGAGGAAGTCCCTAGAGAGACTTCATGGCAATAAAAGGTAATTTTGCTGAGAGATATGAACCGGAGAAAATCTCAAGAAAGACAACCACTAGGGGCAGTCTCTCTTAATTTCCCAAGAAAACTGAGGAACATGTGGGAAAGATCCACTAGCTTGAGTTATTTGTCTGTTACACATACCTGTGGGACAGCAAATGTAGTAGTAACCTCTTCAATTAAACTGCAATATTTTACACCCCTCTAAGACGGAAGAGTTAGAGTAACAATTCTGTTTTAAGTCAATCTACCTGGTCATCTTCAAAAGGATGTATGACAATAAGTACTATAGAGGCAGAGCCCTGGTAAGCCAGATTTGATTTTAAAAAATATTTTTCATAATCTACTGCAGAGGTAAAACTCCACTGATATTTTGCTGGCTGGGTCAGCATGTTGCCTTCAAACAAGACTTGCTTTTCTAACCTACACAAGGAGAGTTGAGCCTTCTTTATTGTATCAAGCAAATCTATACATCTGCAAAAAATGATGTAATAATTTACAGTGAACAAAAATCTACTATGGCTCCATATTTGGACTGAGTCACATCAACTTTTTGTGTAATACTGCCTTCTTATGTAGCTTCCTTTGGGGTTGGGGTTTTCATTGAAAACAGGCAACAACAACAGAGTTTTGTGAGTTCTCTAACGCACTGCCAGTTCCATTTCACCATGTAAAAGATAAAATCTTAAGTCAGGAAAAGAAGTTAAGTCCCTAGACCACCCCAATCTCGTCTGGCCTGAAAGCTCAGAAAACTAACACCGCCTTGTTTTCAAATAAGCGAAATCAAATTAAGGATATACGTGCTTTCCTACTAAAAGTAACATACACTTGTATGTCCATGCATGCTCCATGTGCACAGAAATGTCTGTGATCCAAGGAAGAGTGGGGGCCAGTGGAACTGGAAATACACAACTCATTAAGGTGGGGAGACAGAGGGAATGCAATGTGGCAGCCCCACTGTTAATTTTGGCTATCACCCATGGCAAAGCTTTCATTAATTTTCAGCTGTGTTTTTTCTCTGTTTTCTCATTGCTAGCCTGTAGGAAATAATCAAGTATATCCACAAAAGGAAGGAAAACCAAGCTGACAAACTAATATAATCACACTCAAATCCAGATATACAGTGCTGGCACTACCAAACTGGTTTGCAGATAAGAGATTTGATAGGTGATTACTGCCTTTGAGTTAAGAACCATGAGGATAAGCAGTTCCTATGAGTAAAGCTCTCACTGTACACTGTGCTTTGTGGTGTTGATTTCATTATTATTGCAACAGTATCTGGAATCTTACCTAGGGAGAACACATTGACTGTAAAAATAAGGCAATGCTCATTTCCTTAAAAGCTATGATATAATCAGTGAATGCAGAAAAAAATCCAAATGTAAAAGCAGTCCTGCTCCAAACCTATAGCAGAGGCAAAATCCGGTTAGGATTATTACCTAAGAAATCCTACATTATCATCTTAAAAAAACCCCTGCCTTTATAACCTCACTACGACAAGCTGAGCGAACCATCTTGACTGAAAGCATTAAAAAGTTAGACCAAACAAATCTCTTTACCAAATAACCAGTAGTATCACAATGAACAAAATGGATACAAAATAAAATGCTACAGCACAGATGGAGCTGCCTAACTCCCCATCTCCATTCACATATGAATTTTCCTGCCAGTAACACATAATTAACATCAAATTAATGAGCTTATTAGCATAGACTTTACACCACAATAACACACTTCGTTCAGTACTTAGCAAAATCTTTCCAATTAACTTGTCCATCAGGAGGCTAATGAATGGGCATTGCTAATGGGATTTCTGTAGTTAAAAGGCAAAAAGATGAACTAAGGGAATCTGCAGTCTTGCACTGCTTACACCTGTTATCACAGAAGCCACACCTAAAAAGACATTGCTTACAAGTCCCTGACTCCCAAAATAAAAGATGCTGCTGCCAAGAGTGCTTGACTCCTCCACTTTGTTAGTTCTGAAATAGTGCATGCCATTTTTCTGGAGGTTAATAAGCTGTGAGATTTGCCCAGTCAATTGGAGACAATGTGCATGTTTTAGGAAAAACGCTTTTGTAAAACATGTTTCATGTATGACTCAGCCTGTCCTGTGCAAGTAAAACCAGAAAGAAACAAGACAAATTTCTTTGTGAGGTGTCAGAAATCTTCAGAAGCAGGGGCTAGAAACCAGATCCTGCATCTAACAGAAAGCAGGTAGTACACAGCTCTGATCACTGGAGCAATACGTAGAGCAAAGCAAGGGAGTACACACAACAAAAGCTTTGCCTCTTGGAGCACAATTATGTGTGTATGAGTAAACGGCACCTTATTCAATATTGCTAATATTGTGCCCTCTCACGACTCCTCTACATACACTGGCAGGCACCTGGATAATGTTATCTTTTACAGAAGGTAAGCAGTTCATGTTATATTTTAAGAAGAAAAGTCACAGAGGACAAAGAATGGTGTCAGGCAGAGCCATAGCTCCACACATGGATTCCCGGGGCTGGTGAAGGACTCTGGCTTTCACTGGTGACAAGTGTTCATACGAAACCACACAATCATGCTGCCCTTCTGCAGCGTGGGCTAAGCACACATCAACGGCCATGGAATCGCAACATGTATCTCCAAAAAAAACTGGCAAGAAAAAGGTATTAATTGTTTAAACTTCTTACAAAATAAATGGGCATGTGTGTAGAGAGGGTAATAGTGGTTTGCTGCTCTCCCCTTTGAAAAGCTGGCTCCCATTACAATCATTCATACATTGGGATTCTTTCATTTTACATGAAATATTTTGCTTTTGTACATAGAGCATTAACGTAACAGTTCCAATTGACTTAATCTGTTTAGCCCATTCTTCCCGCAAAGCTTTAAAATTTTATTGATGTAGAAATTTGTTCACTTAAGAAAGCCATTTCTTCATTAAGTGCTCGTTTTAGAGGCTCTAGGTGACCTGTGTCTGGATACAAAATATTAGCTCTTTCACAGGATGAGGGAGGGAGGTCTTGGCTTTTTAAATAAGAGGCACAATGGCAGTACTTTGTATCTTTCAGATCATATGAAAAAACACTTCTTCAAGAAGAAAACAGAAAGATACTCTTAACTCCCATGTGATATTGTAACCACAGTTAAATATTTTAACCTCTTGTCAGCTAGAGTTAGAAAAACATAAAATAGTTTTCTTTCAACAGATTAATAAATTGTCAGTAAAAGTAGCTTCTGTTCACTCTCAAAGCATTTATTTAATGTTAAAACAATCCCTACCTGTACTTTATTTTGCTTTCAAAGTAGTCTGAAAAGAGCATTCTACTCACAGAAAATCATTTTGACCAGAAAAATTCTATATATACACACAGAATAAAAGAATTTATATGTGTAAATAAAATATACACACACATCTTTCTTTCTGGGCAAAACTAGTTGGAATTATTTAATTCAGGCACACCAAACCCAGGAAATGGTTCATAACCAAGCTCTCTGGGCACATGGAACATGAATTGTAATCAACAGACTCCTCCTCTGTGGTATCACAGATGGTGCACAAAACCAAACACACTCAAAAGAGCTCATCACTTCCTCAGATTTAGTCCACTGATTTTTCTGTATTGCTGTAGCATTGAGGTGTCCCCAGCATTTTAGGGCTGTGTTCTATAGAAATGTATAGAAAATCCATAAATACAGAGAATTCTTATTAGAAACAAGGTAACATGAATGCAAGAGGCATTGAGCAAACAAAAGAAACAAACTTGAGACCATGTGAGACAGGTGTCAAGAAGCAACACTATTTTAAGGCTTGTATACACCCGTTTTTAAGCAAGGCCATTGAATGCAACATAAATTTTATGTAGAATAAATACTTGGAAAGTTAAAAACATTA
Organism: Margarornis squamiger; assembly: GCA_035222235.1. NCBI lineage: Eukaryota > Metazoa > Chordata > Aves > Passeriformes > Furnariidae > Margarornis > Margarornis squamiger. Next base: position 47,050,000 of record JAWWTY010000123.1, on the reverse strand, counting down.
CATGTATAAAGGCAGAGTCCAAATGGTTTACATGTTCTGGACGTGACCCCACTTTAAATGCAGCAAGTCTAACAAACAAATGGCTAAATAAGAACTTAGAGCAAATAATTTGGAACCGTAAGTAATTGATGTATGACTATTTTCACTTAATCAACAAATTACATTTTATCCTCTGGTGTCCAGACTGCAATCTCATCCAAAAGGTACCAAATTCCAGAGGATGACCTTTGTAATCAACATGGTATCATTCAAAACTCCCACCAAGACAATGAATTCCATATGAAGCTTTATGTTGAAATGTGACTGATCTAATTTCAGGATTTATTTTTTTAAATGTAAAATCTCTAATTACAGCTAACATCATGGGTCTTCTTTCCAAATACCGTTGCCATATCTCTTCTAAAGATATTAATTGAACAACATTGTAGGTCACCAAAAAGAGTATTTATTGCGCTGAGACGAGCTATGTAAGAATAGATTACATGTCGACTAAAGCAATATAAATAATAACAACAAAGAATGTCACTGATCCTAATCTATTCTCTGTAGAAATAAAGGTCTCTCTACAGTTGAACAATGAATTATTTTTGCAGAGCAAGAGGAAGCACTCCAAAAGCTTTTCTATTTTGTCACTTTTTTGTATCAACCTGCTTGCTTCAGAAGCCTCAACACCATGCTTCAGCTTTCGGTTTATTTCAGAACAGCGTCAATAAATGTCATCTAATAACTATTGTACCCTGTAGAAAAGTTGAGAGGTCTGAAAAGTACAGTGAGTTCTAGGCACAGAAAATGTCTAAATTTATTGGCACAGGGTTCTGTGCAGGAATGCATATGTGAGCAACGCCTACTATATTATGTGCAAATAAACAATAATGTCACCCTTAATGAAGTCATGAGTCATGTGTACCCTGCATTTGTAAGATTGGTAGAGAATCACAGCACAGGATGGAATGGTTACTAACAACCTAGCTGTTAGATCCTGCTACTGAAACATTAACTACAAGGTAAAACACTCAGCTGTATTGCAGTTTTTCCACTTTTTTTTTTTTTTTGTGAGTTTGCACTCTAATAATCATAGGATAAAGAATTATGTCATTTTAATAACCTCATAACCACTCTCCGCCAGCAGAAAAATAAAAACATTGGAATGACATCTGGCATGAAGTTTCTGTTTCTCTTAAAAACATGCCTGTATTTTCTGTTTCTCAAGACACAAAGGACAAAAATTTTGTCCTGACAAATTTTACAGTGCCAAAATGAGAAAATAGAAATAAACCAAAATTAGTTAAAATTAGTCAATTAGTATTTGGAATTTTAAACATGAAAATACTATACTGTCAAGAGCTCTCCATGTAAGTATATATATATATATATATATATATATATACAGTTTCCACCACCAGAGTATTTGACATACTTATATTATTACTGGGAATCACTAAAAACTAAAAGTTTTGCTAAAATATTACAGTGTTCTCTTTCTTATGATAGCAAAGCTTTGGAAAAAGATGAAGGAAAAGAAATTGTAAGATATAAAAAACTACCAATTCATCCTTTGAAAAGAAGCAAGCTAACTTTAGAAAGTAATGACTTTGGTAGATATCACATACTCTATACTGAATTAATACACGATGACAACTTTGATATACAAGTAGATGGCAGCCCTTGTGAGATCTACCTTTGTTTGCTAATTGGCATTACAGCATTGTATTTGTTTTCCTAAGCAGTCAAGATGATATGCAGTGCCCACCTTGTCTGTTCTTGGCACAGACTAGAAGGACTGAGCTAGGTAGGCTGATCGTGAGCTCAAATCCAAGAACAACAGGACTGTCGCATCAATTGAATAGCTCTCCTCAATATCTGCTAGAGAGAAGCCATTTCCAAACTCACCGATGGCACTTCTGATGCCTTAATTGGGAAATGCTACGTATGGGAGCGCCGGCTCAGTCGGCAAAGCACTTGCCTCAGAGACAGTGCAGGATGTGAGAAGAGTCAAAGCTCAGAGGGGACTGGGCCCCAGTTCAAAGGGTGTTAAGTGTGAGAAGTTGGACAATTCAAATAGGTGAAAACTGAAAGGATTTTTAGCTGGACAGGCATCGTAAAAGTAACTATATCCACTCATCTATAGGATGAAGCTGTGAATGTGTTAGGGATTTTTCGTTATGGATTGATTTTGTGGATTTGTTGGTTTTGTGGGGGGTTTTTTTTGTATGATTTAGTACAAATTCAATTCCAATTCCTCTTGAGATTATGTGACATAAATCAGCATCACAGAACAAAACTTTTACAGTTCTGAGGTCCAGTGGTAGCATCATGGTTTCTAGCCCAATGACAAAGCTGTCTAATTTCACAGTAAATTGTGAAATGTTGGTCAGTAGGTGCAAAAACTTTGTGCCATGAAAAAGCCTCATGAAGCAACATTTCCCTTCCCAACACTATAATAACAATGAATTTAATGATCTCCCAGATTTCCTTATTTGGGGCAACATAGCTATTTTAAGACAACAATTCTAAGCGGTAGCACCCAACCTAGGCAATTTCAGAGCAGTGCCCTTCAAAGAGAAACAGCACTTTTCCTTGGGGCACAATTATGGCCCCATTCACACAATCTGCTGGGTACTTTTAAACTTAATTTGGAGGCAGAAATCCCTGCTGACTGATTATATGAGTATCATATGTTAAAAACAACAAAAATACTTCTTCTGTTACAATGTCATATATTATTTACTCCAAGAAGGTTCCTGTTGTGCTTTTCTATCTCATGGGCCCATACTGCTTAATAAACCTGCATTAAAGTCATAAATTTTAGAAGAACAGGGGATACAGTCAAAAAGTATGGAGTGGCAACTCTTTCTCACTGTTACCTCCCTAAATATTAAGCCCTCACTTAACAGAAAACAAGGCAGCTGCATAAGGAATACTGGGGAGTTGCAGGCAGTGTGGCATAGCATTTAGCTTGTGTTCCCCTTCCCATTTAACGGTTTTATGGATGGTCAGAATAAGAAAAAAAAGAAAGAGGACCCCAAGAGACGGAAAATAAGATGGGGCAGGATATCATCCCTTGATAAATAGGATATACTGTTTCAATTCACACAGCATTTAAAACTTCTGGGTAATGAAAACTCTATCATGTGCAGAGGTAGAGCAGCAGAACACAGAGAAAAACTTGTGATTGACAAGATGAATCATTCTGATGCATTAGTCTTAACCCAGCACATGATCCTCTTTCCTTTAAGGTCAAGACCATGATTCCATTGAAATCCAATTTTGCTCTCAGACCATTCATCCATCCCAGTTAAAGAGAGGACAACACTGGTAAGTATGCATCTGTACTTCCAGTCAGATCCAAATTTTCTTGCTGTAGATGTAAAAAAATTACTAAGCCAACATAAGTCAGAAAAATGTAGTTAGAGGTCTTTAGTTATTATAAAACAGTAGAAGTGGGCTGTTTTCTACCTCTAGCAAGACATTTTAGAACTGAGTACCTGCAACTGAAAGGAGTGAATCAAGGAACAAGCAGAAAAACAGAAAAGCCTCTTCAATGTAACAGCTAGACTAAAGGTTTTTTGTAAACAATGTGTGTTTTTTCTGAAAAGCACAACATAGACTAAGCAGAGAATCACAAGACCCATCAGAGAGATCCAGCAATGACAGAAATTCCAAAACTGCATATTTATTTTTTTGAGAAATCTGAGATTCTAACACCAGCTGTTTATACTGGGTTATCTCCTCTAACATCAGCTGGAGTCTGACATGCATCCATCAGCGAAAAATCTAGAATTCCTGCATTGCCAGAGTCTAATAATATTACTCCCAGTAGATCTTTCACAAACAGTTGTCTTCTGTGTGGTGCCAATATACAATAGAAACAACACTACTTTCATGTCGAAACAATTACTTTTTATTGATGATTCTTTAAGATTTATTATTTTAAAATACCTGAAACATAACAAACATGCTAAATAATTTCTCAGTAGTTCTGCTGAAATAAACTACCATAACACCAAACTTAGTGTAGTGTGCTATGTACCAACCATTCACAATGTAATGTCCTAACTGATTTTTTTTAAATAAAAATACCTTTGATATCTTCTCGGTCTCAGCAATTTGCTCTTCTTACAAACCCCTGTCAACAGCTCAGAGACAGACCATGTGCGCAGAAAACTCTGTCTTCAAAATAGAGTCCGTGTAATTAAAAATAATTGCTGTCTGAACTACTGAAAATGAGCATGTGCTTAAGGAACAGCTACAAATGTTAGCCTAGAAAGTTTGCTTTGGCTAGCATAGTTTACCTTAATATGATGAGTGGAAGGCAGTGGGTATAATTCAAAGCCACCTACGATTATGAGAGTGCTTGTTAAACATTTCTTTTTTATAAAATATATAGTTTGGTTGTTTCTTACCTCTGTTTTTCTACTCCCTGCTGATTTTATATAGGCAGCAGTCTGTTGCTGTGAAAACAATGCTGAGTTTGCAGCTTTATTTTGATTCTAAAGCTGAACTGGTTTTAAGATGGAACTTAGCCAGCTTCTAAGAAGAGCTATGTGACATGACTCACTACAGGAGAGAGAAGGTGACTATCGCTGTCAGTCCCATCTTCTACAGTCCAGACAAACCAAAGAATGGTTGCAATAAGTTCTTTCACCCGTGCTTGCTTTTTAACTAGATAAAAAAGGTTGCCTGTGGTATTCAAAAATATTTCAGTCTTACCAAGAGAGAATAGTTTTTAAAATGAACATAAACAAGAGCTTGTTACTATCCAAGTTTTTCATTTTTCTCTCTCCAAACCTTGCAGAAATTCATTGACTACAAAACTATAAGGCATGGGCATATTCTTCTTGAAGGATCAGGGATCACATCCTGGCACAAGAGATCACGGGAAGAGTCAGGTTGTTTGTTTTCCACATCTAGAAAAATACGGCTAATTTTTACAGAAGTATCTGGTTTTAGTTGAGAACAACACTATATATTTCACTCATTTAAGGCTGACTAACTTCATTAGGAGTTAGCACATGAAGACTTGTTAGGGTTAGCCTCTTAGGGTTTCTGAAGACGGTTCTTTTAAAAACAACACCATGGCAGAAGGGACAGCACAGGAAGAAAAGTTTTGAGCTTTCCTTAAACTGCAGCAGAAATTAACTCTATCAGGTTCTTAGAAAAAAACTCCTCCTTTCTTTGGTATGTCTCCAAAGGTTAGTAGGACAGAGTTCAACACACCACTAACTCTTAATTTCCTGAGAGAAATCCAAATGCGATATAAAATGGCATGTAAATAATACTGCGGTCACCAACAGGATGCTGTAAAAATTGTGGTGGTGGCAAAGCTGAGGGTAGATGACAGCTGAGAACAAGAGAAACCTTACTCTCTTGTGTGCGTGGAATTTCCAACTATGCTTTCATCTACTCAGTATATTACACAAGTTTTACACTGACATAATAAGCAACTCTGCTCCACTTCTGATTCAGCATGTTACATCAAGAAGCATCTTCAGGCTGGTAACAATAACAATAATAACAATACTATTCAATGCTAACAGTTATACCATCTTGAAACTTTATACAGATGTAAAACTGTCACCCAATTCAGATTATTTATATACTTCACCACTGATGCCTACCCTTTTGTTTACAAAATTTCTTACAAAAAGCTATAAAATATTAACTATGTAGGTTCCCATTCCTTTTACCAGTTTGGCAATAAGGAATAGCTCTTTAGTAAGACATTCAACACACTTCTTCTACGAAAGAAAAAAGCTACAGAACGCAATAGAAATGCAAAAATTAAACATAACGTGTACCTGCAGAAGTAATCTCTCAAAGGCAAGGAAGTTGTCCCATTTGGAAGTCTGCGGATGTTTCAAAGTCTGGACTGTGGCCAGTATAAGCTGCAGAAGACCACAATGGTTCTCCAAAGCTTTAAGATTATTTCTGAAAAGCTTAATGTATGAGCTGAGCTGTTCTGGGGTGACTCTGCCTGTGGAAAGGAAAACAGGACACAGCATTCAGTGGTGGCAGATACAAACCTAAATTTTTTAAGTTATTGTGAAAGGGTTATAGAGAACTGTAGAGGCTCTCTCCATTATGGGCCCAATCCTAGCTTCACTGAAGTCACTGGGAGCTTCAGCTGCAGCAACAGGTCAGGACAAAGACTTACTTCATCCCTGAATTGTGGCTTAAGGATGCAGTACATCAGGTTTTTAACAATGCTCAACAGATGCTGACATAAAGGGCAAGGTAATTTTTTGTTTTCATTTAAGATAGGGAAATAATACTTGACAACTGCTTCTAAACAGTTTTTCTGGTTTTACCAAAAGTCCAATGGGAATCTGTGAGCTTTTTACCTTATACTAAACTCACACCCTCTCACCACTCCCTGAGGGTATATTTTTGATTAGTCTTGACTCAGAAAATAGATATAATGCAATTGATGCAAGGAACTGTTTTCTGGAGCTGTTCTTGGAAGAGACACTTCCAAGGTGTGACTCTTCAGTTTCTGAGATGCAATAAGTGTAGCGTAATTTCACTGGCTATTTGAAAATAGATACCCCAGTGCCCACACATGGGCCTGTATATCTCTCCTTATTAGAAAAGCTTGAGGTGCACCATTTGGGCCACACAAACTCTACAGAATTAGCCACTCTTCCATCCAACATTAACATGCCAGCTGAAGTGCTCAACCAATTCATATTTCAGAAGGAATGTCTTTCAGGAAGGAAGGTCAGTCCATGGCAGCTCATCTGCCACAAGAAAATAATCACAGGTGATCACATCTCATCAACAGGCAGGGAAAAATGATGTCAAAACACCACACCAGTTGCAAGTCTGCACTGAGATCCAGTCCAGTGCTGGTTCCTGGCAGCCTCTGCCAGTAACAAGTCATCTTCCTCAAGCAAACCAGACCTAGAGAGCAGGGATATGTGAAAAATAGTGAGGAGAATCCCTTAACTTAAACAGGACAATCCTTGGGGCCAGGAAGACACTAGGGTGAGCTGATGCTAAGTGGTTCATGGCTTATACCACTGATCATGTTATTCAGGATTTTTTCCATAAAGGAAAATTCTCATAAAACTGCCACTGTGTTCCTTCTCTGTGTTTGTTTATATCATCACTTTACAAGGCTCCCCACCTGCCTTCATCCTTTCAGTATCATACAAATGGCGAATAAATGATTCCAACAGTGAATAAATGCTGAGAGCTCTTTCTCTTACTTTCAGTGATACCAAGGGCGATCTTTGGAAGAGCATTTAGATTTGGGAGAGCTGCTAAATAAAGCAAAAACACACAGGCTCTTTATGTGAATTTTAATGGAAAGCATCAAACCGAAAAGTCAGCAAATTAACACACAAATCAAGCTGACACCACTCAGTAGGCCGGAGGGCTGACAAAAGGCTTCCACAGTTAGCCCACATAGGCTAAAACAGCAACCACGGCCATGTGTGTTTTTAGACTAAACACTGGAGCTTTCAGTCTTGTTTTATTTCTTTTAAAGCTGTGTCAGGCAGATTTACACGGTGATTTGAAAATGTCAGTCCATGATGCCTTGCAGCATACCTTTGATAATGACTGCATTATTACCTAGAGCAGTCCTGATATATTGTAGCATATTCAAAATCTGATAACTTGCTTCAACTGAGGAAACATGCAGTTGCCAGCCCTTCCCTCATATGAAACAGTAAAATAAGAGGGCTTTCAAGACTTCTGATTTCAATTAAAAAAAAAAAATGCAAGAGTTTTGTTCCATATTGTTCCTTGTGAAAGTGAATCCAGATGCAGCACTGGATCAGTCTGAGATCTATTCAGCACCATTTTAGATAAACAATCAAATTCTTTCCCACCCTCAGAGTACCACCAAAAGAAAGTCCAACACATATGTAAATAAAAGTAAAACCCTGACCTTAGCAAGTCATTAACAAAACTTACATTGGCATTAAGGAGTCCAGCATCTCATCTGCAATATTTACAATACCCATGGAACCACTAAGATCCAGGGTTTGAGAGCTCCAGCCAATTTCTACATAGAAATCTCCCTGGACAGCTGGCTGATAAATACAACTATTCCAGTAGCTGAGAAAAGGAATTTGAGAAAGTGATTGGTGGTAATCAGCAATTAAATTACTTTTCCTGAGGCCTAAATCCTCATCACCTTCCCTGCTGCTTGCTCACAGAGGGAGATTTCAGCACAACAGACTAAATTTAATCTAATCTCAACCCTTCCAGCCCTTTGGATTTTTAAAGCCCCTCTGCTGTTTCAAGTCATTTCGTGTTGCAATGTGGCAGACAGGTCCTATGAAATCAAGGAAAAATAGATTTCAACCACACCATCATGTTTTAATTGTCATTCTGTTCTTCTAAAGCACGTTCTGAGATTCACAGGCAGAAGATGGCAACTACTGGCAGAAAAGACTTTAGTGTAAGCAGCTTGTTCTGCTCTTTTCTATTCTTCCTGCTCCATCACAGTCATACTCTGCTCCAAACTCTACATCCATGAATAGCCAGATGTCTTGTGTGAGCATCAAAGTCTAAATTGTGAGGACTACATTACGCTGACAAAGCACTGGATAATTTTTTAATTCCTGGATATGGAAAGGAGAAGCATGACCTCAACCACCCTTAAGGGATTTAAAAATCCTGATAACCTTTCTTGCACAAATGCCAGGAATTCCATATTGTCTGGGAAATAACCTTTGCCATTAATCAAGCAGCATCTATGAAACATGTACATTTGTCCCAAACTACTTTATATCCCAATACAGGACTTGATAAAAACAGTATCTACTGAAAGCAATATTAAAACAAAACAAAAACAAAACACACACAAAACCCCCAGCAACTCCCTCCCCTCCCAAAAGCAACAAAAACCATTTCAAAGCTTCATGCCTCTTGCCAAGTACAATAAAGAGGATAAAATGGGTAGGTGGTGACTGGGAAGTATCACAGTTAAACTCAAAACTTAATAATATAGGAGGATGGGGGGCAGAGAAGAAAAACTGTGAGTGATGCTGATAAACTGATATGAGGGGGAATCAATTCAGCTAAGAAACTATGAATTGTTAGTTTGGCACAATTAGCATATTTGTGCACTAATGTCAGAATCTTGGGCAACAGAATGAAATAACAGTGTAAGGAATGAAACCGGACATTACAGAAGTAACAGAAAGATGACAGACTAGAGACCAGTCTCACTACCAAGGATGTGTTCCATCCAAGAGACACTGAATGTCAGTGTGGTGAAACAGCTCTGTGCTTTAGTACTCTTAAAAATAAAGAATAAGAAGGAAGAGGTAACAGGGACTAGGCTACTCTAGGAAAAGAGAAAACTAATATCTGTGTCTAAGAAAGGGTGGAATTAACTACCTTATTACTCATACTCCTGATGTCAGGAGTATGAAAAGCTTCAGGACAAATGTCCAAGAAAAAAATACCTTACATCACACAGAAAAGTAGTATAAAATGCAAAGTACATTTATCAAAGAATATCATGACAAATCGACACGTAACCAATGAATGAATTAATTATAATGCACATGGATTTTACATAGCATTAACTATGCCATAATCATATTTGAGTGGGAAAAGACTAGGATTAGAAGAATTTAAGATACCTAAGAAACATCCAAAAGTAGATGGCAGGTAATATGCAACAGAGAAGTACTAGCATATAAAAAGAAAAGGTAAAATAAGTGTGTTTGTCTGTGTGCATGTACATATTTATAGTACAAATGTTGGTAACAGAATGTTCCAGAACAGGGGCTGTCAGAAGCTTGTGGAACATCACTAATATGGAGAAAGAGCAGAAGGCACAGTTGGATTGCTTTGAGCATTGGCTAATGTAAGTGGGATGAAATTTAACAGCATAAAGGGCAGAATTATGGATGTTGAGGTTAGAATAAGAGCCTCTGCTGTAAATGAGGAGTTAAAACCTAGAAATAACAGAAGAACAAAAAAGTCTAGGCCTCCTAGCCGTAAAGAAAGCAGGTCCAATCCATACCAGGTGATACAGTTGCAGAAGAAACAAGGCCATAGAAATCCTCAATGCAAAGCCTCTCCCTCCTGGAACACTCCATGCAGCTCAAACCACTCCCATTCCTGGAAGTTTAACTCAAAGTTGTGATGCATGCACAGAGAGGTTACTATAATGATTAGGAGGACAGAGAACTAAAGTTAGGAAAGCAAAATAGAAATGCCTGGCTGAAATGGGCTCTCTGCCCCAGCTGGAAAAAAAATGAGGTGTCTATGAATACACCAAAAATACTTACATTAAGGTTCAATGCTGGCACTACAATCAATGGAGATAAATAAAGCATCAATATATTTACACAAGACATTAAGAAACATCATTGTATCAACCAATCTTCCAATACTGGAGACAAGTGAGCAAAAAATTTAACTTATTCTAAGGTGAAGTGCCTAATGAGCAGTTGCATAAAAGTTCAGAAGACTTAATTCAATACAAATGGCTCCCTTCAATCCTTCACTGCTATGATAATTAATCTGCAAACATATTGGGACATACAGATGTTGAATGCTACCTCCAACTTTCAATTCAGGGCAGATCCCAAAAGAACTGCAGATCATCTTTGTCAACTTTGAAATTACAGAAGTTGTATGTTGGTTTTGGTTGTTTCTCAGTAATTAATTTAAAAAAAAATAATTTGCTATTAACTATGAAAATAGCAGCACTAAATAGCAACACTTGCAACGTTATGCCACATAGAAAATATATAGTTCATACTACACGTACTAATGATGATGTCACAATCAGACTGAAGGGAAGAAGTATTTCTGTTACTAGTAAAGCAGATCACTGAAGAGACATACTGTGACAGAAATTATCAGCAACTGATATTAAACATCTGTCAAAAATCTTGTTTTGAGTAGTGAGAGTAGACTGAGTGTAAGAGAAAGACTTCCACCTCAACAGTTAAACAAAAAGTTAACCAGACAAACCACATTTATAGATATCAAGACACGATTTAGCAGTATGACTTTTTCCATTTTAAATCAATGCTGCAGTCTATGTAGCTCAATGCAGGCATCGCTTCAAGAATATAATTATTTTTCAAGATAGATTTACTAGTAAAAGTGACTTTTTAAAATTCAGAATCCAAAACTGCATATTTTTTTAACATAAAAATTTATGGCTGAATGAGGTGTCTAAAGAGCAACAGTCAGAATTATCAATGCACATACAGGCCTTATTTTTTCATATAATGCTTAGTTAATTATCTCCATGGGGACAAGAAAACAAGTAAAGAGGAAAGTACATTTTGTGACCAACTTATGAGTACATAAGTGGATGCTCTTCCAAGACTACAGGAACCGCCAAACACACAGAGCTTTAAACTTGGTTCAGTTTTATGCAAGAACACAGTCAGAGCTTCACTGGCTGGAGTGCTTTTGCTGAGGTCCATTTTTCACTTGAAAGAACCATGAGTAAGAAACAATCTTGGCACAGTCATGTTCACAGATGAGGTTTTTCAAGTCAGTAGAAGGCTGAAAAAATCCAGATAAATTGTTTTCCTTGTCCACAGTCTTAGGAATACAGACCTATCTCTCCCAGTAGCAATGCTGGATACTTGCGGGGAGTGTAGAAAGCTCTCATATTCAACAAAGCCAACTGGGCAACTGTACTGCTCAGGGAATTGGATATTTTACAAACCAAGTGAGAGTAATTTAGCAGGACAGATGATGCCCCTTATGTCTCCTTGTTAGTGTAATTTCCAGATGTTGTTATTAACTCAAAATATTTTTGTACTTCTTGGGAAGTTTCAATAGCCATCTTTAAAAGCAAGTGCCACAAAAATAATTTGATCTCAACTTTTGTTTAGCTTACTTCAAAGTCATCCAGACCTTAAACTATTAATAAACAACAGAAGAATGTCAATTAATCCCTAGTCCTCTGGAGAGATGGAAAGTAGGCCAGTATGAGATGCTGTTTGGCTGGCTTCTCTAGAATAAAGCTCTGGACCTGAAGTGCTCTAACATACAGCAGACTGAAAGCAGATGTCCCAGGCTTATTTCTGAGAGTACATGCTCATCTCCCACAAGCATGAACCCATCTGCTCTGGGGCTTGATGGTCACTTGTAAGCCTCTCCCTTTTTTATTGCAGGAACACCAATATCCAGATAACCACATGGTCACAGATATTAGTACAAACAGCAAATCCCCACTAAAACAATCCCAGGATATGCCCATTTTGGCGATCTGAGCAGTCCCTGAAGTACACCCCAAAACACAGCACCACACAGCAGCGGCAGCCTCCTGCTGCCTGCCCCCTGGAGCACTGTGCCATCAAGGAAAAGCTGTGACCAACCTTCCTTCCTGGCTCTTACTGACCCCCATTCCTACTGCCACTTGAAAAGGAACCGCAGAACATACACACTGGAGGTCAGTCACTCTTCCCTCCCTATCACAGGCTTTCCAGAACATCTCAAGGCCTTGAGGGAGGCAGAGTCTGTCACATCTCACATGTGTAAAGGTGTGTATGGCAATGGTTTTCATGGAGCCACTGACAATGGCGACAGCTATGCTGAAGGCTTAGCAACTTCTGAAATAGAGGCATACACCCAGAACAAATTAAGCTGGACTCTACTAATTACTCAACTAGCACTTGCCACGAGTTTAAACATCTAACCAGACTTAACTTCAGTCTCATCAATGGCATTGAGCTAGTTAGCTCCAAAGCAGTTTATACTATATCACTGGATATGTGTATAGGATCATTAAATCTGTGTTTTAACAGTGTTCCTATATGGATCATTTATATTCACACAAGTGCCATACGCTATTTTAGCTCTCCCTCCTAATAAGCCTTAGTCTTCTATGACAAAATGGAAACCATGCTTAAATATCAGCTCTGCTGACTATTCTTTTGAATTTTTTTTATGTGCCTTAAAACAAATAAAACCTAATCAATTAGGTGTGACAAATAGAACTAAAAAACTAATTTATTCATCAATATTTTTAGTTCTAAGCACCTAAATGCCTAAATAATGCCAGTTATGATTTATGACTCCTAGATCATCTATAGTTTCGAAAAACATCCTGAAGGTTTTGACAAATATAACTGGTAGCTTACATGTCTCAATATGAATTGATAATTCTTTTCTGCCTTTCAGAGCTTTGTTTTTAAATGTTCTGGCACTTCAAAGCACTGTCTCCTTCTTTGTACACTCTATCATTTAGTTTTCTCTCTTTTAATTGTTAAATCAATATGCCCAAAAGAGTAACAACCATCTCTAGCCACTATCTACAATATTGTCTGGCAGCCCTCCCAAATATTACAGCAAATTTCATTTGAATAGACAGGAAATCTTGTCTCCCAGAATTAAGCTGCCTAGGAGTTGTAATTAACATTAAACTTCTAATCTAATACTGGTACACAAAAATTTCCTCAACACTCCTCTTAATCTTGACTAAGTATGTATTGTGGTCATATTTTATTACTTACTTTTTAGGTCATCCACCAAGTTAATAAATACAGAGTACTAGGCCACCTCCCAACCAGTGGGTCTCCAGCCCTTAAAACCCAGTAATCCTTGAAAACAGTGAGCGACTGTGACTGTAAAAGGACTTTAAATCTACAAATTTGGTTGAATTATCTCCAGAACACTTTAAACTTCTCACAGAAATGAATCAACTTGTTTGTCTTAAAATAACATTCCCAAAGGATTTCAGGTGGCTTGCGCATGTCCTCATTTAGCACTACGACATATGTTTTCAGACACTGAAGTACTTCATCGTGTTCTTGGCATGCTGTCTCAGAGAGAGGGAGGTCATTGTTCTTCTTTGGTACATCATTCACAGGACTGATTATTTCTCAAATGATTTCTGGAAGACTTTTGCAGCTGAGAATATCCTAACATTAATTTTGGGTGGTAAGCAAATAAATAGGGGATGGAAAACATGATGATTGTATGAGTATGTCCATATGTAATACACTATGTCTCTTGTGTAACGAGTCATCCTTTGTGAGACTGAATGAAGAGGCTTACACAATTATGCTTTGAAAAAAAGCACTGGGCAAACCATCCAGTTTTACTGAATTGCAATGTTCCACCTCAGGTTTTAAACTTCGAGAGTTTAAAACCAGCACGTACTGTATCTTTGGTTTAAATCCTTTGGCACAGGCTGTTCTCAGAGCCACTTTGCTCCTCCTGCATCACTTTCAGCCACTTTCTTCAAGTTTGCTCCCCCTCTGGTTTTGACTAGACGGTTCCTTTTATAACAAAAGAAATTCTGAAGTCCTTTCTGTGATCCTAAGACACAGAAAGCACAGTACTTAGTGCTGATTGTCACAACTGCCACAGCAAAGTGCAAGTGCCACGTGTTTCCTTTCTTGACACTGCATGTCAAGAAGACACCAGAGTCAGCATCTTCCAACCCATACTCATTAACTCTCTTGCTGATGTAAAACACAGTCCCTGTGGCTGATGCCCCTACAAAATGAAGATATCACAGCACACACTGCAGTGAATTCTACCTTACCTTCAACCAGGCTGCTTCCCCACAGATGTAAATAACAGCAATTGCAGTGAATTTCATTTTCCAGACTTAAAGAAGAATAAGTATTTTATTTTTCACTCAGGTACAGAGAGGCTTAAGGGACCTGTTCTGTATTTTTAACCATGTCTTTATCATCACAGTCTACTAGTATAGTGTCTTTTTTTAAAAAACTTCAAATACAAAATTTCAAAACATTCACTTTCAAGACTGAGAAGATATAATAGAACTCAACATCAGCAAAAAATAATGTAAGCTTAGTGAGTAAAAAGATCTCCGGTGTTTACCTGAGAAAACCTCACCAAATAAATTTTAGCAGAGAACAGAAGATAGCAATACAATTACTTCTTTTCAGGAAGTTGCATCAGCATTCAGTAACTGATGAATAGTATTCTTAATACCTTCATTTACGAATACGTGTGTGTGTGTATATATATATATATATATATATGTGTGTATATATATATATATGTATGTATTTCTTTTTCTGTTTTAATCAGCTTACTTCCATAGAGGAAGAATTCTGCTTTATCAGGAGGACTAGCTTTACCAGAACACTGACTCGTAGGTACTCAAAACCATGGAAGAAGTATTTCAATCTTTCCTGGGAAATTTGGTTTGTTTGATATAAAAGTAGTTTGTTCAGAGACATTAGAAACACTGATTCACTATCACTACAGACTCCAGAAAATGAAGAAGTAATGTTAATTGTGAAATCTCTCAAAACAGTACTAGTTACCAATATACATGCAAACAAATGCTACTTAAATTTTTAAGCTTTAACTCAAAGTAATTTTCCCTTAATTTAAACAATATAAAAAAACCTAATAACAATGCATTAAACCTTAATTTCAAAACTTCACAAATGACTCATAATTATTGTGAACATCCTCTAAATTGCCTAGAGAAAGACCACATTAACATAGGCTTTTTGCTATACTTTAATTAAGACAAAAAGACTTCATATTGAATTAATATAAGCTTTGCAGTATCACATTAGCAAATAATATAAATAACGAAATTATATATTTACAGAATTCCTGCAAGAGCAACACACTTGTGTTTATTTTTAAATTTTTAAGAATTATCTTCAGCTCTAATCACAACCAGACAGGGAAGGGGACTTGGCCCCAAGTTCATATTTAAGTGTTTAGGTTTACTGTCCAGAAAAAAAGTTGGTATAAAAGTAACAAAAAATCCCTAAAACTTTATCCAGATCCAAAGAAAAACTTTTGTCACCCCACTGTCTTCTTAGAATTAACAGTAAGGTTAGCCAAATAGTCCTGCACCCATGTGCCAACTACAATTTAATCAAAGAAAACATACCACCAGCATATTTCCCTGTTTCCCATCACTGCGCAGGGTTCTGTGTTTCACTTCCATCTGCTAACTGTTTTATAGCAGTGAAGTGCAAAGTAAATAAAGTATGAGACACAAATACGACATGCTTTACAATTTTATTGGGGCTTGAACCATTAGCCATCTTACACCACAAGAGATTACTTAGCATGCAGTACGTTATTCACAGAACAACGAGACACAGTCGAGACAAAAACACCTTTACTGAGACTTTTTAAACTCACCCTAGGAGATGTCATTCCTGCAAGAATATGAAGTCATAGAATTAGAAATAAAGTTAAAAAAAATTAATTCATCAAGACCTTAGGGTAAAATCATGGCAGTTGGTACTTCAGAATCCACAGAAGTCTTTCTTTAAACTTAAATCAAGAGTGAGTCCCAGTATTACACTTCTTTTTTTAAGGTAATTCACACACTGCGTAATGCAGTAGTCATTAAACAAACAAAAATCTTCAACCCAAACCAACTCACAACACTCAAAACAAATTTGAACAACACTTGATTTGCTAAACAAGAACAGCAAAAAGCCATTTACAGTCACTTGTGGGGAATACCTTCCTAAAATACTGAGGCAGCAATTTTGCATCCAAATAAACTTCTTGCAATAGAGGGACTATACAATGCTCTACAAAAATTCTATTTTTTTTCTTCAATACTATTCTGAGTAATTGCAGGTTTGGATTAAAACATCTCTACTAACCCATTGTGCTTAAAATTTATTTAATTTTGTTATGAGTGCATTTCACATTATCTATCCCCATCTCCTCTAAATTAGGCACGTTTCCTTTAAGCAGAAGGCAGGACTTAACTCCCAGGACCCCTTCTAAACTCACTGCCAAAAGCTGTAGCTGTCGTTGCAGTAGGAGAAGCCAGTGAGGTTGCACATTTCAAACTTTTCTTTCCATCTCTACAATTAAGATGAGGATTTGGTACTTTTTGCAGATAGGATGTATAAATGACACAGTTGTTCTAGCATAATGTTTTTCCTCTCTTCTCACTTCAATAAGGTGGATTTTAGTGTGTATATTTCTCAGGAAAAAAAACTGCACTTTGAGGGTCAAATTGGTACTCTGCCATTAAAGATAATACGAAATAGAGCACAAGTAACAGGTAGATGTGGTGTTTTCCTCAAGTCATAAAGGAACATGACTTACTGAAAGACAATTGAGTAGCCAAAAGAGGGAGGGGAGCAAGAAAGGTAAGAGACAAAGGAAAGAAACTGCTAAGTTGTTAAAGGAAGAAAAAACAAAACCAAAAAGAATTGACTGAATCATCTGAGCAGCTACAAGATTGACAGAGCTGAGTGAGAACAAGCTACCTAGAGCTGTCTTTTTGTTTCAGACTTTTTCTTCATGAAATATACTGTATTGCTGCACTGGTTAAGAGTTCCTTCACTTTTAAACTCATTGGCATTAAAGTGTCACCATCTATGTTTGGACCTGGCACAGTACCTCTTTCTCAGTCCTTGAGTTTTTGCCCAAACAAAACAACTGCAATTAACAGCACCAAACTTAAGTAACTGCATGCAAGGAGTCCTCTCATTCTTACGTATTTACAGTGTTTGAGCAAAAGTCTGACAAGGAAGATTAAAGTTTATTATTTGCTAGCATAATATTTCAACATTTGGAACACAGCAGTTTCCAGTTCTCTTTTTCAACAGTAGAAACAACTGTACTCACTAAGAACACATTTCATGTGTGACTGTAGACACTAGAAGTCTTTTGCCACACTCCACATGCTGTTTTGCAGCAAATGAAGTCTTCTTTCTCCAGCCCTTATTTCAACTTTTTCTGTGATTATTTCCTTGCAAGAGTCTAATAGTGGATCTGTGACCTAAATCCTTTGAAGTTCAGAGTTAAATGTGCCTGTCCAGTTGAACATGAATCAGCCATTCACTCCTGCACCAATGGAAGTGAACCATGTACTAGGTGGCATCAGCACAAATCCAGCTGGCAGGCAGAGGGAAGTGATTATAAGCCTCTATTTGGTAGCTGTGAGACAGCATCTAGTGTATGAGGTTTTGGTTTCCATGGTACAAGACACACTAGAGCAGGCCCAGAGAAGGGTCACTACAATGATTCAGGAGGCTAGAGAAAAGGATGCAGAAGTAAAGGCTAAAGGAGATGGGTTTGCTTAATCTCAAGCTATAAAAGTAGTGAGGGGTTATTTATTGGCTTCAAGGATGTAATGAGTGATTACAGGGAAGACTGACTCAGATGTCCCAGAGATGCACAGTGAGAGGATAAGAAGCAATGGTCGCACACCGCAGCAAGTGAAAAAATCAAGTCAGAACTAAAGGAGAACATTTTCTCCACAAGAGTGGTTAGGACTGGTGCTGGGTACCCAGACAGGCTGCAGAATTGCCAGCTTTGGACATATTCAAAATTCAGCTAAACAAGGTCCAACATATCTAGTCTAACTCTGGAGTTGTGCTTGATTTGATTAGGGGGTTGGACTAGATGAACTCCAGAGATCCATTCCAACACAAGATTATTCTACAGTTCATCCCTATTTGTTGATACCACTCATTTTGTGCTATGATGGAAGCAGTCATCAAAGAGGGCAAACTTCCTGCCAAGCCTTTTCAATCAACTTCATATTACATAATTCTCTGGGATCCTTGGTAAGAAAGGATGCACGCCTGTGCTCTCAAAATGAGTCTTCTGCCACTGCCTTATCTTCTCTTTACCACCAAGCTTCTGCCATGCTGTTCCCTCCACATCAACAGCTGTTTCCAAGCCCAGTAAGTACTCCATTCATTTCTCAATCTGTACAGGATTCACACCAAGAGCACAAGTACTTGCTCCTCATAAATCACATGTTTTTTTCATCTCTAGTAATGTACCTGTGCTAGATGGAAAAAGAAGTGATGGATAAATTGCAAAATATGCATATAGGCATCCCACCACATAGTTTCAGCTATGTTCTAAGCTAAGCCTATTTTTCCTTTTGATTAATTGTTTTATGCTCTCAAAGATGCTACTCTGAGCATGGGCAGGTGACAGTGAAAAAAAAATGAACTGGCACACCATTCAACTGGAAAGAAGTATAATGATTAGGGCAAAGATGGCTCCTCAGCTGGTGATGCTTATAAACAACACTACACACAAATGCAGTGTCACTTACTGAGGAAAAGGAAGCTTCTGCTCCTGAATCTCTCCTCATCTTAGCTATTTTGTCACATCTCCTGAAACACAGGTAATTTTGTTCGTGGGAATACCAGTATTTTTCATCTTTTCTGTTACATCTAATGTAACAGAGATTATCTGGAAAGTTTAGTTGCTTAAGAAAAACAGCAGAAGGCTTCATGCTCTTTGCACATCTGGAGCTAAGAGCACCATTTCTGTCCTAGACTGGCAAACCCAGATGACTACCAGAAGGTGGGATCTATTTAGTTAGTTAGGTGAACCCTCAGCAGGGTTGAAGCCCTGAATGTCAGCCTGATGTAACACTGCAAGGTGAAACAGCCATATCAATTTCTTTCTACAGTTCTCAATGTGGTAATTACTAGTCAGAGAGACCATCTTCATCTACAGTTATCAGGGAAAGCTTAACCCCATTATGCTCAAAGACTGTTACCCTGGGAATATAAAGGCCTATACAGAAGCTCCACAAATAGGAACATATCCAAAACTTATAGAAACACTTCAAAGTCTTCAAAAACATTTAGCACACTAAGAAGAAAAAAGTCGTCCTGCCTCCAGGGGTGAGTGATGCAACAACACATCTGCTGTATTGACCATCACTGAGCTTGGGAACATTTACTTCAGGTCAAGACTACATTTTTAGTTGCACTACAGGGAGAAATCAGGAACTTAGTATTGCAATAGTCAGGAAAAAACAAATCCACTTGGCTAGAAAGTTCTACACTGCAGGACTTCTGTTACTTTTGATGAGACAAAGAGCAGGCTAATTTAATTCAGGAACCGCCTGCTCAGGATCCAGCCTGCACAATGGAAGGAGTTCAGGTCTGAGAAATGCAGCATCCCCTCTCCTTGGAAAAGTACCTTGAGAAGATCAGGGAGCCCTTGAAGTAGGACTGTGAGACTCACCATCAGGAATTTGGGATTCCTCAGCCAGGCCTGTGACAGTTGACTTGATACAGGAAGGCACTTGCTTCATGAGGATGCCTGGAGCGAAACTTTGGCTGCTGCCTCACTGATTCTGCAGCTTGGTCTCACAAAGGATTTGGAGAGCAGGTAAACAGGCACCAGATAAATGTAATAACCATCCCAAGAACCAGTCTACAATATGATGTCCTCTCTGCAAAACTGGGGGTTATAGCATCTCCCAATCCCAGCTGTTATCCAGGTACCCATTACTCACCCAGAGACATGCTGCAGAATGGATTCAAACACCCGCAGACCACGTCCTGCTCTGCAATGATTATCTGCCTTCTATTCCCTTGTAAAAACCTCAAACTCAGACTGTTACTGTCTTACTACTTGTCTCTGTCACAGAGTTGTCCTAATGGTTGGCCAGGGTGAATTTTAGATACCTGAGATGGGACTTGTTTTATCTAGAGAGACATACATATATGTATCTACTTTATTATTTATGTATTTATCTTCTTAGCTAGTAGCTTTTATCCCAAAAGTTTGTTCCAGGCACTGATGGTATCAAATCTTGAATATTTTTACACTAATTTCGTAAAAAAGAGACAGCATGCTAAACATCATTATAGTCCAGTACAATGTTTCATTAAAAAAGAGATTTTATGTTCTTAATGTTTTTAGATAGCATATCAATCTAGATTTTCCTGCCCATTTTAAGGTACTGTTCTAACTCAAAATGTTATTTCGTATCTCCAGGCTAAAATGTCAGGATCGTCCTATTTCTACCCAAACCAATTTTAGAATTCAATTCAATCCATGCAAAGCAGCCCATCTGAAAAATTTACAGCACTCTTTTTTACCTCACAAAGACTGAGGCATTGCTAATTTTATAGTCAGCTTGGTTTTTAAAACTGTATTTGTACAGTTCAAATGGAAAGAAAACAAATGGCTTTTCTTCTGCTAACAAGGGTTTGTGCAACAGCACACTGCACTTTGTTTCTGTTACTATGCCAGTGTTTCGACTTTTGTCAGTCTCCATGCCAGCAAAAAGACACAATAAAGGAATTCAGACTTGATCAAGGTTTACTGTGCTCTTTCCAAACAGAAGAGCACGGGTGTTGCTGAAGCCACAAAAGAACACTTGTAGAGAAGTTTTTACCACTGCCAAATACTAGGCTAATAGCAAAGCTTTCAAGGAGAGATTCACAGGCTCAGAGGATGATTAAGATATGCATCAGACCTATGAAGAATGGAACAGGAAGTAGAGGAATGGAAAAAGCAACAACCTCTCCATTGCCCCAGAGCAGCCTCCTTACAGTGACTTACTAAGAGGTGGGCAGAAGAAATCCCTTTCCAGTATCTGCAATCTCACTTGAATTTAGCACAGTGCTATAAATCTCACCAAAAAGCTATTAAGACAATCCTCTAAACTGTCTCCCAAAGAGCTTTTCAAAGAGAGATTTAATTCTTTAAATAAAATACATGTTTTTAAATGCCAGTATTTTTACTATGCCCAAATAATTTACATGTACGTATTTACACCTACACAATGGGATATCTGACTAGATTTTATCAAGCATTTATCAGTATTCACCTGGGTATTTAAAATACAAATGCAACTACCTCAGAGGCCAAATGGAGCTGATATAGTTCTTAAAAAGCGTTGTTTGTTGGCTTTTGGGGTTTTTTAAATGTGTATGTGTGTATACACATATACATAGATGGACATGGACTATTTTAGTGCCTCTTTATTTAAATTACGTCTAGAAAAGGACAGCGTCACCTGTTTACATGCAAACAGATACTGTTTGGGGAAATGTAGCTAGCTCAAAGGGTTAAGGCAAAATTTAGATGTAACTACTATGTTAGTAACACGGTTTCAGTGCATCTGTATCATCCGGTAAAGAAGGGGCTCAATGTCAGCATGCCCACAGTAAGCAATACCAAACAAATACTCCCCAAAAGTCAATACTGGCAACATTACTCCACTCTTACATTTTAAAAACCATTATACTCATTATTTTGTATTTATGGATGAAAATGATTAAATGGTATGTAAACCGGACATAGCACTTGTAAAGCCTTTATGTTGGCTGAAATTCTGCACCATGCTTATGCCTGCCTTCTCCAGGGCTGACCTCAGAAAATCAAATATGCTACACAGCTATACAGCTCAGGTTTTGTTCTGCAAATAAAGGGCAAACTCGCTCCACAGTTTTATATTCTAGTTGGTTTTACGGACCAACACTTGACACTTTGTCTCCCTCTGTGATGTGATTTCCTAACACTTGCCATTAATTCTTCTTTCAAAAAGAAACAGGATTTTAAAATGCTTGCAATGAACAGTTCTGAACAGTTTACTACCCTCCATCCCTTGCTGAAGTTTGTAACAACGACATAGTTCTTTCACCCACAAAGAGGTTGACAGATAAAATATGCACTTTCCTCAGACATACATGAAAGGAACAAAAAAAAAAAAAAGGAAATCTTCCTTGAAGATGGTGTAAGACTCCTCCATGGTCCACATGAAAACCCGAGTGCAAGACAGTACAGAATACAGGCAAGATTCCTGCTGTGTTTACCAATGTCATGGAGAAGGTCTTAAATGTGAAATTGCACTTGCTCCAAGAGTCCATCCAGCAAAATGTACTTTAGCCACCTTCTTTCCACAGACTCCTTCTGAAACAATCAATAGAACTTTCAGACATCCCCATTACCACTTTCCTTGATACAACTAATAAAACGAACATGCAAATCAAGAACACCTGAAATCAGTGCTCCAATCGATCCAGCTCAAAAAATGCGACAAAAACTCTTATTTCCTTTACTTCTCTTTCCTCTCTTTCCTCAGAACATCTCTCCTCTCCTCACTCCTGCTAACTTTGATGGAAGAAGATGGAGTTACCAGTGGCCTGCAGACATTTAGAGGTGTTGGAGAGAAGAAACGTGTCCCCTTTCATAGTTTTCCTACTCTCCTCCCCTCTCTGGGGGAGGAGGAGATATTCAGAAGATATCATAAAGCGAAAGATTGAGCTCTGTGTCCTCCCACAACTGTCAGAGCTCCTGCCACACACAGGCAGGCAGAGAAAGAGGAGAGCTGGGCATCACGCACACTGCTTGTAGGGAAACATGGGCAAGCACACGCACACCTCAGAGCAATGAGCAGCCTTACAAAGCCCAGAAAACAACTGAATTTATTTTCTTTACACTGAAAATATGGAAACAGGATGGGATCAAGTTTCCCATTGCTTCACAGGGCTCCCATGCTGCCAGTATCACACGTGATGCAGTTTTTCAGGCAGGTGGCCACTGCAGGAGGGCTCAGCTACACCAAACGGAATTCAAAGCTTTGCTTTTAAATGTAATTCACTCCTTATTTCCAAGAGGAAAAAAAAAATCAAAAAAGTAGTAGTAAGGAAAATACTCTAACCATCTGACACAGCTGGTCTTAGTAAAGTAAGAGGAGATTTTCATGCTAGAAAAACTCTCTGACATTTAATATTAGGGCCATAAAAAACTCAGAAAATACCCTAAGTGTTGGGAAAACCAATGTGCAATCCACCAAATCTTCCAATACAGGCAGAACCTGAGGTAAAATCACAAAAACTCAAGTTAAGCACAGAGCAGAGTGAAAGCATTTCCCTTTTCTCCAGCCAGTATTGCCTCATATCACAGCTGCCATGGAAGGAGCCTTTCAAGAAAACACATCAAATCAGGACCAGAACAGGCCACTAGAATTTCTTCCTTCTCAGCAAATGCAGCAATTGATAAACAACACAATTTTCAGCTTCCTGAAAGAGAACTACGATGTGCCGTAGCATGATGAACAAGCCATAAGTGCCGCAAAAAACACAGATCTGTTTTAAAAAGTCATTAATAAATACGTGTCATTGCACAATGTGACATCTGGGCCTGAGTTTCAGGTCTTCTACATTTATGGTCAATAAGAATTTTTTATTTCAGTGACTGCCCTCCTTTCCTTGTTTCTCATTTTATCCCCATTTACCATTTACAAGACTGCCTTGAATTTTATTTCGCCCTTTGAAATTCAAAGTTAACAACTGATTATGATACTAGTGCAAGATAAACATGCAATTCACAAAAGAACAAAGTTCCACAAACATTAATTTGTGCTATATTTCTACAAAATAAGACAGGCATGCAAAAAAATAAAACAAACCCCAAATCAGAAATTTGTTTAACCATCAACTCCTAAATGTTTCTGTACAGCACTGTATTGGGGCCATGTACGTCACACATTTAGACTGCCATCAGTAAGTGTCAGCTACTATGATTAAGAACCAGGTTACTGCAGCTTCACTGTATACCACAGGAAGGAGACAGAGAGGAAAGGGTGGCTACCTAATCATTCATACAAAGGAGCAAAGGTTGTAGATGGATTGTTGCCTCTCAAAGACAAGAAGTGATTACTTTTATAACAAAGATGAGTTTCAACATCAATAATAATTTTTTAATGGTATATGTCATAGAAAAACAGTAGGGGCTTCTTAACATTATTATGGTGAATACGTACATTGAAAGCTTAAACAGGATTTTATTCTTTACTCTGCCTTGCCTCCTTCAGACAAATCTGTAATTGCCCTCTCATGGCTGCTCCTTTTCCATTTCTTTAAAACCACTTAGAGCATTAATGTTGCAGAAATTTAGAATTTCTGATTAATAATCACTAGGTATTTGTAAAGATCATAAAATAAATTGCATGTTATAGTTGTTAAGAGTTCATGAGTCAGCTGCGCATCTAATTCTCCTACAATTCTTTCAGTTTACTTTAGAGGCCCAAATAAAAGTCTATTTCTCTTATTCCATGAGGACTTTTCTCTCTTGATGAAAAGTTCAGCACAAAAAAGCCTTAAGAGTACATACAATGCAAAAAAATATTGCTGTATAGAGCAAGACCAGTTTTTATAAGCCTTACATTATAACAATTCCTGCATTTCACTGATTATGGTATGTAATGAGAATGAGGTTCTCAAACAGCTATTGAAAGTCTGTATTTTAATCTGTATCTCTAACATTTTGAAGAATTCAGGCTTAAAGAGCGTCCAGACACGGTTTTCAGCTTAAACTCCCTTGAACCAGGCAGCCTCACTTCATGTAAAATTCACTACCTATGTGAAGAAACTACTATATATGCAACAACTGCACAACTTCCAACAGATCAGTTGCTATTTACAATACCTGCTTTCAGGACATAAATCCTGCTGACTTTTTAAGAAAACCCAAATTCTCATGCTTTGCAAAATAAAGAGAGTAGCACTGTTAACCATTTGCATATGCCTTTAAAACCCTCTTTCTAGAACTCCATTGCTTCTTCACAGCTCTCAATCTTTTAAAGGTTGTTGTATTTAAAAAGAAATGAAATTATCTCTCACTTATGTACCAGAAAGATACTATGGTAGCCACAATGCTCACCTGAAATCTGTTGAAAAGGATGGGGATGAACCAAGGATGGGTCAGTTTTCTCCAGGAGGGTTATGTGGAAAAAGAGGAGCTGACATCATCTTTCCCATTACCACTATGTAAGGACGGCCATGTTACATTACTCACCCATGCTCATCTTAATAGGTAAATTTTCTCTGCTTGCAGCCTCCACAAGGTGTCTCCTGGCCTCCATCACAGCTTCCTTTTGTTTGAGGTTCATGAAGGACTCCCAGAGAGCTTTGGCAGCTGGATCACTGTAAGAAAATGACAGGGTTACACTAAACATTGTTTGAATAATGGAGTAAACTTAAGACAACATTTATATTTTGAGATGACTGCTTCTACTTAGTAATTTCTGAGGTGGACAGGATACAAGCAAAAATAAAGTGATATAAAAGTTTATTTTTAGCAGAACAGTTGCTACAGTTTTAGAGAAAAGAAGCTAGATATAAAGCGTTAGAATTAACATATAATAAATAAGCACATCATCCTCAAACTAACCGCTACTGTTCAACCATGGGAATATCGGAAACAGTCCAAACTTCTTCAGCTACCAAAAAGCTATAGAAAGGATAAGCTCCCTATGAGAGTTTAAATCCCAAAGCTGGTACTTCCAACACTGAAGGCTATTGCTATGAATTTATGAACTACCAACACTTTGGACTGATGGATTCTCCATACACAAAAGAATAATGCACAGCAGAATGTAACTCTCCTTATGACTGCTGTTTTTACAGATTTCCTTTTTATTGTTGCTGTTGCTAAACTTAAATTAGGCATTTGCGTAGCTCATCTGCAGTCAGTTTCCTGTCAGTTTTCTCTCTCCTCCAGGACACTGCATTTGTTGCTGCTGTGAATGAATTCAGTGTTTTCTCAGTGGCAGGGGATGAGAAGGGAGGAAAAACCCTTGCTTGGGACTAAAGCCACACATCGGGATTAACTGTGCGGAATTTTTTTTTTTTTTTAATTTATTTTCTATTTTGAAGAAAAAGCTTTCCTCTTTTTTCTTCAGGAGACATTTAACTCCTAAATATGTTTTGATGTAATTTACAAGACGTTTATAAACATGCCAAAACAAGCTTTGTTTCATGGAAAATAAACCCCCCTAATAATTCATTTGATACCCATTACAGAGCAGCTGTGCTTATGCTCTGCTGCAACAGCAGGGCTGTATTTAGCAAATCTGAACTGTCTCCCAAACCAGGTAAGAGGATCGCCAAGCCCCACTCTTGACATCCCAGAAATCCACATCCTCTGTCAAAGCCTGAGTGGTGGAAGAGGATTGAGTTACCCTTCTTCTGAACAAATCAAAAAGGAATAGGAAGAACAAATTTCACCCTACTGCCACACTTTAAGAAAAAGAATTAAATCAGGTAACCTAACACAGTTTTTCCATTTCTCTTGCACACAATGCAGCTCGACCCTCTTCCAGTGACAGAGGCAGGAGGCAGCACTTCCCAAAAGCAGCCGGAGCACCTGCAGCAACTCCCTCTACTCCATCACCAAGTGTGATCTGAGCACAGAACTGCAACTGTTCACGGGCAGTGGCTCCAAAGGGATTCCTCACAAGAAAATGCATGCTGATATTTAACATACAACAGTGCAAGTAATAAGAGATGTATTTGCAAAGCAACTAGATGTTTCAACACAGTAAGAAAACTTTCTTCATGGAAAAGATTGTCAAGCATTGGAACAGGCTCCTTAGGGAAATGGTGGAGTCACCATACTTAGAAGTGTTCAAAAACCAAACAGATGTGGCATTTTTGTGATATGGTTTAGTAGGCACAGGGGTATCCAGTCAAAAGTTGGACTTGATGATCTAGGAGGACTTTTCCAGCCTTAATGACTCTGTGATCCTCGGGTATGCTATTTTTACACATTATCTACTGAATTATCATGCAGTCCTTTCCACCCAGCATCACTTTTAAATGCAAACTATTGATCCTGTTCACATCACATTCAGAGGATATGTCTCACTGTCATTTAAAATTGTGCCTGAGGTTTGGATTTTACAAGGCCACTGCCTTGTCTGTTGTCTAATCCTTCCCTGAACATGCAGTTGCAATACCAAATCTATAGAGATCAGGAACTGGGCCTAAACCAGCAGGAAGATAGTTTGAAAAATACTTTTTTCCCTATTTGGAAGAAAATCCAAGCTTCTTTTTAAGATTGTTGACCTGTTCTGATTTTCACAGTGCTCTTCATTAACAAAATATAAGCAGAGAGTCTCACATAAACACAGATGCCAGGAGTTAAGCCTTTCAAACGAAGGAAAACAAGCAACATAAGGAAGCTAAAATTAAAGCCTTCCAAATTTTGCACAGGTTTTTGTAGTCTCATCTTTCTCATTCCTATACTTCATGAAGGTATTTGGCAAACAATAAAGTGTGGAAAAATTCATCCCCAAAGCATCTATAGACTTTCTCAGTAAAAGTCAGAATGAACATGATAAAGTTACACCATTTTTCTAGCTGTTATTCTTGCTTCCTGCCCTCCCTTTCTACACCATGTGTTGATTAGTCCTGTTACTTTAGACAGCAAGGTCTTTGAAAAAAACATGCACTATATTTGTATAATCACTACTACAAGTCTGTTTCAGATGTTACTTCTATTTGTTAATATTTTAAACTATAATACCCCTTCAAAATAACAGACTAAATATTTTAAACTCAACAAAAAACTCCAAAAAGTAAGAATAAGTCACACTAATGCTTTAAGGGGGGGAAAAAAAAAAAAAAAGAGGAAAAAAGGAGAGGTGTTGATCTGCTTTTTGCTTTGTAAATTTTCTTCCTTCTTTAGCCACAGTAGGTTTTCTTTAATCCCAAGGACTAAAGTTTGCAGGATCCCTGAGGGTTGCTTTAATACACCAAGAACACCAAAAAGCAAAATAATTGTGGTACAGCCTAAAGTAGATGGGAGTCAACCACACTCCTGCATGCTTCCATTTCTGTGTAAGCCACTGAGTTTCTGTAGACATTTTTCTTCCCACTGCTTTGCAGAATATCTACTGGTTTAGGTATCATATATAAGACAATATATAAACAGAATGAGACCAATATATATCAATAGCTAACACAGTCAACTGACTAGGTCAATCAACAGAAAGCAATAATATCTAAACTAGGACTTTTTTTTTAAATATAATAGGGAAAAAGTGCCACAAAGGTACTTTTATGTTTTCTGCTGCAAACGCTTGTCCTGTTCCCCCTCTCTTACCCTTTCCGAGAAGGGCTTTTGCTTTGAAACACTGCCCATTCTTAACCTTCATCAGTGACAAGACAGGAATGACTGCTGGGAATGAGTCAGTAGGATGCAGTACAGGGCTGTGGTGTTGCCTCTTGACTGACCTGAGAAGTTACCACAACATTTTCCTTTTAGAGGTTTCTAACACTTGGAAAATACATTATCTTATCTTCCCCTTTTGGTGAGACATTTGTCTGCGACTGCCTTCCAGCCCTTGTCATGGTGTCCTTTCCCTCTCCTTTTTCTCATTTGAGTTCCTCTGCTTTGGTCCAAATGCCCTAATCCTGTGACACTGCTAATCAGTGACTTGTATGGGATCCAGTACCTCAATTCACATTTCTCCTTCCTCTAGCATTTCTTGACTTCAAAGAGTTATTTATTGATTTTACACGTTATCTAGTGAGCACTCTGACAGTAGTTTTCTGAAATTAAATAGTTTGGGGTTTCTTAGATATTTTATGCATTACAAACCCCTTACAGATATTGTCTGAATGATGATTTCTTTGCTTAAGAAAAAATAAAATCCTTACAAGAACTCAAAAATCACCCTTCAAAATAAATGTCACAAAATTAGGTAAATATTACAGTGCACACTTCTGTCCATTTCTATTACAAATTGTTTTGCAGGGCACTGCAAGCCTGACAAATAGAACACTAAAATTTAGGGGCCTGTGTGATCAGCCAGTTTCACCAACATAGTTAGAGTTTTGCTCCTGCTTTTGATACCATGTCCCTTCCTTTTATCACTATGGTCATTGCACCTATCAACCACTCATTCCACAAAACAGAATCTAATAAAAACAAGTGTAGCAGTTACCTGGCAGAGAATTGGAAATTTATGAAACAAAAATATCGCATTATGTCCAGAGATAAATCTGAAGTCTTTGAAAAGCCCTGTCAGACACAGCTATACCATTTGACATACATAAAGCAGTCACTGACACATCTGAGAACTGCAAATTTCTCCCTTTCCCTCATACACAAATGTCACAATTTTTTTTAATGAGCCATTCTCTGTTCCAAAACTAATTAAAATTTAACTGCATATAATCCTTACTTTAAAACAACAAGGATCAAATCATCAGACCCGTAATCTATACGAATTCTAAAATGAGAAGTCAGCTGCCAATAGTGCCACGAAAGAGGTGCTGATGAGAACCAGGTCAGAAAGACTGGGATGTTCCATGCTGACTAAAGATAACTGCAGGTGCTTCAAAGCAGCTCTGACTTGCAGCCTCAACAGGCATACTTTCTTTAATTAAAGATAGGAGATATGGAAAATTAAAAATCAAAACCAGTAATAGAACAATTTAGCCATGAAGTGGGTAACTAGCTGGCTTTCCAAATTTACAACATCCAAAGTAAAGACCACACAATGAAATCTCCTGTTCACTGGTAGCAAGAAGCTAGGGTGAAAAAGCCAAAGCCCTGAGCAGAACTAAGGGTGCAGTTTGGTAAGCAGTTCTTTTGGTGATGGTGTGCTAGTTTCAGCAACACATACTGTGGGGGAGCTTGTTCTCATTCCCATAGAACGCCTTTCAACAACATGCTCCATGGAGGACTGTGCATTGAGTCAGACAGGAAGAAGTTGGTAATTTTTCAACACAGATCAGATCACTAAACTAATTTG
This sequence comes from Margarornis squamiger, assembly GCA_035222235.1. NCBI lineage: Eukaryota > Metazoa > Chordata > Aves > Passeriformes > Furnariidae > Margarornis > Margarornis squamiger. The sequence goes on along the minus strand of JAWWTY010000123.1, from coordinate 47,019,768 downwards.
CTTGATCTATACATTTGCAAGTTGATAATCAAATGTCTAATCTTGTGTTTGTTAAAATAATTATAACTTATTCTTTTGATCTGGTCTGGTCCAGTCCTGTAAGGACAATACTGCCAAGTTTATCTGACAGACAGAAAGTGCCCCTATCTGTGATCATCTGTAGGCTTAGTCTCAAAGTTACTCACTTTGAACACATTTGGGGAGAACAGAGGAAGTTGGCGGCCCCAAGATGTGCTATCACCAAGCTGATTACAGTAGCCTGGAAATAGGTGAAATCAAGCACTAGTCAATGGACAGCAAACTCTCAGAGCAGATGCAAAACTAAAGGCAAAGACAGAAACCTGGGGACACTTCCCTGGGTGGTCCAATGCACAACACCACAATTTTACCCTTGGCTGAAATGAGTGGTGTTTCATACAGAAATATATTTACTTTCCTTACAGCTCCAGGTCTTGTCTCTTACTTATAAATTATTAAAATACAGTCTTTCAAGTCTCTAATGCAAGAGCAAAAGGGCAATAAGCAATAAGCCTATACTAGAAAGTATGTTCATTGTATCACATTCCCCATCTACAATTATGTTTTCAGATGTACGAATAGACCATTCCTAACCCCCTTAGTATTTATCATATTAGTTTGGTAATGTATTTCTTCAATCAGCATGAATAACTAACCAATAAGAACAAGTCAAATACTCTTGTCCAAGCAGCCTACCATAATCACCAAAATTATCAGCCACACCAGTAGTCTCTGGCAAGCTATTGCAAATTACTTTGATGTGATCTAATTTCCAGTAGAGGAACATAAAACTGACATGTACATTATCTATTCCTGGATTTTTGTCTGAACTTCTTTGCCTAACAGGGCAAATTCAGGTCATTTTGTTTACTCCTTATAAAATACTGGCATTTCTTTCAGTTACATGTAACCCTTGCCATGTCCCCAGGCTTAGTGAAAAACAGGTCAAGAGTCTCTTCCATAACCTTTTCAAAGGCCAAATTGAGAAATCAGTATCTACATGCAGTTTCCTTCCCCAATCTCCTGTAGCTCAAATTAAAAAAAAAAAAAAAAAAAAAAAAATTGTACAGTTTTTCTCAGGTTTTAAACCTCTTGGGGTCAGGCGAAAACACAGCCTGCATCAGAAACAGCAAATAACCAGGTGGGGGACATCATACAAGCAAGATATTAAAGAAGGAAGAATAAGCAAATGTGGTTGTTTCTATACCTGGCAAAGGACATGAGATTTCAAAGAGCAATTTGTTGACACAAGCTCTGAATAGGTGACAAAAAACTGTCAGTGGGCTTCAAATATTAATCAACTGAAATGACAGAATTTCAGCGTAACAAAGTAGTCGTGTTTGTACTTTCACAGATTAAAAAATCAGAAAGAAAATTGTGATAGTCTCAACATGTGTCAGATTCTGTGCTTATTGTATGAGCAAAACTTTTACCTTTCATCTATACAGCTTTATAGCTCAGCTGTGCCTGTATATTTTCACAAGAGGAAGGGAGAAGAGAATAATTCAGTAAAGATTAATAAAGTGTCATTAATACCACAAAACTGCCCAAAACTGAGTGACTCCTAAAAAATTTAAAAAAAACTTAAGCATGCTGCCAAGTATTGCATTTGCAATAACCCACATTCTTTTAAAGGCAATGCAACATCCACACTAAGTGCACAGCTCTTCAAGAAACAACACCAGGTGGTCAGAAGACCATTACCATGAAGGACAAATCCACTGCTGGCAATATGTCATTCGAATACCGACAAACCAAAGAGAAGCACAAGCCTGCGATAAGACGCAAGGATTTGGCTACGAGCCTGAAGCAAGGGGCCATGTATCAAGAGACGTCCTCCCTCCTCCAACTGCCCTGCTGTTTCGGAGACAGCAGAGGCTGCGCCAAGGCTACACCGGATACGCTGTGGATTCCTGGGGACAAGCGCCAGCATGATGACTGTGGTTGGGACAGCCAAGCCCCTGGCTGCACCCCGCTCCTCACACAGCAGCCCCCCGCTGGAAAGAACCAACTTGTGGCACAGCCTCCCCTGAACAGCAGCTGCTCCAGGACACAGGGACAGTGCGGGAAGCTGCGGGGAATGCCCTGCGGGTGAGAAGAGCTGACCACCACACTGCCATGCTCCCAGGACACAGCTGGGCTCAGAGAAAGAATCTGCTCTTCATTTCACCCTTCTGAAAGTGACCAAATGGCTCCAATATAATTTATCTAAAAATTTTCCATATAGAAACAGCTATCAGTATTTCCAGGAGTTCAGTCTCTAGCATGGCAGTGATTTGTGCACATCCTGAGCACGTGCACTCGATGGGCTAGCCAATGTGTCCAACTGAAGGTTCAGCAGTACTTTCTTCAAAGAAAAACAAAAAATCCTCAAAATTTTTATTTTTAGGTAAATGTAAATTGCACATCCCCAAAAGGGAATAACACTATTTATTCCTAAGAAAGTAAAGTAAGTTTTAAAGTGGTCCTTAGGAGTGGATTGTAATTCTGCTGTCAGACATTTTGTAAAGTTGGCAGATCTGCTCAGCCTAATTAAATGCTCTTTGACAGTAGAAACTGGAACAATTTTCTGATCAGTCCTAACCTTGGGAAAGAAGTAAACAAAAAGCTAATGTCATATTTGTATTGTGCTTGCAGAAAACCACAGGAGCATGGATATTATCAGCTTTGCCAGTAAAAATATTGCTATGTGGCACAACACACAAAACCTTTTAAAAAACCCTTTGCAGCCCTTCAAATTAGAACATTATTCTCACATTCTCGCTTAGATGTGTGCTAAAATTCCTCCATGTATCCATTTTTGTGATTAGAACATACAAATTCTAAAAAAAAAAAAAAAAAAAATTCTACAGCCAACATTAAGTAACATAAACATGTTCCAGAATAATTTAATGGTTATTTCCCAGTTTCACTCCAAGCCCTCAAGCCACTTGGTGGGTGTAATCTGTCCTAGACTCAACTGTGGCTGTATACTTTGGCACAGAGTCAAAACAGAGAGGTTATTGTTTGATTTATATGCCAAGTGCCTCTCAGATAAAGGGCTAATGGCAGGCTGATAGCTTCAGCCTTTGCATGTGGTGTTTATACAGACCCTTCTTTCCTCTCCCTCCTTTCTGCATATACTCCAGGAAGGCTGTGTCACATCAAGATCAAGTCAATTAATTAACTCATACCAGCATAATTTGATTGATAAAGCAATTGATTCACTAAAGGTCATGGTGAGTGCTGTTAAAACACCAACTTTTCTGCCTTGACAATGCATAAGGTTTTGAGATTTGCATTTTTCCAAAAGGCAAACAGGAATTTAAAGAAATAATACCACTGCAAAAATAGATGAAAGAAGCTATGAGAAATTAACCTGTCAATTAAATTAATCTGTGCACTGCAAAGTTCAGAAGATATTTCAGTGCTTTATGAGATATTTGAGAAAAAAAATAAATCAAGTCCTGCAACAGAAAAGGGTCACATAAATGAATTTTCTATATTGTTAGTTCCGCAAACTAGTGAACTTTCCCCAAAAGAATATTAGAGACCTTGCCTTTGTGATACACTTTGCTATTTACTAAATCTAAACTAGGAGTATTTCCTGGTATGGAAATGTTTCTGTACTGTTTAAAAACTCTGCAGCATAGTCCTATATGGCCAAATTACTATTTATTAGATGTTAGAAAATTGCATTATCAAATTTTGGAATTACTTTTCTGCAAGACACAAGCAGCATAAATTTTTAATTAAAATATAATCTCATTCTAAAGATACAGAAAAAAATTATTAAAATAAGACTAAGTTCTTAAGAGCCCTTTGCCATCCATTTATTTTAAAACAGTTATTTTAAAGAACAGATCTGTAAGACAGAAGCTACCAGGCATTTGAAAAGCAGTTCTGAAATAATATTGAAAGTGTTGCAAATCACCTTGCAGCCAGCAAAGCCACAGCACTATGAGAAAAACTGGGAGCTGCTGATCAGCCACACAGTTTTACAACAGACTCTCCTCTGGATTACCTGAAACACCTGTAGCATTAATAAAGGTGAGAAGTAACACATTTTTATCGGGAGTTTGTTTTTGAGTTCACTGTATGTTGTTCAATATACAGGTATACACACCAAGGAGGTACAGTATTAATTGGATTAATACAGTAGATTTGTTCACAAAAAGGCATGATTTGCCACTAGAAGTCAAAAAGTTTTGTAATATTTTGTCTCCTCTCCCGTTTTCTTCACCTTGGCATGGATCCCCCTGTGCCAGTAATACTGATGCAGCATAGACAATCACTTTGCAAACCAAACTGGGAAGCAGAGAACTTGCTTTGCCTACTCCTTGACACGTGGGGGAGACTGCCAGGCAGTATCCACAGGATGCAGCCCACGTTTTCCTTTATTACTGGTTTTGCCTCCAGCTGACTCAACGTGGACATAAAAAAATCCAACAGGCAGAGGACAGGGGTTACTCTTTGGAAGCTCTGGCTCACAAAGGGTACACTGTTTAGTACACACAGGGAAAGTTGTTTAAAACACAGCAATAAGAGAGGGAACAGTTACAAGTTATATTCAAGCTAAGATATTTAGATTCATAAAGGCAGACCTAGAGATACTGCCAATGCAGGGCAATACTGTACACTCAGTCAAGTTAAGTTTTGCAATCATTTTCAAACGTAAGATGATAAAACAGACTGCAAATTAACATTAGGAGAAGAGAAAATAAGATTCACTAGACACAACCAGTGACTAACAGTAATAGGAAAGTATTCTTTGAATTTGTAACTGAATATTATGAGAGAATACACTTTAGTTCTCCCTACAAAGAAGCATATGAAGTATGAGACAGGATTGTCATGGACATAGTAGCAAGGTCTAAAATACGCTGAGAAGAAACAAAATCACCAGTTCATTTCAGACAGACAAGAATTGTGAAAGAGTAATATCAAAACAGCTTTTAAAAACCATTATAATCTAAAGTTGCAAAAGTGCTATGTTTCATATAAACTACTGTGTTCCAATAAAACCATGACTGCTATACTCCAAACCAGGAAAAAAATATGCTCCCTGTTATCAGCAGAGCATGGGAGAACTTAAAAACAAACAGTTCAGGAGGTACTTATAAACACAACCAACACACAGTGACCCCAAACTGTCCCACAAGATCTTTGTTTACCTATAGCTCTTTGCTTTGGGCTGAATTCCTTTTCCCTCCTTCACAGATAATGGATGGTAAATCAGACTCTTAACATTTGACATATTTTTGGTCCTACAGGTGAACTGAATGACAATAAAATTTAACAACTAATTATTAAAAGATTGGCAAGGATTCAGTTCACATCAGGAATTAATTAAAAAGAAGGGAAAAAATCCTCCTAACAGAAGTAAATGATAACATTGTATTCTCCATTTTGCCTTTTTTTTTTTTTTGAGTAAAAAAATAAAAGAGAAACTTAACTTTTTTTGGCTTATTAATGTATCTGCTTTACAGATAGCCATACCTATAAATTAGAATATGTATACAAGTCTGATGAGTATGGTCAACCACCATCTGAAGCAGGTTTATCTCTTGCCAAAACCACCATCTTCAGTTTTATCAAACATTTCCTTAATCCAAGCATGACGTAAACTTGAAAGGACAAGCATTTTAACCACAGTCTTGTTTCATGTTGATCTAAATATAGACACACACACACACACACATATATGTATGTATGTATATATATGCTGTGATACACATACAATAAGCTTTTTGGCTTCAGAAAACCAAAAAGTTTAACATATACACTTTGGCATCTATGACATAAAACAACTTTACTTGCTAATAACCACATATATGAGACAACGCAGCTGTGCATGAATGATGTTATTGAAAAGTAATGCAATTCCACTCATTGCTGCTTCCAATATCAAAGAATAACAGTGTAAACCAATGACAACAGTGTTCATTAAATCAAAAAAATAATTCAAGACAGTGGAAAAATAATTCATGAACAGTATTTTACCATAATAAAAGTCAGCAGAACTGCATGCATACACACAGCGTATCTGAAATCTTGTTTATAAATCTTCCTATTCTATTCCATTTACATAGACTGGTAATACAGAATTTCTCTTTCAGTTTACTACTAGAGCAGTTGCTTAGTGAAAAATTTCTTAGAAAACATTCAGAACTTTTTTTTTTTAATAGAATTATACATATACAGATACATATATTCGAACTGATATGGTCACATGCAATAATCCTCTAGATAGGCATCACTTCTACAATACTTCTAATTCTACACAGCCAATACAGCATTTTCTTGTGTTAAAAAACAAAACTGGCCAGTCCAACAAACAGTTTCAGGAGCTATGGGTTCTCATCAGCTTTGAGGTCTGTTTATTCTGTCCATTCCCTAGATCATTAATATCCACTTGAACCTGTACACGTGAAGGTCAACAAAAGGTGAAACATAAGGAAGCGATATAAGATGGAGCATTCAACTGGATTATATGCTGTGAAACATAAAGACAGTTTCCTTAAACTATACTTTTTTTTTTCTTTATTCCTTAGTAATAGAAAAGATAAGAAGATAAACTCCATATTGAGCCAGAGCTTAATTTGGAGGATTTATAAAATGACTAGCAATTCCTTTTATGGAGCAGTTTTAAAATTTACTAACTGTGCCTTTTTAGAAAATGCTATGTAATCAGAACAAAATGAGTAGAAAAGTATTCATCAAACATTCCACAGATGGAATAAAAATATACCTCAAAAACTGTAAAATTTTATAAATATCTTAACACTGTCAAAATCAGCATAAACCCTCTAACCCATGTTCACATTGATTGTTGCTGTTAAGCTACAACAGTGGTGTATAATATTAAACGTCTAAGCTCGTGACCAGCAGCACTGAGAACACACAAAAGCCTTACAAATATATCTCTCAAGATCACGGACCAAATATCAAGCAAAATCTCTGAAATTCCTGGACTAACCCCTCATAGGTATCCTTCTGCAAATCACCAATGCCAACACTAACACAGCTATACGTGCAGATAAGCCAGATCATTTCTATTTGTGACATCAGAAGGAAAATACATATATAAACTGTCATGCCCTATGTGCTGTATATCAAAATCTGTAAAATAAACTGAGCAAACAGAAGAGGCTGATATTACAGGAAGAAACTGTTTGGATCAGGACTCTTCATCTTCCCCAAACTACCATGGGAAAAGGAGAACTAGTGCTTAATTCCATAAAGCCTTGTCTGCAAATTACAAAACTACTAGGTTTAGGTTACCAACCAGTACACCAAAGTTCACTTTGGAAAATTCTGATTTAATTGTAACACTGAAATACACACATAATGGAAGTCATGTAAGCAAGCAGTTAGCTTTCCAATTGCACACGGCAGCTGATACTGCTACAAGATAATTTGTGCAGCAGCTATAAAATCGTTTGTTGGGAAGAAAATTCCTCTAAACAAGTAATGCTTCTTTGGCTGAACTATTGGAAGAAACAACAGTACAAGCATGAAACGGCTGGCAAAGAACCATGCTCTCTCAAACACATTTCTGAAGCCAGCTCTACTCACAGTCTACAAAACTGACTGCCAGTGATGTTTCACACCATTACATGACTACTGTGCAAACTGCAATATGTTTTTTGTTGTCATGCTAATGCTGGAAGATGTCACCCTGAGGCAAGTCTTGATGAAACAAAGGCATGTTTAGGATGAGAAGGGGTTAGAAAAAGGAGCACATGCAGAGCTGTCGCTGCTCACCAGGCTGAAGCAGGAGTGAAAGGGAAGCATTAGTCACGCAAACAGGCTGAAACAGAGGCCATGCCTGGCAATTGCACCAACAAGAAACAGATCATCATCCTTGCCTGAAGTCGTTTTACAGTTACTTATTGACTTCAAGAACCTCTGAAGTCTATAATCTCACATGATTATTAGCCTGCAACCAATTGACTCTGATTGTCTTAAAATATATGAATTTTGGTGTGTCTTTTTCAAAAGTCGGATTATCTCAAAAACTTTACTGAAAGTAAAGTGTACCAATAAAAGAGGGTTTTTATTAATCTTTTTTAAGGCTTCTTCTTTTTGATCTACAGCAAGCATACTTACCAAACACAAGGCTGGATCATTTTAACTTCTATCTGCTGACACCGTAAGCAGAGCAAGAGGGAGATAGCAGTTTACTTAGAGAGAATGGAGAATAAGCAAGATGTATCTCAGGAAAGTAGGGCTGGTTGACAGAAACCAACTGATGTTTAGGTCTTATTAATCCTTGAAGTTTAAATCCCACTAAGCTCCATCTTGTACACAGACATAATTTTGAACATGTTCTGTGCAAAGAGAAAAGATTAACTGTCCACTGGGCAAAGTGTCCTAGCTCTAAGACGTGGTCAGGACACTTCAAAACAGTTTAACTCTATCTTTCCTCTAACACTTATCTGTTTCTTTTTAAAATTATGTTATTTAAAACCACACTATACATATTGCTAGAATTTTCAACTATTAACCAAGTGGTAAGGTTCCCTTCCTTCTGCAACAGCTACACAGCATTCATCTCTGCAGAAGAACCTTTTACAGGTCACAGAATATTTAGCTACCCTAAAATTTTTCCATTTTTCAAACAGTAGTACTAAAGGGGCTCTTAAACAATTATGGTGACACCGGGACACTGTGGGTAGCTATGCATCATACTCAGACCTGGAAAAATAAGTTTCAATTCCAAATACATCGTAGTGTTGTTACTTCTTGACAGGTATTCAGGACTGTATTGACTCAGCACAGGACCAGGTCTAGGCGCGTTTCTTCCTCTTCTTCTCTTGCACCCCCACCCCCACAACCATAATACACTCTTTGAAAGTCTTCAAAGATTTCTCAAGAGTCTCCTGTAGAAAGGTAAGATGCATAGCATTGAATAGCATGTGGATTCATTGTCAAGTAGTTTAAAAAAAAAGGTTATTCCAGCTGTTCACCACTATTTAAAGGCAAAAGTCGCACCTGATCTTTAGACCTCAGAGCAACAATTAAAAGCAGGCTGATCCATATAAACAACCAAGCACACTTCAGCAAATAGAGGACTGCCAGAAACAAAACAACTGAGTATCCAGATGAATGCTGAAGCCAGTTTGCTTCCTTCATGACAAACAAAAGAAAATCACTGAAAAGCGAAATTCTTTCTACTTTCAGAAGTAGAATTGTTTATTGAGACTTGACCCACCCTGTTTTCCGATTAGCAGATGTGGATATACACTACTTTACAAAGTAAAGGGAAGATTCAATGCTGAAAGGTTTCCCAGACACATCACAGCCTTCTTAGCCTGCTTGGTCACTTTATTAAAGCAGACCATCATTTCACCATTACCCCAAAATCCACTCGTGCTTCTCTAACAGCTGGGCAAACTGTGCAGGGGTGAAGGAAAAAAGTGCATGCAAATAATTTCCTAAATCTTTCTAATATTCATAACCATTACTTAGTCCTGTCTGAGTTTCAACTGGCTGCTTTTTAGTCCAACAAAATGGTTCAGTAAAATGTTTCATTCCTACAAGCTGCAGGACAGGTTATGCAGAATGCCAGACCAAGTTACTGTATGAATCAAATTAATTGAAAGCTTCTGAGTAGGATTTTGTACACTACAAGGTATAGCAAAATTCTTGCCAAGCAGCTCTTTAAAATGTGTATATTAAAGAGTTACTTTTCAGGAATTTTAATTTCATTTTTGGACAAACCAATGAATTCTACTAAATATAAAGTCTGATCCTCACAAGAAGCATATTACTTGAGAATATTACATGTAACATAATAGGTTACGTTAGAGCATTCTGCTCTGTGTTTTAAAGCTATTGCATAAGTTTATTTTAATAAAAATGATTCCAGGGAAAGAGGAGTTGGTAATGAGGTGCTGACAATTGAATCTACATTCAGGGATTGCATTGGAGTGCCAAGTTCACTTTTACAGATGTACTTGTTAGCTATCCAGTAGATGTTATTGAGGCATGTAAGACCAGTATATTTTGGGTCATATTTGGCAGCACAGATAGATGAGACAAGTGAAAACATTTACCAAGAACACATCTGAAGTGTGTTTTTCTTATTAGAGAAATGTAAGAAAATACAACCAGATACCATGGAATGCCAGGAATTCCCTCTCCTTGATGTTTTTGATTTACAAGGCCACTTTTTGGTAGTCTCCTTTGACCTCGCTCCCTCACTTGCTTGCCTGAAGCCTTGAGTAACCAATGCAACCTCTTGACTAAGCCATTTTGAGAGCTTAATGTACAAAAATGCAACTTCATCACAGATGGAAAGATAGCTCTTTCCATAAATTACTCAGTTACCACAAAAATCATTGTGTAGCAAGTCTTATGGCATAACTAGTTAAAACACAGATACTCTCTTTATGAGTTGAGATCAAGTATTAAAGTAGATACTTGGAGATCAAAAACAGTAAAAAAAAAAAAAATCTGAAGCAGACTTTACATGTTAAAGACAACTTGTTTGAACATGCAGGGCCAGACTCTCTGCTACCATGTTGGTGAAACTGAGATGAACTTGAGGGCTTGATCCTGCACATCTTCATTATTCCCCTCTCTTACTTCAAAGTAGCATATTTGTCATAGTTTCAATGCAAACCTAGAGCCCTAGTTTCCTCAGATCTCATGCAAACCTAATATGGACAATTCTAGCCTTCAAAACCAAACTGACAGCTATTCAAAAAGAATAAAACTCCAGCCTCAGGCTTTCATTTTTATAACCATTTCCATACTCTGGTTGATTTGTCATAGACAATGAGATAAGGACTTCTGTCTACATTGCATATATTTACCCCGTATTCTGGATATCTTCCCACGAACCCTTCCTGATATACTTCTGTCTTCCACAGAATGACTAAGGAGAGCAGAATTTTGTCCTAATCCAAAACCTCTGGATTTTCAGTTGCTTTTTGTAGTCATTAACTCTGCATCCTTCTCCTAATAAGGGCTTCTAAAAGCAGTGTGTTGGGTGCTGTCTAATTCTCCTTCTCCTTCACATACCTTCCTTACCACCAAACCAAGTTTTCCAACCTGTGCAAAGAAGTGTTTGAAGCCATTCCTCTGCATTAATAAGAATCGCAGCTTTTCTATTGAGGTTAATTTCCCTTTTTTAAGGGATAAGTGGCACTTGAGCATCCATGTGCAGCATACATGTTCAGGGCATGTTCTGAGCTGTTTCCAGTAACTGAAAGTGGCTCAACATGGATTTCTTTTTCTGGTTGCTTATTTCAATAAATAGTACAGTTCTGGGGGGGAATTAGTTAGGTCATAAAACTTTTCCCTCCCACAGATATGGGAATCTTTATCAATTGAAGACCATTTTAGAAAATATATTCACAATCTATGGAAACTAAGTGATACCAGTGCTTACAGATGGACTGTGTGGGGCTGCAGTTCATCAGGGCATAAAAACGGGCTTGGTTTGGTCAATTTTCACAACCACTCTTGAAACTTTGAGCATCTATAAAGTAGCAATATCCATTTCATCATCTCTTTACTACACTTCAGGAAAAAAACACACAAGCAGAGAGGTGACCACTAGAGTTAAGCATTATGAATTAGATTCCAAAGATCTGCCATCTAAATAACAGACATCAGGCTAAATACTATTTAGCCATGCTAAATACTAGAAAAGATGCTGGATTTTTGACTCAATTATTAAAAATTAAAATCAATAGTCATAAAAAAGATAAAATAATCATGTAAGCATTTATCTGCACAAAAACAAAGTATTTCTCTGTGCACAGATTCTGTCTACTTGCCAGAGTAAAAGTATCTTCAAGCTCCAACAGGTAAATAGCTCACTTCACATAAATTTCAGTCTGCGTAAGCTTTGATGCCTGTTTCATATTAAGTCTGGAATCAATAACCTCAATCATATAGTCAAAACTTGCAAGCAAACCTGTTGCCAACAGATAATACTGTTTCCTTCCCAAACATTACTTTGTCATCCAAATGAGCAGCTGTCATTTGTTCTTCTCATCGGTCTATTATGGCACATTTTTCTATGTTGTAAGATACAGCAGGCTTACTCTATAGTATAAGAATGATAAACAAAAACACCCCCCAGGTCACTCAGTCACTCTCTGTTCTGGCACTATGACTGAACAGCAAATGAGTAATTCCGTAGTATGTAATAAGCCCAATGCACACCACTGCATTTTAAAACTTTGCTGTTGAGGTCATTCAGGAGGCAAACTTGAAGGCAGCTGGCCAAACAGAGTAAGAGTTAGTCTTAGAAAAATCTCACAATGTCAGCCAAAGCAATAGTCACTGGAAGATCCTACTATAACACAAGAAAGATCAGAGCTCACTTTGGAGAATCATAAAGTCTACTTAAACAGACACAGTCTTCATGCTGCTATTGAACTCTGCAGGAAAATGCACTCTGGCCGCACCAAGAGAAAAGCAGTTTTTAAACTTACACAGGGGAAAAAAGAAACTCTCAAAATTCATAAACAAAAGCATTAAGGGAACAAAAAAATTATGTCAGTTTTAAAAGAAACGCTGCAGACAGCCAAAAAAAATCACCCCTAAGCAACATAAAGATTTTTCTGCCCTGACAGGACAGAAAGTAGTTACTGTTTCTGACAATTAATCAGAGTCAGCCTTCTTTATATCTTGCAAGGAATGTACCTGTAGAACAAAGCACAATGCTAACAAGGGAACAATTAGAAGATAAACTAGCTGAGGGGACTGAACTCACTGAATTACCTTATAGGCACTAAGTTACCTTGCTCCGCTAACCAGCTGCAAACTCAGAGACCTATTGAGCACTGGACAACTTCTCAAAAACACTCAAATTTGTTGTGTCTTTCCATGGACAAAAGAAAGTCAGAAATTTGGGGCTTAATGACAGTACTCATATAGGGATTATATTGAGAGTAATATAAATACGGGGAGTGCTTCAGAAGAACTAAAAATATGTCTTCAAAAAATTAAGCATGAAGGGTTCTGACTTGGCCATTTTCATGTAGCTGATATCACAGGCAATAGCATCTCAAACCTCTTGAACCTTGCACTCTGAGGATGGCTATGATAATGTCAGAGAGCCCAGGAAAAAAATCTGCATTCTGTCCGAACACTTTCATTACTAAGCCTGGATAGCCCAGACAAACAGGGCGGTTAGAAGTCCTCAAAGCACAAGGAACAAAGTCTTGAGCAGTCCAGCTTCCCACAGCCCCCAGAAGGCCTTCTCGTGGGCTGAGAGACATAGATAAAGGAGAACTGGCCAGCTGACGCAGAGAGCTTGTCAGCCCAATTCCTTCTTTATCTCAAGGAAAATAAGCTTCAAGCTTCCTCTTATCTAGAAGACAACTTCTAAAGTCTCTGAGCCCTGCCATAACAGGCGATTGACAAAAACATGGTACCTATTAGGCAGGAGAATGGCTGGATGAAACATCCTCATGAGATTCCTCTGCCAGTTACTGCAGCAAACAGGGAGTTTGCAGAGCAGCAGCAAGGTCTTCTAGCGATGAACATTACACAGCAGAGGCAAGATGGAGGTCTTGACCTCTTTCCAGAATTTTCCACTCTCAGCACAACCCTCTCACCCCTTCCTTTTTTCCATTTCAAGGAGGTCCCATGTTGAAAGGATCTGAGCAAATATACACATTCATTGTAAGATATAATAAATCTTATCAGCTTGTTCATCTCATCCTGTGGCAAGAGTCAATTATGTTCATTTGATTCAGGCTGGTTTGAAAATGAGCAGAAAGTGTCTCCTGGAAAGCTTGTCTTGAGTGACAAACCCCAGAAGCTGATGCAGCTGGGGCTGTTATTCCCAACAAGAAGATGCCTTGAGAAATTTCAAACAATGAGGAAACTCTGAATAGGCCTCGATTCAGGACTGTACTCTAAGGCCTTATGAGTAAAATAAAAGCGGTGAGCAAGAAGGCTGCCAGTCCAGCAGCATGGTGGAAGTGGGGAATGCTGTGTTTAAGGCATTCCTACTACTCAATCCACCACTTAATGAAGCATCTCCTGGCTGGATTCCTGAAAAGGCAAAAGGTACCAACATAAAAACCCTCTAAAGCACAATTCATCTCCCTGAAAACGGACTTTAGTGGCACAACATGAGTCCTAGAAGCACAGAGCCAGGCCGTAATTTCACCCGTCACTGGTGAAAGTTTCAGGGTTTTATTTAATGCAGTGCGATGTCTGCTTCTCATAAATTCTGCGGTTAAGACCTCCTTTTCTCCACGAAAGTGCTGCTCACCTTGTACAGAAAGGCAGAGAGGAAAAAGCTTTACATGGGTGGTGACTTTTTCTGATTGGATGGGGGTTTTTTTTGGCTGGGGGGGCTGAGTTTTGGTTTAAAGCCGAGTTCAGCAGAGCAGGGCAGGAGAGGCAGGCGGCGGGTCCCGGGAGAGCAGGAGCGCGCAGCTCCCAGCAGGGGGAAGTGTCCAGCAGTGGAAAGGCTGGAGGCACAGCCAGGAGCAGGGGCAGGAGCAGGGGCAGGAGCAGGGGCAGGCAGCACCCGGAGTACCGGGGCACATCCAAAAGGGGCCTTCAGCACGCAGCTGTCTCTGTCCCGGTCCCAAAGAGCCCTGCCAGCCACTGCTTTGGGTTATCCTTCCTCCTCTGCAAGACTCGCAGTGGATCTGAAGCAATATAGTAAAGACATCTGGATTTTCTTTCTGTAGTATTAATGCTTCCTCTTTAATATTAATATTCCAGAACGAAAAACTACTCTAATTTATGACACAAATTTTCAGCTAATTCAAGAATAACGCTGTCTCAAATTACCTTCTTATTACAAGCTTTTACAGTCTTATGCATGCAAAAAAAAGTTGCTTTTTCTTTTCCTGATTACAGCCGACATAAGGGAAATACTGTAAAAAAAATTGAAAATACCAAAAAGATCCAAGAACCATCTTCCCAAAGCTTAGCATTTAAAGTAATTTACTGTTTAAAAAAAAAACCCAAAACAAAACAAAAAACCAAAACAAACAAACAAACAAACAAAAACCACACTGATATCCTTCAGATGCTTCTTCCCTGGTTAAAAAAACAACCAAACAAAAACACTCCAATAGAATAGAATCAGCCATTCAAAAAAAAAATCTGTTTCCCAGCGTAAAGGTAGACTTTAATTTCTTTTCAGTTTTAATTCTTCTTGCTCTTCTCTTTGCCATACATGCACAAAAAAATCTTTGATTTGAAATGCACATCATACATGTGATTGTTCAAAGAATACTGCAGTGTGTGTAAGGCAGAGAGCACTGGAACTGCAGTTCCATCCTTTCACAGGAAAGGAGGCCAGAGGGATACAACTCAATACTGTCTCCCTTCCACAGTGCAACAAAGCACTCCGTGTAGGAGAGAGAGGGACACAGTACCAAAGAAAGGACAAATGGACACTCCAACTCCCCTTGTATCCACTTCTGCTGTTCCTTGTACCCTCCCAAAGATCAGAACCCTAGGAGTTTTCTGCCTTGCAGGCTACAAACTTGTATCCCAAGAAACACCTTGTTTTACTGGTTTAAAAAACAAGTTCCTCAGACAAGGGCTATGAGAGGAAACAGATCCAGAAAGAAATCAAGTGACCTGTCCAAGACCACGCTGCAAGCTGACACCAGAATGAGGACAGGAATACAAGTGCCCTCACCTCATGGCCTTCCTTTACACTGAGGGCTGTCCAAGTCCCATCAGTACCAGGAGAGCGCTGCATCATCACTGCACGCACAAATGCAAAGGAGCAGCTGGAATGGGGCTCCTTCTTCTCCATCCAAACTGTAGCATTTGTAAAAAGTACTGATCAGTCCAAAACAACCTCAGAACTAAGGAGGATTGGGAGAAGTATGTATTTTCAATTTTCACTGACATGAGGCATTGAAATCTTACCATTCCTATTCCAATAGGAATGCCCTATTTTTTAACCAACTCCCCCCAGCACGCCTACCTTTCAACCCCTCACACAAAGACCTAAGGAAAGATTTTTGTGGGTGCTGTGTTTCAAACACTTGGTCTGCATATCAATGCTTTTTGCAAGAGTGGAAAAACAGGCAAGAAATCTCTACTCAGCAAGTCTTTGAAATGTTCATAAGGGAATTAAATATTCAGTTTATTCAGCAAAATAGGAGAGCACATCAAAAGCGTTCCTGTGTAATAAAAGGGCAGATTAAAAAAAGAGAAAATGGAGATATTCCTTTGGTTGCCCACAGTGTCACATAATATATACTTCTTGTTCCCACACACCACAGACCCGTGGCCAGGATTCAGGCATCTGAACCCTAATTTGGGGCTTTTTAGGGAGCCATGGGGCCTGCACGCACCTCAGCTCCCAGCATACAAGAGGTGAAAATGATAAACTTCCACCAAGATAAAATTACTGACAGCAGGATGCTTCCACATGCTAAAAAAACAGCCTTAAAAACACAAGATAGGTGCTTTGAGAGACAATGTGACCAAAATATTATCAAATGCACAGGATGGATTGCTCACAAATACACAGAGCTTGATGTTCATCCAAGCAGAGAACTCCTAGAGGCCACCACATGTATGCTTAAAATCAGAAGCTGAAATTTGGAAGAATTTCTCCAAGAACAGTGTGTGTTACCAAAATACAGAGACCAGCAAGAGAACTGTAATTATTTTTTTCAAATCACCTCTACCACTAGGATTTCACTTCTGTTATACATAACTTGTTTGAAAGGACATGATGGTTACTGCCCTTCTAAATCAGAAACCCACAGTTCTGATCAAGAGGGGACATATTTAGATTAATGCCTATGAACTGTTTCTTTTCTGTTATACACACTATCTGCATATAAAAGTGAATAAAATACATTGTCACAATTGTCAAAGAGCATAACTCTACTAACACTCACACTGGAACAGCAACATGCCAGTGACTACAGTTGGGCAAACAATTACTCTGCGAGAATTTTCAGGCTAATAAGAGTAATAAAATCAAGAACTCTAAAATACACTTTTCCTTTTAAGAAATTCCCTTCCTCACAAAGAGAGCACCTTCAAAGTACAGTAACTCAAGCAGCATATGGCATTTACATTTTCATCTAAATCTTTAAAGAAGCCCATTATTTCCCTAGATTTGAGAAAAGAACCCTGCTTTATTTCACCACACCAACCATAAATTATTCATTAATTCTGTTTGCTAACTCTGTAACTGAGCCCAGATGTTTCTGCTGGAATGGCATTCCACAAGAAAAGTTAAATATAGTAAGCTGTGTGGAAGGACCAGACTCTCTCTCTCTCCTCACTTCTCTCTCTCTCTCTCCCCTCACCACAGCATGCTCAAAAATTACTTGAGAGAAAACAATGAAAACATTATAAAAATATTCTCAATATGTGAGTCTGAAATGCCACAGTCCGATCACAAAATTTCATGTAAAAGATCGCCCATATATGCCATTTGGGTGTAACTGAAGTCACTGGTCGTGTTCCTGAGAAAGGTGCTGGCACTTTCACTAATCAGATTAAACAGAAAATTTATAAGCAGAGGAACCCTCCTTGCCACGCATCATTTACAAATATAAATCAAGACTTAAGTTTCTAATTACAAGAAACACTTCCAAGCCAGCTACCAAAGGCAATAACCATGCTGAAGAGAAATCAGCATCCTATGGAATTTCTTACGGAACTGACAGAAACTTATTGGTGGCAATTTTTAATCCACTTCAGGGCTTCAGAAGAACAATCATTTTACACTAGCAAAGAATGTTAATGTTGGTGTTTATAATCCAACACTGAGAGTACAGTCCTATTGAACAGAATGGAAACTACCACCCCCAGCCATGCATTCAGCCACTGTTACAGTTTCTAGTACTCTTTATCAACTGTCTTAAGCTAGTTTGGAAATGCCTATTTTAAACTAGAAACTATTCCTATTCATTACATAGTTGCAGAAAAAGTGAAAGGTTGAACATCACAGAGCCATTTTCTTTGGAGTTTGGAGACTATTTTAAGGCCTGCAGCTCTTCTTAAGTTGTGAACAATGATCACGGGAGAGATTTTAAGAGGTCATCCAGGCCTTTTGCTCTCTTCCAAGGCAAGATTAAGCCTGTTTAAACCAATATTTGCTTAATCTGTCCTTAGAAATTTCCAGTGTAACAGATTCTGTAACATGACTTTGCAGGAGAGTATTTTGGGGAAGCTGTTATTGACTGGTGTGGTAATTCCACCACTGCTTTGGTACCAGGCTATCAGCTCCTGTCATCCAACTTCACCATCATCTTGTAGCCAAATTTTGTTGTTCTTTAACTAGCTGTGTCCATATGAGACTTTGCAAAATATACTAAGTCTAACTGTACAGTTAACAGATGGCACCTTCCCATGAGCCAGCAAATACACAAACCAACCTTAGTGTGTATATATATTGTTAGCCACCTTAGAATGCAATAAAACCCTGTTGGCTATTCCTAAAAATGTGCATATATGACTGAAATAATAACTTTACCATGGGAAGGCGTATCAGCACTACTTTTAATCTCCTCAGTGTCAATGCTAGAAATAACTGAGCAATAGCACAGGTCAACAATCTCAGGGCAATAAATACATATTTTTTTCCCTAGTCCATGCTGCCAGAATTTTCTTTATTTCTGGTAACTGCTCAAGCACAAACATCTACCACAGTGTTCTGCCATGGACAATGACCTCTTCATTTTGCTGTGTAAACAGATCTTAAGGACATCTCGCTTCTGCTCTGGGGATCAGCTGGAAAGCAGACAGTGACATGAAAACCAGAACAAATTTTAAGTTAGTCAACTCAGCAACTTACAACTGAGTCCACCTCTATGAGGAAATGTTTCCTCTCCAACCCCTACAGAAGAAGAAGGGAGTTACGCAATACAAAACCTAGAAACTGAACCAGTTACAGCACATGTGGGAGACTGAAGGCGACAAAGGATCTGGAGACCCTCAGAAAATAAAGATCATATGCTGGAACAGTGGACATCTGTGAAGTCTTTGCAAGGGGAGAGGTGGGAGGGAGCGGGAGGAATAGAGTGCAGGTGTGATACACCAAATGGAGTCAAAGCTGAAGAAGAGAAACTCTATTAGATAGCCCATCTTTAAAAACCATTTTCTAATATACGAGGAGAACATTATAGGAAAAGATAAAACACTTTTAATCTCCTTTGCACTGCATTAATTTCTAGAGCACTGCTGAGCAACATTTTTTTTGTGGAGTGAAATCAGAAGCCAGTGTTTATGCATAATGACAGAACCTGCAGGAAAGTTTCACCTTGGGCAACTAAATTTAGAAAGTGAAACATCAAATCTGAAGCACTTTGCTTGTGAAGTCTTAGCTACAAATTATACAAAACTAAGTACAATTGTTCGAAATTACTGGTTTTAGGTTGCTCTTGTTTAAGCAAAAATCAGGCCCACATGAAACTGTCTGTATAACTAAATTTGTGCTTTAGCCTTCTCCACAGGTACTGTGTTTGAAAACAGGGATAAAACCTTAAATTAAAAGGTAGTTTAACAAAAATTCAGCATGCAGCTCACTTTGCAATCACAAAGAGGCTCATGGGAAAAGGAAGTCAAATTAAGACCTACCTGTTTGCATGAATTGTTACTTAGGCAGAAAAAGAAATGCCACATGGAGAATTCTTGGTGTTTAATCTGTACTGATTTCTATTGCAGTAATCTACAGCTATTTAAACAATCCAAATCTAAAAAGTCCTGAGATTATCCCACTTCTGTAAGTCTTATCTGGCCTGGTCACTTAATGCACACATATAGATGATTACTTTCCAGCAGAATTACGATCAGATAGTGTTTTGTTGTAAGCTTGATTGGTTTTTTTGGTTTGGATTTTTTTTTAAAAACTTGTTTTCTTACCACTTTTTCTAAGAGAGATAACAAACATATTCAACATTTTAAAAAAAGAAAGAAGACTATTTACTTTGGTTGTGCTAAGCAGCCAGGTGCTATAATACTGCAAATTTCATCTGTAGTCTGTAGTGCTGTAAGCTCTACCATGTTAACCATCACATCAGTCTTGTGGCCAGGAAGCTTGGGAAGCACAGAAAGTATCTTCTCTGCAAGATTGTCACCATGATGACCAACTGCTCCTGAAAAAAAAAAACAAACAAAAAAAGACCCAAAAACTATCAGGTGCATGAACAGAAAAACAAACAAACAAAAAAATCCAAACACAGGGAATTGAAAACAAAATAAGAACCACATGTTTTAGGGAGAAGGACTCTAGTACTCAAAACCTCAAGAACCATATTTACCTTTTCAAAAATATTTTGCTACAAAAGTAAAATTCATTTCTGGAATGTGTGAAGTTGAAAATATTTCAGAAAGATCCATTTCAAAAGCACAAAATAGACTTAGTTTTACAGCTGTTTGATAATCACTCATTTTGCACTTAGACATGAATATTTTTCTTTGCCTAAGGAAGTTGTTAAACAGTATTTGCAATGGTTATTAAAAAGAGCAGTCAAATATTTATATATAAACTACGTGCACACTCTATTTTCTACCTTAACTAACAGTACTGTATTTAAAAGGAATGTTTTCAAGTTGCATAAATAGCTACCCAGACAGGCTAGCCTAATATTAAAATAAACAATTATCAATGGCATGTCACCATCAAGAACATCACTTCTATGGATCACTTCTATACGGACTGAGGGCAGCTCAGGTGAAACAAACATGAAATAACTAAACCAACCCAAGCTACAGAGTATAAAATGTCAATATGACTGTGTTCCAAGAGAAACTGAATTCCAGCTGGCACGTTTTCTCCAATTTTCCTGATTTCAAACACACATGCTTTTCTTCCATTCATGAACTCTCAACACAGGTGCTACAACCCACTTATAAAATATTAGGACTGTGAGCCAAGTCAAAGCAGAAAAACATGACACACACTACAGATAAAAAAGTCAAGAGAGAGGGACCAAAAACCTTATTGCCTTTAGGTCAGGAACAAGTTGAAGGTATTTGCATTCTGCCACATATGCTACAGTTCAGCCATCAACACAGGGCTGGACAGCAGTGCTGAGTTTAGTATTGTTCTACCAGGTTTAAACAGAAAAACAGGAACTTGTAAAGCATCACTGAGAGGCAGGAAAAAGATCTCTCAGGCTACAGTTCCATTCCATCAAAGTCCATCTGTACGGCACCCTATCTGCTCTTATCTTTTCATCGTTTCCAAAGACAGAGGAGGTCTGTTTCAACAGTTGACATAGCTTCACATGCTCCATAAATCCAAACAAGATCCTTACATCAAGAACATTTGCAAAGTCAGATTATTAACTGTTCTTGGATAAGCAGAAGACTGCCTCCAGTGATTCTACAGCAGCCACGTATCCATGTCATAAATCATGGTTTATTCACTATTCTAAACTGTAGAAGAAGTTGAAAAGAGAAGGAAGGATGAAAAATGACAGAAAAGTAAAGTCAAACTCTGTGCTGGCAATGCCTTTATCCACAGAAGGCAAGAAAGGCACACGTGTTCAGCATGTGGCTGTACTGCAATGTGGACACCTGACCTCTCAGCTGGATTATTACCTATTTGTTTCACCGAAGATTCAGTGAATAGTCACAGAAAGACAACTTTCTTTTCTACCATACCCAGCCACATTTAGACTACTGAAGTACAGATGAAATGACCTGGGTTGTCTTTGTGACTTCATAAGCCACCTCGACCTCCAAGATCCCTACATTCTTCTTACCAGGTCAGTCACTTGTATGTCACACAGTGCAACACTCGCCAAGTTACACAGGGAAAACAGACAGTAAACTTCTGAATCTCCATCCCCATATACTGGAAGCAATGTCTACCTATCCACACCTGCCACATGTGAGCAATATCTAGCTAGACAAGACATTTGGCTAACCTAGACACACATTGAATGCAAATAAAACCACATTAATTATTAACATCACTCCTTTCTTCCTGGCATATGGGGAATTCTCAGCATACTCAAGTTGATTCCGTGAACTGCCAGTGCCATCTCAGTCTCTTTCCCGCAACTGCTACTTCTTCGTAGTAAAAGATTTTTACTCATCAAATAATACAAAAAAACACCTCCTGGAAGTTTTAAAAAGTCACTGTCACCCCTGATCAACTACACAAATCAACTAAGGCTGTAAAGACAGTCAAACCTCAAAAGACTGGGACAGGGAGTCACTTTCCAGTTGCACTGACTTCAGCAGGGTGCATGGGAGTGGTTTCTATCCTCTCTGCTCATCACTTCAGAGGACAGCCATTCAGCAGCTTCTCATGACCAACAGCATTCAAGGCAGGTGGTGGTTTTTAGCACTGACAATGTGCACACAGATAAGGCATTAAAGTGACAAGTAGAAGTTATCCGACCACTGCAAAATAGGAGCCTTCAGGACAGGCAATAGCAGCCTTCAGGATACAGGAAATCTTATGTATCATGCTGTTCTAATTTCACTTTTTCTTCTCAAACTGAAATACGTTAACAGTTCATGTAAGTTGTAGCTAGCACAATTGGAAAAGTTGAACAACCAATTCTTTAAAAGCAGCCAGAAACTCATTAACTGCACCCTCTGCTTCCCCCAGAAAGGCATCAATGACAGGTATACTAGAAAATATTTTCCTAAGCTCATTACCAGCCCTTATATTACACCACTCGTGCTCCAATTCTTATTCTCTCCTACTAGCTCTACTGTCTGGTTCAAAAACAAAGCAAACCAACAAAATAGCACATTTAAGGAACAACTGCACGCCACATAAGCAACATGAGAGCTTGGACAATGGGAAGACTTTAAAGTCAGTTGCTAAACTTGAGGAGTTTGATTTAGAAAGCAGTTCTGCTACGAAGGCATTGCTCACTAGCCAAAAACTAATGCAGCTGATTTCTACTGCAGGCTTTTCCTTCAATGAGAGTTTAAATATAAGTCAGTGTGCACCGTTAACAGTATGCAAAGCATATCTTGGCCTCACTATCAAGCTTTTTTAACATCTGCTGTTTTACCTACTTTATAATTAGTTCAGGACAGGTGATTTTGGAAAGATACATGGACCAATCTATTCCAGTTTTCACGATATTTCAACACTGCACACTCACCCAGTGCTTTTCTGAATAAGATCACCATTAGGAAGACTTTACAATAAAGAACTCTAGTGGGAAAATTACCACGGTGCAGCTTTATTAGTCAATACATCACCTACAATAAACAATAGGGTTTAAAATATCAGAAGGCAGAAACGTTTACACCTATTCCTTTAAAAGGTGATAGGTATTTGGAGTTCCAGTTCCTTATCAATGTTTTGACATGTTCTTTAATCCAGTGTTAGTTTAAGATGACTTTGTTAAACAGTGCTGGAAAAGTCTGAATGTTCCCAGGAACCATTGTGCAGCATTAAAAATAAAACAGAGCATCCTTCTGCCTTGCCAGAAGACAGATCTACATTCTTCTTTGTATAGACAAAAGAACCTGTCCCACTATGCTGACTACTCAATCTTATAACAACCGAAAGAGAAGCACCCCAACTCCTCCCTCCTCCAAAAATAGTTTGCAGTCCAGCAGTAGGAGCACAGAAGTCTGCAATCAAACTGAGTAGCATCAGAATACTGCCATAAAAACATGACAGATTGCCCAACTCTCAAAGCCAGCTACTGCAATGAGCAGCAAATTTGGATAAGAAACACTTAAGCCTCTGTTCAAAGTTCCTGTAATTTCTAGGTCTCCTGCACAGACCTAGTCACCTGCAGTTTTCTTTAAACGTGGAAAACTCATTCCATTTATTTCCTTATCTCTGTAAGGCCTCTATAACAAATTCAGTATCTCAAGCATTTAGAAACCTACTATAAAAACTTGTGTGCCTATTCCATGATAGCCAAATCTTTACAAACCATGCCATAGCAGAGGCTACACTCTGACATGCAGTACTTAAGTGTCCACACTGTTTTCAGCTGCCATCACTCCTCACAGCTCCAGTCTCAACCTCAAGTAATCATAATAATTTAAGTCTTCTGTGTCAAAGCCCCAATCTGATTCACAAAATGGGGACTACTCTACTCTAAGGCCTCAGTATTTAAGTTTTCAAGGCCTCAGCTTAGACGATAAAGAAGAAAAAAACATGGGTTTGTCTCCTCTAGAAAGACATTAATGTCAATCCACCAATGTGTGAACTTGGAAGATGTCCAAACAAAACAAGCATAAGTAAATCACTCCAAGTTAAAAACATGATAAACATAATAAAAAAAAATAAACAGTTACAAACAAAACTTTTAGAACAAAAATAATCAAAAAGAGAGATTAGTCAGAACCAACCAGAAAGGCATGGGCCTATGTTAGGCTTCCCTCTCATCCTTCTCTATGAATGGGATTATGCAGTAGATTAAGGCACTTTCTTGTCAGTGTGGCTGCTCCCAGTAACTAAGAAGAAATAATACCTGCACTTCGTTGATGAGCCTGAACTCTGCTATTTGTATCTGCTAAAACACTGACAACATTACAGGGGAGTGACGCAAAGATGATGCCTGGCTGACAGTGAGGGAGATGATACAGAAAATTAAACAGAAGTTTGCAGCCTTGGCTGTGGGGAAACATTCCTATGATTTTGACAGAAATGCAAAAGTGCTAAAGATGATGAAAGTGCTGCTGCTGACAGCACTGAACTATCCAACTTCAAGAACACTTATACAAAAGTTGTTATTAAAAACTATACACTTTTGAGTAACAGTAACTGCACAGGCACCCCTGCTATTCATTCTTTTCTGTCTTTTGCTCACTGTGTTGCATTTAAAAATCACTTGCACATACCAGTGGGTGAGACTCTGTGCTTACAACAGTCCAGACCCCAAATGCTGCAAACCTCAAAGAGGATGCAATGAGAACATGTAAAGCTGTTCTGAACACCACTAACTGAAAGACACCAATAAGTTTAACAAATGAAAATAGAAGCCTGGAATGTTACAAAAACTACTTCATAAAAGGTGTGAATGCTGGCAAGGTGGTAACTAAGAAACATGTGGAAGGAGCATAGCATTACAATATGCTACCATAATGCAAATATTTCAGGGTGCAAATATTAGAGGAGGAAAATAAAGAAGAATTCAGGTGCCAGAGCTAGCTCTGACTTTAATCAGTGTCACTTATCAGGGTGCCCTTCAAGCTGGGAGGATTTATTCCACTTTTTAAAGCAAAGGTAGTGGACTTCAAAACAACATGTAGGCAAACAAAAGCAGCACTACACATGAATACAGATCAGGGACACCAGTAACAATACACGGAGACCAATTTCTTTGTCCCTCGGGGTGACACGCAGGCACAGTTAAGGTCTCTAGTTTGCAGCAAAGTGGAAGTGCCAGAAACAAACCCTTGGGATTCCAGAAGAGCCTTCTGCTTTACTCTTGGTTTCCATGATGCGCTGGAGTGCAAGGATGTGCAAGCAACCACCGTGACCATGGTGTTAAACATGTTCTCAGGCCACCAGGGCTCCCACAACTATCTGACGCCCTCCCGGTGGGTTGGGCATGGGCCCCACGGATGACGGCCCACACCAGCCGTGGATTTCTTACCAGCGAGGTCCAACGTCCTGTCCACAAAGACGACAGAGGCCTTGCTGGTGGCTGTCCTCCTCCTGTTCCTAGCTGGGGCGTAGCTTGCCAGCTCCGCGGCGACAATCCTGCTGAGGGCCCCCACGGCGAAGTTCTCCTCCCGCAGGCCCATGGCGGTGAACAGAGCGTCCAGGTCGCCCACCAGGGCCCGCACCGTCGCCCGCAGCTCGGCGGGCAGTGCACTCAGCCCGACCTCGCCGGGGCCGGGGCCGCCGGGGCCGGACAGCGGCGGGAGGAGCGCCGCCAGGGCGGGCAGCAGGCAGAGCTCTGCCGAGACGGGCGCCAGGAGCGGCGGGCCCCGCAGCACCACCTCGGCGCGGCCGCCCTCGCCCATCCAGCGCCGCAGAGTCTCCTCCAGCTCGGCCGGCCCGCCGCCCTCCGCCTCGCCGCCGCACACCAGCACGCAGTGCCGCACGGCGCCCCGCTCCAGCACGCCGCGCACCGCGGCCGCCGCGCCGCCCCGCAGCGCCCCGCTCACCACGAACACGACGCGGGCCGCCTCCGCCGGCACCGCCGCCTCCGCCGACAGCGCGCTGACAGCCAGCGCGCCGGCCGCCAGCAGCTCTCCCGCCCCGCTGGCCCAGTGCACCGCTTCGGCGGCGGGCGCGTCCAGGAGCACGGCGGCGCGGTGCGCCCGCGGCAGCACAGCCTCCCAGGCCCGGCGGCTCAGCCGCCGCAGCGGCTCCGGCGCCGCCATGGCCCGCACGGACACAACACGCCGCACGTGCCCCGCGCGCCGCGGGCGCCGCGCGATGACGCGGCGGGCGCGGGTTGGCTGCGGGCGGCGCGAGGGGCGGGGCGGGGCACGCGGCGGGGGGCGGGACCCTCCCCGGCCAGGTTGGTGTCACCTCTCCCGGGCCGTGTCTGTGTGTGTGAGTGAGTGTGTGTCACCTCCCCCGGCCAGGTGGGTGTCACCGCCGGCCCTGCCGCCACCCCCTCTCTGCCCGCCCAGGCGCCAGGGTGGGTGGCACCTCACACCTCTAGGAAGGCGACACTGTCACTGCTGCTCCCTCCCACACGATCGTGTGCTTGTTAGCCCTAACAAATGCACTGCTTGATCCGCTAGCGACGACTGCACTGAACAAGTGCGCCTTTAATGATGTACAGTTGGAGACATATGGCAAATTGGTTTAATTCCATTTCTCCCTTTAAAAGCCTTTGATCTCAAAAGCAGTTTCAAAGCTGACTAGCAAAAATGCCATAACAAGCACCCCCAGTTTCTCCCCAGAGAACTGATGGTTCTTTTGCAAACCTGCGTTCTACACAGTATTTCACCTGGGCAACCTCCTTAGGAGAGAGTGAGGAGCATACTTTTTCTGACATAGCAGGATTATTAGGATTAGCAAAAAGATAAAATACTTAACTAGTTCATCCCTCAGCAAGTCTTAGGACTCTTACAGGTTCAGCTAGTTTCAGAACACTGAAAAACACGAGTAATGCAGAATCACCAAATTTCCAGTAATTAAATCAGACCCTTTCCTTCCAGTGTGCTTCATGCACATTCTTATCCAGATGAATTCTTCCCTCTACCTTTGTGCCGTTCTAACCCCAATCTGTTATTTTAACCTTAGGGCATAGAACTTCATGTTGCTAGAAAAATATGTAAGTTAACAGCCTTCTTGACTATTTTGATTTGAAAAATGAATGCCAAGAAAGAATGAGGGATGGTTAACCACTGGGCCCCTAAGCTTATACACAAGTAGTATTATCCTCCTCTCATATTGAATTACCTCAGAGATTATATATCTCTGAGCTTTTGCTGTATGGTTGAGTGCCATAGACAAAATCTAAATAAATTATGCCTTACTCTACTATTTTAAAAGGGGGTTTTTACCTTTCAAACCTTTAAAAACACTTTTTTAAGTCTCTTGTAAAAGGCTGATGGGGTTTTTTGAGAGGTATTTTCAAAACATCAGATGCCTTTGTAAGAAAGCAAATAGGTTTTTCCTTTTTAAATACAGTACTGATTGCATCTAGTTCTGCATATGCCAATGTTGAAAAAAAGGATTTCTAGCCATAAGACAAAATGAGGTTAATCAGTTTAAAGCACAGTGGTTAAATTACATAATAAAATTATCTAAATAATTTTTATAGCTTATTTTATCCCATGTGCAAATTTATAATTATTGTCTCAGAAAAAGAATGAGAACAAGGGTTCCCATAAACTTGATATCTTTTTGTGAGTTTCTGGAGTGTAACCTGTGAGTTAATATGTCTATGCAGCTCGCAAAGATGTATTCTTCTATCCTCAGCCTTTCAGCTACTCAGAGCCTCGGAAGAAGCAGTTTTTACAGGCCACAACTGCTGCTCTCCCCCTGTGCAGCAGGAAGGAGAAACTGCAAGGTCCCTTCCAGAGCCTGGGACTGGTGAGAGTTGTTACTTTTGAGGGCAGAAGTTAAAAAGCCATGTAGGCCAACAGCACTCCATCCTTCGAAACAAAGCAGGGAACAGGGTCTATGCACCCTCTCTCCAGCCAGAGCCACAGGTGGGTAAAGATCTTCCTGGGAGCAGTGACAGGCTGGCAACTACTTTTGGGACTTAGCATTCTTGGGTCCGCTTTCAATATTCAAGCTGTTCAAGGTGGATTTTTACACCCCCACCAGCTCAGCGTGATTTCTATTTAAAGGTTTCTACGAGAAAAACTGCTTTGAGGATCTGCATGAATGTATTTTAAGAGATTTTATGTCCTACACCTACTCCTGGTTTCTATTTGTGGTATTTTCAGCAAACGAGGTCTTCTTTCTTCCTTGTGTCTGCAATCAAAGGAAACTATTAGAGTTCTGCTGTGTCATTCCATGTCAGCCAGAAGTGTGTTAAATGACCAAGTAAACAAAACAGGAATGGAAATTCAGACACTAATGGCTAGTAGGAAATACTACAATATAGATTCGTTTTATGAGAAACAAATATTTTGGGTGAAAAATGCCTTTGCTGACTCCACTACTGTATGTATAAAAAATGAAATTGCATGATGAAAACATACACAAATTACACCACATAATTCGTTATCTGCACACAATACCCAAACATGCAATTTTAGATGAAAAAATCTTTGAGATGGTTGGTTGTTCATGTGAAGTCCAGTGAAATGTCATGCTATATATGAAACTTTCAAACAACTTGTCTATGCAGGCAATTCAAACAAGCACCCCTCACTGAGAGCTGTGATGTGTTTATATTACGGTCAAGTCCTCTAGTCTGACTTTTCACAAGGTGATCTGCTGTGAAAAACGGGGTCCCTGTTTTAGTTTTCACAAACATCCTAAAATGCCACAAACTCCATTTGTATACACAACTGGTCAAAGCTTGTTTTGGCAGTTGTTGGTACTTACATTTTCTAATGAATGGTGCAGTTGTTGTTTACCATTCAGACATGTAAAGTGAGAAATTCACCAGGAAAGAATGGGTCGCTACTTCCCACTGCTTTTAAAACTGATCAATTTCTTCATGAAATGCACAGAAACACTCCGGAACACTCACAGCACGCTATGAGCGCTAAACTCTTATTGGGGCTAAAAATAAACTCCGGAGATTTGTGAAGGGAGAAAAAAAACCTCTATAAAGAGCTGTTAAACCTAAAATACTACACGTCCAGCTGGGAGGGTCGCTGAGCGGAGAGCTGGGGCAGCACTAGCAGAAGCAGCAGTGTGTTGACGCCGTGGCTGCGCTCCCCCAGCAGCAGCACGGCACTGGGCCCTGTGTGTGTTCAGCCAAGTCCTGCTTCTGGAGACAGGCAAGGCTGTTCTCCAGGAGATCGCCGCGCCGCCGGCGGTCCCTGCCGAGGGCACGGAGGGGCGTTTAGGGATACAGGGGAGCCGAGGGCAGGGCGCGGCAGGGCACGGCGGCTCGGGCGGGCGGCTCGGAGGTGAGCGCGGCGGCGCGGGCCGGGCCGGGCCGGGCGGGCTGTGCGGGGAGGGCAGTGCCGGCTGTGCGGGGAGGGCAGTGCCGGGGCCGGGCCGCCCCCCGCAGCCCGTGCCCGGGTTGCCGCGGGGCCAGGCCGGGCCCGCTTCCTGTGCGTGTCACTCACGCGGCGGGGGAGGGGAGGCGCGGGGCGGCGGCGGTTCCTCCGCGAGCGCCGGCGTTGGGCGTTCGCAGCCGCCCGAGCGCCCCCGGCCGCGGCCCGAGCCCACCAAGGAGCCCGGGGCTGCCCGCCCGCCGTCCCGCCCGCCCGCCGGGCCGGCCGCGGCAGGCGCTGTGCGGGCGCGGCCCGCGGGAGGCGGCTCTGCCCGCGGCTGTCACCGGGACCCGCCGCTGTCCTGCGGGATCGCAGGAGGGCAGCGTGGGGAGAGAAGGTGCGACCCTGCGGCTGCCACCCTCGGGACAGCGCAGCTCCGCGCAGGGTCTCCCGCAGGTTCAGTGTCACCTCCCTGCCCTGTCCCCCAGCCCTTGTGCGGGAGCTGGGGCGGGTGGGCAGGCAGTGCCCAGGGTGTGGGATGAGCAGTCCCGTTACCGCCCGCTCTTTGATACCGGTCGCAGGTCAGTCCCGAGCCGCTCCTAGAAAACCCTCACAACTTTTCCTCCTTGTGCAGAACTTTTTCAATTCGAAATATTCCTATTTCCCCCGTACTACGAAATGCTAGAAGTCTGCATGTTAATGTAAAAACTCTCTCCAAGGAGAAACAGTACATAAAAGGTTCCTGTGAAAGGGTTTTAAAATCCCAAATATAGTAGGCGTTAAAAACTATGTAAACATTTGTTGGGCATTTGGACACAATTTTTCTGCAGTTAGGTGACTTTATATGGTGTGCTTGTCTTCCCATGCAAGTCGTTTTAAGCTGATTTCATATTAAAATAGATGCATTCTTCTTGGTTGCAACTACTAACGCATTCTTCAAGGAAGAAGCCAGAAAAAAGTTAAATCATTACAGTTCAGGAGATGAAGCTGCTTCCCCCCAAATGTTTGAAATTACATAAGTTTTTCCTTGCAATTTCACTCTCAAATACATGGTGAAATGTAAAGCATAAAATCTTCAGAGATACATGCTGACGCAAATGAAACACTTCTGTAAAACGTATGGCGTTCACAGCCCTCGCTCCAAACTTAAACATTCTTCATACATGTTTAGTATAATCCACTGGCAGATTTGTAAAGTAATTGCTCATGTAAATTACCCAGTAACACATTTCCCCCTTAAGTTCTTTTGTAGGATCGTCTGATAAAGCCCTTTATGAATAGAAAAGCAATAATTCACATACAAGAGGTGAACTTGTCATGCTGAAAATGTAAGGTAAAATATAGTTGCACGATGAGGCACACACAGTAGGATCCTTGACACAGGGAAAGGAGAACTGAGTGATTATGTGTGGGACTCCCTCTATACCCTCCCGCAGAAAATGCGTTCGGAGCAGCAGGGATGTTTATATATGGAATGCGAAGGAAAGTAATATCAGAATTTAAAGTTTATTACAAAGTCTGCCTTGATACTTTACTTAGTAAAGTATCAAGGGGCCATACTCAGTAGCACCTCATATGCGCACAGAGAACCTTTCCTGGCTTCATGAATTTACTTTCTCTGAAGCTGCAAATGCCATGGCTGAATCACAGTCAAAGAGACAAGTCACTTCCACAAATTCTAGTAAATGCAGAATTCTGAAAAGCAAGTGGTTTTGTCCCATTCACACCAATTCAAATGTGTTCTCAGCAATTTTGATTTTATTATTTTTACTATGTCAGCCCCTAGTGACTGTTCACTTGGCATACATCTTGCATAGGAAGGGTTAAAATCGGCAGGTATTTTGTCTGATGACTTGGCTAAGCATCTTACAAGCAAGGCTTGAGTGGAAAATATTTAAACAAGGGTAATTTCCCTTTACTTCTCTGTTCTAGTGAGACTTATTAATGTCTTTTTATTTTAAACCAGGAAATGATGCCCCCCACACCTTAAATCTCAGCCAGTTCTTATGTGTGACTGCAGCTTTCACAGATTTTATTCACATTATGACAGGCACTCTGTGAAGATCGATAACAGTGAAAGCACAGGTTTCAACACGTGCAAAGCTTGATAACAAACACACCTTTTTTCACCTATAGAACAGTATTACAGAGGTGTGTTTTTAAAAGACATAAGACTCTCTGTGCATGCACTTTTAAAATGAAACCGCAAAGCCATTCATAAGCAAAGATGAGAAGGACGAAACATGTCTTCATAGTTTCAAGTAGACAACTCTAATGAAGTACTCTATCTTTCAGAAACAGTTTGTTACTGTATCTTTATTAAAAATGCTTTCATGATGCATTCTGCATTTCAAGTTAAAATAAAGCAGATCAGGAAGATGTCAATATCAATCTGTTTATATTCACCACAAAGAACTGTAAAGAACTTAATAAAGGCAAAAATATTTTCATAAACTTTTTTTCAGGCAAATTATTTATTTATGAAATAATTTACAAAGAAAATTTTTACCTCATGGCTTAGATATATTGCATATGCTTGTGATTGCCACAATATGTTGAGGCTCAAAGGCCCATATAGACTTTTTTTTTTTTTACTTCTTTTTTTTTTTTTCTTTTTTTTCTCCTGGCAGGAATATTTCAAAACAACCAACTAATTCATGAAGTCATACGGTAATTGTTTGACAGTTGTTTCCAATATAGAAAAATAAGTTATGTATATTGTTTTCATTCAGATATTTGTTGATTTGTTGTTAGAATCCTCTGACATTGACATGTCACAAATTGCATTGGGAGAAATATTGGAGATTTATTTTAATTTATTATCTTCAGTTGTCAAACTTTTCCAAAACCCCTTAAAGCGGGGTTTTTTTCACTTTATTCAGAACTCACAGTTCACAGGAAAGTAGGTTGTTGTTGAAATAACAAGTCCAGCTTTCTGTAATAGATAAGAGCTGCGGAAATGAAGGAAAAGCAGCAATACCAGAAGATGCAGAGAAAGTGCTGCTTTCAGTGAGAGGCATGAACAAAGTAACTTCTAAATAATCCTCCGTGGTTTTTTACACTCAGGCACATTCTCCATTGAGGGAGAATACAGAGGCCAGTCACAGTTGCTTCTTGAAGGAAAACAGTATAACAGTCATTGTTTATCAAGATGACATAACATGCCATTTTTGCCTTTATTGTTTAATGCAGTTTCTCTTGTAGTTTACTCAGCGTAGATACAAAGAGGGATTAACAGTTAAGCATAAGCATACTTGTTTTACAATTTCAGCCTTTTAGTGCATGACTTACTTACTTAAAGTACTAGAGCCTATAATCACAATGATTTTACCTGATGGAACATGCATTTCAGAAATATAATCCAACTGTTTACCCTAACACATCATAAATTGCAATTCTTTACAAAAACCTCAGAGATTGACATCCATTGCTCTTAAATGCCTGCTGCTTTAGCACACATCATCAAGAAAGTATTTCTGTATTATTCTCCCTCCGGTTGGTAGTATATCACATGAATTCTAAAGACCATTTTCATATACTGTCTTCAGTAATGAGCATTTTGAGAAGCATTTAGCTATGTGTCTGAGGCACTCCAGTGCAAGTTTCTTGGGATCATAAACACGACAACTTGCAGGATTTCTGCAGACCCACTTCTTTTCCTTGCACAACTTTTGTCACATGAAATCATCGGGAAAGTTTTGTTCCCTGTCTTACACCCCACAAAAAGTCAAGTTTCTAAACTTCGTTGTGTGCCAAAGGCTAAAAACTACCACTGATTTTCAAAGAAACAGGACTGGGAACCCTAACGATGTGGTTGAAACTTCTCTGAAAAGAGATTATGCATTGTGATAGACAGGGGAGCGCTGAGAACAGCCAATGAAACAGCATGCAACACAAGAGCTAATACCATGGCATCATCCCAGATTCAACAGATGTTTTCTAGGGGGATTGGATATCTGGTAATGGGAAATGGAACCTTTCTTTTCTATGTCACTGGTTTTAACACAGGCCAGTAGTGATGGAAAGTCAGTAATATCCGATGCTTATTTGGTAGCTTTCTCCACCACATGGTAGAAAAATGTCCTCCTGATTGTAGCACACCATGGCTGGCTGGGACTTACCAGCACCCCAGTGGCATTGCCAGCAAAAGGGCCTTACATAGAAATGGCTGGAAACCCTTTTCCCTGTGAGCAGTCTCCCAGGTAGGGACAAGGAGCACCAACCAGGCTTAGACTGCTCCTGCTAATGGTGTGTCTGCAGATAGTTAAATAACTCTGGCAGCCACAAAAGATAATTTATCACTTTACACTATCATAAAATCTACTAGAAAATTAAAAATGCTAAAACACCAGACTCCCTAAAATCATTTACATGCAGGAATCCACATAATTGTATAGATTTTGATCTTAAAAATGCTGTGTAAAAGGCATTCATCCAAAGCTCTGAAAAGCCTCACATGCACATACACATACATATGGAGTAATACATAAGGAGTGTCTCCCAACAAATATCAATAAAAGAGGTGACAGCATTTCTTCCCACATTTCAACCACAAGTTCAGCAAATGAAAACAACCTTAGCCCCCTGTCCTGTCATCACCCCTTGCCAGACAGAGCCACTACCTTTACCTGCCTCAGTTCCATATTCATCTTCCCCCCCAGCATTTCCAGCATTTCTTGTGAAGGTTGATCTGGATCAGTTCAAAGTGCATGGAAGTCAATGGGAAAAAAAAAAAAAAAAAAAAAAAAAAAAAAAAAAAAAAAAAAGCTATAAGTGAGTTTAGTAGTTTTTACATTAGGTCCTATATGCAAGTATTTTTCAGTCTTATTCCTAAGGTTCACTACTATGAAATTACACTGTTCTGGACATAATAATATTAAAACTCACTACAGTATCTCCTAATATAAAGCAGAATTCTGCACAATTGAGGTCTTTGGCTAAAGAGGAGTTTTCTTTCATTTGATTTCTTGTAAATACTTTTTTCCATTTGTGACATCTCACTGTGTTCAAATCTTTATTTTAATGTGACAGACTACAAGCATCATGTTTTTATTGCAGAAAAGATTTATTCACATTGATGCTGATGCAAGGTCTCAGATTAAGTCTGGGGAAAGAAAATATCTTACAAATATATATGTATATTTCACTCTGCAAAAAAGTGCACTTTCCATTCCCTTATGAACCTCAAATGCATAGCCACAATGTACGGCCCAGGACATGCAGTAATAGCACTTGGGAATCTCAGACACACAGTAAATTGGTGTTGCATTGGTAAAATTACCAAGATGCTGTCACTATTTCCAATTACAAATGGAGGGAAAGTCACACAAGGTAAACAAGGCAATGTAATACGTGGTCTTTCACGGTCTCTGTCAGTCTCCAGTACAGGAGGACACACAAATAACTACATTCAACCAGACACAAATAAATACATTCCACCAGACTAATGTATCTAACTTTCAGAGCATTCAGTGTTTTGTGTAAGGAAGAGCTTAATCTTTATCTGGCCTTGCTCTCTGTATCATGAGCCAGTCCATCTTGTAGGGGTGTGATAAACCACTGCATTCTAAGGAATTTTTACAGCAAAAGGGAGAAAGATCAGCATGTTCACAGAATCACAGAATTACAGAATGTCTGAGGCTGGAAGGGACCTCTGGAGGTCATCTGGTTCGATCCCCCCGATCAAGTAGGGTCACATACAGGTAGTTAGCCAGGACCTAGTTCCTCCGTTTAGAGACTTCATGATTCTCCCGT
The DNA here is from genome assembly GCA_035222235.1 of Margarornis squamiger. NCBI lineage: Eukaryota > Metazoa > Chordata > Aves > Passeriformes > Furnariidae > Margarornis > Margarornis squamiger. The sequence continues at coordinate 46,984,572 of JAWWTY010000123.1, read as the reverse complement.
AGTATACATGACCGCTATAACTTGTTCCTGATCAGAAACAACTTGAAGAAGCTTTCTTACCTGAATGAGAAGTGCACCCTGACCCACTTTCTGTCTGACCTGTGCATAAGAATTAATACACATCCACAACTCTTTTAATGGTTAGTCTTTGGAAACAGGTAACCTAACAAGAATGCCACCTTGATTAACACTAAGGCTTGTTGACACCAAGATTAATATATACCACGTCCTTTAGTTGTGAAATGGTAGTGCCAGTAACTTTGTTGAAAAACAGGAAACAACTGTAGACATCCTTTAAACTTATTCAGGAGTTCGTTTCATTTTCCTCAGTGGTTATCAGTCTTGAAAGAGGTTTTCTCTGGAAACAGTTCTTTAGGGAAGAGGACATCAACCTACACAAGCAGCAGAAGCCTTAGCTCACTTGGTTTGGCTCTCTCGCTTAGAAACCTCATTTCTGTTCATGCCTCTCACTCTTCAGGAGCTAGATCACTTATCCGTACACGAGGTTTTACTAAGCACAGTGTGAATCAGGCAAAAATAATGCTGATGGATCAGTGTTCATTTACACTTGGGATCTTGATGTGGTGAAGTGCAGATCATGACCCAGAAAACATGTGTGTCCTTGTCTACTTCAATGCCTGGCCAAACTGATCCCGCAGAGGATGAAAAAATAGTCTTTACAAATTTTTTTTTCTCCTTCCTGACTCCACTGCTTTTAGCTCCTTTCATTTCTCACATAAAACAGACAGTCACCTTATGACATACTAAAATATTTATCAAGTATCAAGACTTATTTAACAATGGCCAGAAATACCCCTAATAGGCTGGTGAAAAACCTGGATAATTTGTTTAATTTTCCTGTATATGTTTTTTCCACTCAGTGTATGCATCAATAGAACAAAAAAGAAAAAGAAAAAACTAAGGCAAAACAAAAAACAAAAAAACCCCAAACTCCTCAAACCAAGTAACCCATCCCTGACCAATCCCGACCCTCTTGGTGCTTTAGCATTGCAAAATAAACTGATATTATTGACATTAACATACACATTGAACCTAGAAACATTAGGCATTTTTAAATAAGGGAAATAAAGCTATGTACTACATTATGACTAATATATGAAAGAATCACTCATACAGTTACTTGTAAATAGAACATTTGGGATTAATAGCTTTATATTTGTGGAAAGAGGCATCTCTTTGAAAGACTGATGCATAGGATATAGGTAGAAATTAATCTGGGCTGTTCAGGAATTAGAGCAGTAAAAACAAACACAGAGGATTTGAAAGTTATATATAAGAAAGCTATGTGACCTTCATGAGCCCTTAGTCACAGAAGCCAGAATGGCACATAGGAAGTATCCCTGGAGGTAATCATACTGGTGCCCTATTTCTCCTTGTCAGGAGCTAGGGACCACCCAACAATCCAGAGATGCAGCAAGGAAGCTGCAGACTGGGATGTAAATTCAGATAAGTAAATTCAGTGCACTGAAAAATGAACTATTTTTTGATGAATTCAGGTTATGTAACATACAGAGTGACTCCAGACCAGCAATGGAGTGTGTGTTCTCAAGAGCAGGCACAAAGAAGAGAGAGTGATGCTTTGGGAAGTGTAGAAAAAATACAGTTTTTGGAATTTTGCACATCACTATTTGATTTTACTTTAGCAGGCTTCACTGAGGGTATGATTCAAAAGGAGGGACCCAAGTATGAGAGCAGAAGTGCCTGCTTGAAACAAGCTTGAAGTATATTTTTTACAGAGATGTGTGTACCTAGGCTGCTAATTATGACAAGCAGCCCAGCAGGCTGTCAGGCAGAGAGAAGTAAACAAAAGGATGCATCAGACAAAGTAGCACCTCTTCTATAGGAAACTTTATGTATCTTTGAGATTCTTGAAGAGACGCATTTTAATACAACCTGTATAAGGACAAAGTCCTTTTTTCTTTTCCCTCTTAATGCCATTCTTGTAGATATGCAAGTGTTAGAAAAAAAAAGGCTACTTGGGAAGGGCTCATGCATAGCAAATTTGTTTTCCCCTTTCCCCATCAACTGTAATTACAACTATTCAGACAAAGCTGGTTTTCCCAGTAGGACTGGCTGAAAACGCACTTCATTTACATGGCCTAATTGGGCTTTTTTGGCCAAGGTTGTTCTATACACTGACACTAGGACTAGGTACTTAACATTGAAAAGTTTATTATTGTGGTGTTGAAGTTAGGGATTCCATTACTTTGAAGTTCAAAAATTCAGAATGAAGGTGTCTCCTTTAGCACTGGTGCTTCAGTAGTGTGTACATGCATAAGAATAATATTGGTAATTATATTGGCCCCAAACAGTAAAGTGTCTGCAAATTAAAATAATTTTATTTTCTTCTTTCTCCGTGAAGAAAAAAAAAAAAGTGATATAAATTCTATTGCAAGAAATGTTTGTTATATACTCTTGTGGCCTTCAGAAATCAGTGAGCAGATGAGCTGATTTGTGAAGATCTACTACAGAAGCAGTTTCAGAAAAAATAATTTTCTATCTTCTGCTATTTGCATTATATAAGACTTTTTGGTTTTATTGTTTATTATTTTGTTTATAACTGTCTTGTCTGATTCAGCAAGGCACACAGTTCATGAATATGTATCTTATAACCTTTTCTGAGCCAAGTGCACTGGTTTAGTTTCAGGGCCTTCCATATTGTACATGTCCTCTACAATCAAGAAAGGTTTTGCACAGCCATCAGTGCAAACCCAAGCCATGTCTAGAAAGAAAATTTACATAAACATTTCACCAGGGTTTAGTGTAGACAAGACTCCTGCTGCTGAACCTGTTTTTCTGCATATTAAATGGCCACAGTAATTAGAACATAAGGGCTCAAATCCACAAAGATATTTGGGTGCCTAATTCTCATTAATTTCAATTGAGAGGTGGCACTTATATCTCTTTATGGACACAGAAGACACAGAAACCTCAAGAATCTTATCTGTTCTAAAACTCCCAGAGAAATATTGCTATCAGCTTCCTCAGAGCAGCAGGAATTTTATTTTAATTCCTGATGAAGGTACATCTTAAGCACAGGAAATTATATGATAACAATGGAGACTGTATTTGTCTCTCATCTCCTTTCCACCCATCCAGCCATTTTGAACTGCTGGAAGTTCCCGGATCACGGAGTGCTTTAGGAAACTCAAAAAAGCAAAATATTCTCTGGTGACTGCTGGAAAATGAAGCTGTCAGCTTATGCTCTTTTATGGTCTGATAAAACCCCATGAAGCCACTGAGATGAGCATGGCTCTATACCCCTCCCTAATTCTCCAAAGTAAACAGTGATCACACCTCACACCTCACACATCACACCAGACCTAAATCCGTAGGACTGAAGTTTTTCGACTGTCCCAGCCTGGGCTGATGCCCAAAGGCTGGACCTGCTGTGCTGTCCTTCTCCTCCCAAGTCACACATCCATATTGCTTTGATCATGCTGTGCTATAATTCTTGCAACCACATTGTAAGACACAAAAGGGAACTGATCCAGTAGAAAATGACCTTTTTTCTCTCTTTCATTAATTGCCAGCTCAAAAACACAGTATCTGGGACAGGGAAAAGGGTGGGATTTCCTTCTTTTTTGGGCTTTGTCAGGAAACAACAGCTAACCTTTGGAGGCATGTCTCCAGAGACACCTGTGTCGGCAATAGAGTGATGACTACCATCAGCTGCCCTTGAACGAATTTCTCTTCCTTCATCCCTAACTACTGAAGAAGTCCAGCCTCTTCAAGTGCGGCTATTTGCGTGGTATGAATACATATCCAGAAGTACGTGATTAATCACAATCTCCCCACCTTTCTTCTTTAAACTTCAGTTTGATCTTTGCCTTCATATGCTGTGCAACTGTAATGATGCTTGTTAAATGTTGGAAATATAAAAAGTATATCTCCCAAAGATAGAGCTTAAAGCCAGAAGAAATTATTACAAGGTTTGTTTTGTCTTTGCATTATTCTGGCCACACAATGCTCAATACTGGCTCTGCCAGGCTATAACTGCTGTGTGAAGACAGTATATCTTTCTAAAGATGTCTGTCTTGATTTAAAGACTTCCAATGTTGAAGGATTCACTGCACTTCCAGGTAAGTTGTTCCAGTGTTTAAATACCACCATTCTTTATAATGTCCCTGACACTTCAACTTGTAGTTCTACTTTGTTTTACTTTATTTTATTTTGGTTTAGTGTAGTTTATTGATCTGTTTATCCTCTCCTCCATGTATGGTCTTATAGACCATAGTTTGATTGCCAATTACCCTACTTTCCCATAAAGCAAGCAGATGAATTTTCCTTTATGACTTACCCTGGATAATTTCAGTATCTTTTCTATGTCTTTCATCATTCATTTAAGTACTTTTTGAAGGAGAGATACTACAACTGGTCAAAGATTAGACTTATTCTGTTCACTTGCAAACTCTAGTGCTTTTCTTACCTCATTTGCATTCTTAGTGCAAATACTTACTTCATAAGTATTTGAGATTCACATTTAACTAATACAAACATTAAATATCTGTCCAAGCAAGAACCCAGGGATTTACTATTTTTTTTAATGTAGACATATTTGCCGACACAGAATTAATGTTTCAGAATCATTTCTCACTCTTCGTAGACAACTGTTTTCTGCTTTGGGCTTTTTTTTTGTTTGTTTGGTGGTTTGGGTTTTTTGGGGGTTTTTTTTGTTGTTTTTTTATTTTGTTTGTTTGTTTGTTTTTGTTAGAGCATTAAGAAGCTTCTTGTGGTTTGTTTTCTCTGATTTATGTGTTGAAATCAGAAGAAAATCTTTCAAGACTTTGAAAATTACTGAAATAAGCACAGCATATTTCATCCTCAGACTTCTCGTGGCAAAAGCCACACTAGTATAATTTGTTAGAGGCCTTAAAAATAAAGGATTTCCTTTCTAATGGTAAGAAACAATCAGTCATTAGTTGTTGTTTCTGTCATAAGCCTGGGCAGCAATATCACTAAATAGTAGAATCACTTTTTTATAGTGACTATTATTACTTGGCCTTTAATGAGAAGATCTGAGAAGGATTCTGCATGCTGAGACACCAAGTTATAATCTTTCAAATGAAACCAAGAAAATAACTATTCCCAGGGCCAGACAAATCTGCAGGCACTAACTAGGTTAGTGGCTATTACACTTCACACTTAATCTTCAATATGATAGATAGGGAGTGGAATGGAGGGGAATATTGAACAGCAGAATAAACTGTTCCTCTTGAACATCTTGAGCATCTTTCTTTGCACTCAAGCCAAAGTGAGTTGAAGTAATTTACCCCTCTGAAGGAGCCAAAGGTAAGGTTTGCACAGTTTTTCTCACCATGAGAACTTCTAAGCCAAGACACCAGCAATGAGCAGGCTCACAAGGGGAAATCCAAATGATGAAGAAAGGAGAAGTCAATCTATGCACACATATGCTGCAGCAAGAGTCGGTCTGCAGCAGCCAAGGGCTCTGCCTTTGGCATTGCAGTGCAGTGTCTGTTTGATGGAAACACCACTTAACTCTTGTCACATGTGGATATGAGCTGCTTCACAGACCAAGCATCCATTTGTGCACCAGTGTCAGCAGATTGCCACCTCATCTTATCCTGGTAGTCAGCAATTGTGGATCACCCCTCTGCTGGAGGTCTGACATAGGTGATCAAGGTGCCAAGGACAGCTTCCCAGCCATCCCCACTGCTTAGACCAGCTCCTTCCAACATCTGACTGCCAACAGAAATGTGCTCCAGCATGAAACTTCAGCTGTGGGTGGCACAAAACCCACAAGCACATCTCTGTGCCACCAGGTTTCATTCCAAGCCTCTGCCATCCCTATAGCAGCTCTTAGCCAGTCAGTCTCAGACCTGCCCAACAACAGGGGCTTGGGTGGTGCTGACTGAATGAGTGTTTCTAGTTCTTTGCAGTTTTCCAGAGTATAGAAGTTAGTTTTGCAATAATTTGAAGGGGGCAAGGATCAAAGGTCTTTGGCACATCAGTCTCTGTTGAGGAAAGGGTCCCTGGAATGGCTAGGCATTCAGGAGCCATGGGTATCTGCTATCAAGCACACCAGCCCAAAACGTGTTTGTGTACACAGACACAAATGGAGGGGAGATCACAAACACAAATGACAAAATGGGCAACAGTTCCAGTGATCAGATACAGACATCAGTCATTGAAGAAAGTGTCATGCTGGCACAGTGGCACCTTTGGTAACACATTCATTTTTATGCTTTTCTGATTTTGTTTGACTGGGCAAATATCTTAAGAAACTTTAAAAAAAAAATAAAAATGTTTAAATGTCAAATATAAATTACAACTTATTTTAAACAATTTGTATGTTTCAACCAGCTCTTTGACATTAAAAAGCATATTTTGTCTCATAACCTGCTTAAAGCAAAACAAAAAGAAAAGCTACAGCTCCTCACAAACAATGAAGGCAATAAATACAGTAAATTGCTGTTTTATGTGACACAATATACTAATGTTAAGTGAAGCTATGGAATTAGAAAGCAAATTCCCTCTGGGAACAATTCTCACACCCCTGTTTTGGAAAGAAGCAGAGGTTACTTGTAAATAATTTAATGCATTTACTTCTGCTAGACTGGCCTGACAGGTCTTTCATATACTGAAGCTTTGCTTCTCTGATAATTGCAAACTTTTTGTACTGAGAAAATTGTCAACTGCAAAGGTCTGCACAGTCACTGTAGGACCATCTATTTACATACAGATGTGCTATGTAACACTATATTACTAAATTTAGCTGTCATGCCAATCACCTTTTAATAGTGATAATATTCCTTCAGATCTACTTCTGTTTATGAGCGTGTATATAATTTCTCATTCAGAATCACATAACAATGCCTTAGCAACTTTAACAGTTGCCTACATGGACAAGCAATAGAAAGGAAAAGATACGTTATTGTCTGTGTTTATTTGACGCTGTTTAGCAACTGGAATAAAAAAGAAGACAAGGCAGCTGAGTCTGTAAGCACAGCATGATAACCTCTGCTGTGCAGCTGTACAAAAGAACCAGAACAGAAACAAGAACAGCATAAATTGTGTCCCCTGTTACCTGCCTCAGAAAGCTGCCTCACAAAATATTGGACTTTGTTCTTGTATTTGTTAATACTTCCACTTCATGTCTAATTTTCATGCCATGTTTCTACCTGCTTCATTCACAGTGTTGATATATCTTCTCTCAACTCAAAGAAATATAGATTAGATTCAGAGTTTGTAGAACTTTCTTTTTTTGACTCAGAGAGTACAGAGCTGTCATATTCAATGGCTTTTTCTAACTCCCTTTCCTTTGACTTAATCTTTCTCTATCAGCCACTCAAATGAATCTTCATATGCATCCTATGTATCATCTATCCCTAACTTCAACTTTCATGTGGCTTTCCTTTATGCTGATGACTTTCAGGCACCAGGGCTACCCACAGATTTCCTAAGACTCGAGTGGAAAAAGACTTGGAAACTGGTTGCTTGACTCAGAGATGAACAGTAAGAATTTTGGCACTGATTTTTCCCAGAGTTTATTATTCACAGTTGCTTATTCCCTGAATGGTCAGGGCCAATCTTGGAGACCACAGGCACAAATCTGTCAGCATTTCAGAGTCTGCTCTAATCTAATTTGTAGCTGTGCAAGACTGCTATTTAGACTGGTCACTAAGTAGCTGCAAGCCTTGCTCCAGTCTCAGGAGGCAAGACTATTAGTATTGTGAAATAGCTGAGTAACCGTAGCATGTGGGGAGGCCACCATTCCCAACACAGCTCTAGCACTTACCCTTCCTGTGGAGCTCCCCAAACCACTCCCACCGGTGCAGGAGTTACTACTTCTTCCTTTGCTACTCACTGCAACCCGGAGAGCTGAAGAAAGATCTGATGCTACTGCTGTTGCTGGTCTAACCCTCCCACGAATTCCAGCAGGGAAAGACGGTGAAAATTATCTGGGAATGAGCTGAATCAGCTTCTTTTGTATTGGTGCCATGGCCGCACCCACTGTGTGGCCAGTTCCACCCAGCACTGATCAGCTTCTGAGTAGGAATTGGGGAAGGCTTGTATGTTTGCAGACTTCCCCCCATGCTGGGAGGGCAATAACCTGAGCCTGGGAGTGAAAAGACTAAATTTGGGTCTCTGCCTTGGGTTTCTCATAGGCAAAAATTGGATCTCACCACCTCCATGGGATCCCGGAATGAGATTGTAAAGGCCTTCACAAGCAATAGAGTTGTGATGTGCAGATGCTGCTCTGTTCAGGATTTACAGGAAACTGGCCAGTGGTGGTTAGTGCGGGAGGGCCCGGACTTGCAAATTCCCGGGTCAGTGGTCATGTGACACATTCTTCTGAAGACTGGGAGAAAAGCACAAACCTCAATGCATTCATCTCGGGATCTGCCTCTGCAAAGAAAAGCAGCAGCCTAGCAGCTGACAGCCCCCACATTTTACACATATAAATGAGAGATGTTTGAATGTGATCCTGAACTGTGTTACAACCGTGACCCTAAAAGATCTGGGGCGCATACACTTGAGTACGATCACAATGTCTTATATTTTTAATACTTTTAAATTTGAAGTGAAAAAGGTTGATGAATTGCTTCTGGACACTCATCTCAAGTGTGTGATGCCAGCTCAGCAGCTATTGCCATTTTCAAGTTGCAGTATCTTTATCTCTGGGGCCCCACCCCAACAGGATTTGCACACAGCCTCTGAGAGGGGAGGAACAGATACCTGCATCAGGAGTGCTCAGGGTATTAAGGGCTATGTAGCACCCAGCGTCAAAGAAAATAGCAACAGCATGTTGAATAACTGGTTTGATGTGTATGCTTCACGTAGGTTAATATAAGTGGATCATCACCCTCATATTGTTTCCTAGAAATGCCCTGAAATGGGCACATTTATGGTGTTCTGCTGGTATCAACATTCCTGCATTCGTCAAATACAGAACACTGCTGACACTAGTGTTTTACCTTGTGTCTGATCAAAGGAATAGTCAAACTTGAACTGCATAGAGAATTGGTTAGACTTTAATTTTTGCTATTTTAATTTATATAGGATCTGTAATATACAAGGACTTGCTACAGAGGCAAGAATGAGACATGGAGAGAGTTTTCATCTCACAAAAAGAATGGGTTTCGTAGAGGGGCACTGTGATGTGCCTGTCTGATATATGTGGCCATGTGTTAAGGAGGCTTTTGAAAGTGTTCCTGCTGCAATTTACTGGGTATCAAATTATATATATGTGCTTATTATGAGAAAAACATGTGAGTTTGCCTATGATCATTGTAGCTAATATTGTAATACCTGGAAGAATAAATGTAAACACTTCTCAATATACTTTCAATGTTTACTTTGTTTATGTGAATGTACTTCTTGTATAGTTATGGATATTTTCATCCGAGGAGTATATATGGGCCTAAATTTACAGGCAAGCTTAGTCTCATCAGTTTTACTGAACTACTGGAAGTTCAGTAAGTATATTTTTCTTATAGAGGAAAGAAAAACATTTTGAATGTGAAAAAGTAATCGTGCAACTACAAGAGGTTGCAATCAGGGCTTGAAATTCAGAAACTCTAGAGGTCCACACTCAAAATTAAACAAAGTCTTTACTTGATTTCAAACTTCTAGCTCTATCCAGCCTGCTAAGGTCTGGGACAGTTCATCTTTATAAGGCTGAATCATGCCTATATTATGGTGTTTTAATTATTACATCTCAGAGTTGTCACAAGAATACAAATATTCTGTATTACCAGTTTTTGCAGTCAGAAACACAAAAGCAAAAATATCTATAAATGTGAAACCTGAAAATATTCAGATTTGTGCATCCAGGGTAAAATATTCCTGGAATTTAAGAACGGCATTAAATAAGTGATTATCTAATACACAACAGCAATATGGTCTTAAGTATTTTTTCTGATTTAATTCTTGTTTCATCTCCAACAGCTGTGGTTTAGTAAGGCATCCAACCTCGATAAAAATAATTCCTGTGATAGAAGCTATACCACAACACTTGGCACTTTGTTCTAATGTTAAAAACATGTTCCATATTTCTCATGGAATTTGTTTAGTTTCTCCTTCCAGCCATTAGATTGTGTTATGTCTGCTAGACTGAGAAACCCTTTATTATCAAATTTTGTTCTCATCTGTATGTATATACATATATATTTATATCAAATCAAATCCTTTATGTTCTCCCATATATCTTAATACTCTAGAAACTCTGAGCTCTTCTTCTCTCCACTAAATCATGAGCAGCAGAACTAGGCACAGTAATTCCAGTGCAGTGGTAATTTAACCTTGGCAGACAAAGATTTCCAAAATAGCTTTTTGACTACAACATCACTGTCACAACTCTTATGAGGCTGACTATCCAACTCAACCATCTAAGACTATTTCAGCCGTGACCTCAATTCTTTATGGATTGCTTTCCTTGTTCTTGTGTTCACAACATTTTGTTTTCCCATCCCGAAACATTTTGGTTCACCATAACTAGCTTACTAGGTCATTCTGTACGAGTGGCCTGTCTTCTATGTTATTTATCTTTCTTTCAATCTTTGCATCATCTAAAATGTATAACTTTTTTTATCCTACACAAGAAATTGCTAAAAACATTATAAGCAGTAGGTCAAGTTAACTGATGGTTACAAAGACTCGGTAAAATCAGACTTGCCTGATTTGTTAGTACAGTATCAGCTTTATTTTAGTCTGCTCTTTTTTTTCCCGGTGTTTCCTAGCCAACTCTTTGAAAGTTATTATATACATGTTATTTGGACTTGCTGATTTTAAAATGTATAGTTCTGGTAGCTCTGTTTATCATCACTCTTCCTTACTCTTAAAGTGGAAAGTTTCAATTAATATATACCACTATCACATATTTTTCCTCCAAACATAAACCATACACACTTATTTAGCACTTTTGCTCTTTCTCTATTGGTCAGGTTTTTTTTTAGTTATCTGTCAACACTGTCCTTTTGATTCCATTTGCTCTCAATATTCCTAACATATTCTTTTGTTACCTTTTAACTGCCCTGACTTGTTTTCTTCATGACTTCTTTTGCTCTCCACTTCAAATTTTTATGCTTCCTAACTTATTGTCACTGCTGTCATCTTTCCGTTTTTTATTTAATTTCTTTTTGTGTAAGGAGATAGACAGATAGATACATGTTGGGAAAAAAAAAAAAGATTATTTTATATTATTATAATCTTTACAGAAGATTGAATTTCCCTTTGAGTCAAACTGCTTTCTTTAATCCTCTGGACTTCCTTTTTGACTTGGAGAGTGGCAGAACCACTGGTGGAGTCAAGCAGTAGAACAGCTTCTGGAATAGTAGATCAGCTTCTACTGCTTCTTCTTAGTTATTATTTGTGTTCCTCTGTTTACTTCCACCCCCATTACAACTTCACATACAGAGGATTGTTTTCCATGTAGAAACACACTTGGCAGCAGGGAAAAACCAGCAGGGGAGCACTAATGAAGCAGAACTATGGTGCAGAACATGTAATTAGATGTGAATTTGTAGTGTAGTATGGCAGCAGAAGAGCATAACTGACGGAAGTATCAACTATGCAAGAAGACATAGTGTAACATTGTTTCCCTATAGCTCTGGTCTGACCATGGACAAATCATCACATACAGTCTTGGGCACCTCCTTAGTAATTTAGAAGGAATTCAGAGAAGAGTGACAAAATGATTACATGCTGATCAAATAAGACTGAGGCTATAGACATGTGAAAAGAGCTCAAGGCTTGAGCCTGGAGCAAGTTGTACCATTGCAACTCTATACAAAGAAACTAAGCATGATTATATGTACACAACACAATCTAAATACTTAACTCTGGACTATATATCTACAGAGAGTTATATTTAAAAATTTATTTTAAAAGAATGTTCAGATTGCAAAATCAAGCATTCAAGTGGTAGGAAATGCCAGCACAATTTTAGCTTTGTCCCTTGTGAATATTCATGATGATACAGCCTGTAGCTGTATGATCCATCAACAATGTATTTTTCCATATTCACATCCTGACTTATGTTTACCTCCACTTGTCTGATCCCTGTTTTGGTCTTCTGCTTGCCCCAGCTCCTGCCTCCTTTATCACTTATCCTCTCTTCCCTCCACTGCCTGGCACTTCTGTTTATCTATAATCCTTGCTCCTTAAGCATCTCTTTTTGCTTCCTTCTTTTAGTCTTCTCTTAGCATTTCCCACCTTTCTTGTCTCTCCACATTGGTCAGGTCATTCTTCTTTACCTCCTACAAACATTATAGCAAAGGGAATGCTGACAACACACAAAAGCCCAATTTCCTGCTCTCATGCATGATATTCAAACCCACAGAGGCAAGAAAGGTGGGACAAAAATATAAGAGCTTTTTCTACCTTTTCAGCTGTCTTAAAACAAGCTCAGCCATTCAAAGGGAGGCATAGTTGTGTCAGAGCTCTGTTGCTGAGCTTGCTGAATTAAGGTAGAAATTTTGAAGAATGTAATCAGCATAACAAGGGTCTGTTAAACCTGTGTAAGTAGTGATTTTTTCTTTCCCCTGTAATTGCATAGTCTGACAGGGATGTCAGGGGATGACAAAAAGCACAGGGCTAGTGCTAGGGGTCATCTTACCCAGAAACTAAAAGTCAAGTGTGTGCTGCAAAGCACGTGTCTGTTACAGCTTCTCAAGAGAGAATAATTTGTTTTATCTCTCTTGTGGTGGATTTTCTCCCCTTAGTCCCAGTCTTAGGGAAGGCGGACTTGTGCTGTTCATACTGTGCAAAGAGATAAGTTCAAGACATTCATATAGAGACTAAAAATTTTGTCCAGATGGTCAAAGGTCAACACATCAGCACAGAACAAGACTAAAAAGAAGTAATGGCAACCATAACTGTAGATGGCTCTAACAGCCCTACCCTATACCATGGAGAGAAGAACTGGCGACACAGTGGCTTAGGGGAAAACATAACACCCTACAAATATCTGGCAAGTACAATGGAAAGGATGGACAGAAATTATTTAGGATTCCCTGAGTGGAAATTAAAGCATGAAACAGTGGTACGAAATAAGCTCATATGGGAACTAATGCAAACCCTTTAAATTTTTTTCTGAGCAAAAAATATGAAGTGTAGCATGGGGAATATGAAGTGTAGCATAGAGGAGGAGTTGGGCTGGATGATTTAGTAAAACTTTTCCATCTCTTTTTTTTTTTTTTTTTTTTCCCTGTAATTAATGGTAGAAGATTTACCAATTACCAAAAAAAACCCAAAAAAACACAGAAGCTCCCTCAAACTGTTCATCCAGTCCCTCTGTGTCTCTTTAGGTGAAGACTCTGCTCTCTTTATATATCAGAAGACCAAATGTATCAAGAACATGAAGAAACATCTTCAGCCTATAAAAGAATTGTAGTCTTTAATGGTTTAGCTGTGGACCAAAGACAGAGAAGCTTCTTCCCATAACTGCAGAAGGAAAATTTAATGGAAATTCACATGCAAGAAGATTAAAAAAAAAGCCAAGACAATGCCTTTTCTGCTGTGTAATTTATGCAGTCACTTGAGAGGAAAAAAAAAAAAAAGTCCAACTGTATTTAAATGGCTGCATTAGAAACAGACAGGATTATAGTTTACAGCTTTTATATTGCTTCTACACTTTACAGAGAAATATAGTATATAAATTTTCAGTGATAATTTAAGGATTTAACCTCTAATCTAATCTTCTAGGTGAAAGAGCCTTTACTTCTCCACACCTACATTCTTTTGGATGGGTGAGGACAGCATGAAAAGTATCTTCTAAAAATTAATAACTTGCAGTCCGCTCAAGTTTTCCATCTCACTCTTTCCTTCCTTCCCGTTTCTCTAAGAGACCCTTATTTTATGAAGTTAAATAGCTTACAGTGAAACAGTTTACACATTCTTAAAGGAAATTGTTTTCTGATAGCAGGTTCTTTATTACCAGCTGCTTCAGGTAGAGACAAATTCCTTTTGGGGATTAAATGCATTTCTAAATATTACCTGACGTAACTCTTACAAAAGACTATACTTAATTATCTGATAAGATACTTGATAAAACTTCTTATGACCTAAAGCCACAAGAGACTGGGTGAATGTGAGACTCAGAGAGCAGTTTATGGGTGAGAGGCAACAACTGTTTCCCAAGTGGCCCAGGACTAAAGTAACTGGGTCCAACATGGGTACAGAGGTGATTGCCAGGTGTCAGTCACAGCTCACTTCCACCAAGGGGATTAAGGTTACTTAGGAGGCCCCGCAGTAGTAAAGCCACTATGCCAGAAAGTCCCTACATGAAGTCATGCTTGAATGTGTGAACACTGTAGTGGGAGATGCTGATCTCCTCTCCCTGGTGACCAGTGGTGGAACACAATTAAATAAAGTGAAACCAAGTCAGGGGATGTTCAGACTATTAGGAAAAGGTTCACTAAGACCATGATCGGTCACTGGAACAGGTTTCCCAGGAAGGTGGGCATGGCACTAAATCTGTCACAAGGGGATCTGAACAATACACTTAGTCATATAGCTTATTTTTAGGTCATGTGAGGAGCTGGGAGTTGAACTTGACCTTTATAGGTCCCTTTCAACTTGAGCTATCCTATGATTCTATGTATGTTCATTGAGCATTATAAGTTGGGCAGCCAATTACAAGGCAATAATAGTAATCTATTGTTACAGACAAACAGGAGTTATATTTACAAATCTTATGGTCTGAGATGTTTGAAACTACCACAGACAGAAAAATAATAATTATGAAATAATAAATAATCTTATTCTGACTTAGATGTGGATGAAATAGCTCTAGGGCTTCACAGACTTCCTTCCCACTTCCCAGTAACTTCCTCAGCAGTGGCCATTGTGGTGGAACCTAGTGGTATTTCTCAGTTTTTCATTGTTCAACTGCTGTGAGCAGACTGCAAGCTTGAGACAAAGTTTATTACAGAAGTCCCCCTGTTGAGTCATGAGGTGCAGAAAAGACCCCCTTTCTGTCTAAAGTCCTTCTCAGAGAGAAGCCTAAGTGCAGCTGGGTCCAATCTGAGAACCAGACTTTGTCAATAGTTTATGTGTAAAAGACTATATAAGTGTAACTGAACCTTTATACAAGTTTGTCCCACAGGATTAAGGATGGCAAACTATATATATGTATATATATATATGATTTATTATGATAATGATTAGGCAAGAAGATCTTAATCAGAATTATTTACTACAGAGAATGGGAGCTACAGCTATTATAATATAGTGCAATATGAAGCAATATTGAAACAATTACATTAAAACAATTGTATTAAAACAATTGTATTAAAGGTAGCAGAAACAATTATTAAGTAGCGATTGACGTTACTCACCCATACCAATGACTATGGGCAATTTTCTCTTGCTCAGCCTCAAGGAGTAACCTTGAGGGGCACTCCCTTTCAAAGGGGGCATCTCTACACATACACCCCAAGAAGGCATATGTTAGAAGACTCTGCCATCAAAGTTTGGGATGGGCTTTCATAGATTCATGGTCAGTCACATGTCTCCAGGCCAGCTGTGTCAGCTCAGCAGCTTTGGTTAAGTTATCAGTAGTATGTTTTTTTGGTCCTTTATCTGGGTATTTTACCAGGTCTACCATATCTTATCTCAATATCAGGATGTTTAATTTTGGGATTCATGAGTTAGACTAGTTCCAGCATTATGCAACACCAAAAGCAGCATGACAGCCCCTTCTTCATTTACCATTGATAGCTTTGCAGATAGGGTATTGTTTGTTTCCCCCATTCCAAGCAGAGCCTCTTGCTACAGCAACATACCCCTTTCAACTGGCCCGTGCATCACCAGTGGCAAATATGGCATAGGATTATTCTTTTCTGAGTTCAGATCAAGTCCAAATTTATAGCTGAAAAAATGAACCTTTGAGAATTTTGGCTTAAAGGTTTTTACTGTCTCAAATTCCATGTTCTTCTGTTTCCTCTAACTTATGAGCTTTCCTTTCTGTATTATTTAAATATGCAGCTATTCATGATATAACATTCAAATACATATTTTACTTGTAACTGCTACTCTGTTTGCCAAAAGTACTTCTTAAATCCACCTTCTTCCACAAAGTCTCTCATCTCTGATCTACATAAAAAGTGCACATCACGTTAATTCAGATTTATTAAAAAAACAAACTTGCCTAGCTATGAGATTAACACATATTCAGATTACCATATGCATAGTTTGTATTTAAGGTCTATCACAGAGGTTGCATATTCAGAATCTTTTAACTTTGTTATCTTCTACACTGAGCTAAATAAGTGTGATTTTAAAATTATTATAGTTGCAAAAGCCTGGATCCTGAAGCTCACACAGTATCCTCATCAAGGCAAAAGCAAATATTATGAAAGGAGTTCAGAAAGAATAAACTAAAACATTGACTGGAAAATGATGTCCTTATATTTGCTTTCTCTGGGAATCAAGAAGTTACAGGTGAAAATCCAAGGGGCAGTTTCAGGGAAAGAATTATTTCTTATCATGGAAGGAGTAGGTTTGTCTCACGAGGAGAAGGAAGCTTGTAGCTTCCTTCCACTGACCCTCTATATTCATGGGTGTTTCATACCTCCCATTCCCACACTGCCATTCTGCAGGGTATGGAGTGACTGATGTTGGTCAACATCCACAGGATGCTCTTACTGTCCCTAGGTATTGATGAAATACCATAGGTGTGCAGAGACAGGACCAGGGTGATTTGGAGGGGCAAATTCCCTGCAAATATTAAAGGTAAGGGGAGGTGGGAATGGATAGAGAGTTGATGTGTTTCTGGTTCCTGCCACTTACTGTAGAAGTAACCACTGGAACTCCAAGCAGTTCCCCCACTTCTTAGAAGTCATCCCAGATGAAACTGAATCTTAGAGAGATGGTGGGATAGGCACCAGGATCTGAAGAGGTGGATGGGAAACTGTCAGGGTCCTGTGCTCAGCTCTTTGGAGCAGACGAGCACAGATAATAGCAGCTGTATTAGTACATGAGGGAGAAAAGTAGACCTGATACACAGTGCAATCTTTTTACATCAACAAATAAATCATAATACAAAGACAGCAAGCCCCAAAGGTCTTTTATTCAGGTGTTGTAAGTTAAAAAAAAAAAAAAAAGTAATTTATCTCAGGTAGACTCTTTAAATAAAAGGTTCTTGGAAGACAACTCAGCAAGCATATTTAACATTAATGGGATTGGGAAGAATAATTTATGTACATTAGAAGAAAGGAAGACTGAAAAATCATAAGAACTGAACACAAGCCAATTCAAAATTATTTAGGATGTTGTACAAGTTACAACACTACATTCCGTGACTTGTAGCTTAATATCAAATATCTTGAGGAGTCTTTGCAAAATCAAAGACCAGACACTGCTCAGCATGTTAGATCTATGATGAATATGAATCAGTTCCACTCTCTTTTCAGCCCTGACCACCATTCCCATGCCAATTGACTGAAGTTAAACTATACAAATTAAATAGAAAATGAGAACGCAGTAAATAGTATGCACTCAAAAACTTGTACCTTCAAAAAAGAACATGAAGTTGCTTTTCTTCCCCATCTCTGTTCCTCACCTAATTCTACTCTGCCAGGTATCATGATGTATTATATCTTTCTTCAGGCCACAAGACAGTAGACTTATACTTTATTTATCTGTCAGAGAGAGGCACATCTATAGTTTAAAACTCAAAATAAGGCTAAATTTGGATTCTAGTCCTATTGCAGAATGCCACCTTCCTCAGTAAATAGTGTACTTGGCAGTAGGGCAGTTTCTTTGTGTTTTTTTTCCGTTGGAGAAAGTTGCTGTTTTAAGGTACATTAGAGTATTAGGCTCCGATTTAGAATAATAAATAAGAAAAATGCTGTAACTAGCAAAGTTCAATCAGACACATTTAAAACAGAGTAATCATCCTGTGAATCAGATTTTCAAGAGATGTGTTAAATTTTTCATAATTAGGAAACCTTAAGTCAAGACTAGAGGAATATCCCAATTCTGGTACAAATCCTTAAGCCTAACGCAGGAATAAGCTGGCTAGAGCTGATGGTCTAACTTATGGTCTAACTTAGGCAGGAAAGCAGATGTCATAGTGTTTTTGTGTGAATTTACCATCTATGAAAAAGAATAGTAATGGTAAAAATAATAGCATTACAGCAATTGAAGTAGTTAAAGTTACACACCAGAGTCTAGAGTTAGATTATATAAGCACTTGGTTTATAAGGATACTAAGAGCCAAATGGGTTTTGATGGACTCTGTGCACAATATCCTTTAGCAAACAAAAATCAATAAAGGAATTTATACATCAATCTCTGGGAAAAAAAATCCAAACCAAACCAACAAATAAAAAAGCCCCAGCAAACCAACAAACAGAAAATAAATTAAACAAGACTGATGAATGAAAGAGATTTACAAGTTCCAAATGCTGAGGAAGCATCTGTTTGCAAAGGAAAGAAAAATCTGCTTCAATTTCAGGAATGTAGGGGGGATCCTTTTTTCATCACAATTTAGTTTTTCTTCAGAGATTGTGATTCACTAGAAAATCGACTTGGTACTTTTTTCATCATTGCCAGTTATAAAACAGTATTTTCTTAATGAAGGTGATCTACTATGAGATGAAGGCAGTAAAAGTTTTAGGAAAAAATGTTTTACTGAAGATAAAGTAGGAAGTAGCAGTCTATGGAGAGTCCCAAAAATGGGGAGCTTTGGGGTAGAAATTTCCAAGGCAGACATTGTTGTCCCAATGTTACCCTCTCTAAAACCAGTGGAAAAATAGAGTGCTTTTTTAAAAATCATGTACTTTAATGGAAGGAAAGTTAATCCAGGGAGAAGTGTTTATGGTAATTAAACCTTTTGTATCAACTACCCCAAAACTTTTCAAGTTTAATGGTACAGTAGTAGACGACCATCATCATTCCCAGAGCTTTTCTTTGTGATAATTATTTGCCCTGGTTTCTGCTGCCTGCCAGGTTAAACCACAACATTATTATAAATCTCTACCCTTCCCTTCAATGAGGATGAATTTTCTTCATCCTTCGCTTGAATATTCACTTTGAATTGGGGTGCATAAGCCTAGCCAGACACTTGGAAGATGCATGAGACATCAGATCCCCCATTAATTTTGTTGCACAGAAAATATTTTAAACTAAAACCACTGAACTGAGTACTTTAACATGCAATTTGGCATCTCCCCTTACTTTTTTCACAATTCCTTTGAATTTCAGAAACAAACATTATTACTTGAATCCTGTAAGAAATTAATTTCCATTGTGATACCTGCTATTTAATTACTTCACTGATGTCAACCTGCCCTAATGCTGTCCCTCGTATCTACAGCCAAGTGTGACATTCCCCGGACATAGCTACCTGGGCTGGGCAAAGCACCATTGCTCACGTGCCATCTGCTACTTCACCAGAGGATTCCTGCCCAGCACCACTTTGTGATTAGCCTTCGTACAATACCAGCAAATCAGAAATCATGCACTAGGAGGGAAGTACTGCTCTTATATTCCCTTTTTACAAGCAGAGAAAGATGATAATAATTTGCAGAAGTGCTCATAACTATTATTATTTATTATTTTCACTGTGATAGCATCTATGAACAGCTTGTGGCAGAGCTGAAAACAGAATCTAGCTTTGCGAGCTTACCAGTCTACTGCCAAAACCACAAGTCCTTCCTTCCTCCCACATTGCATGTATTTGTAAAGAATTATGCTTTTTAAAAAAAAATATTTGTAACTGTTACAGAACTGTTAACCCCCCCACACCACCCTCCACAATATTCTGATGTGTATTTGGTTTAGAAAATTAGTTTTTAAGGACATTTTCATTATATTTTTTTTTCCTCTAGATCAATTTAATGTTTTCTCCTTTGAAAAGGCCATGAATGCAGGAAAATAAATTACCACAACACACTTGCACATTCAAAGCAATTACTCATATGCTCATATTCGCACATTCATACGCACATAGTCACAAAACTCAACTTGCAGAAAACATTGATTTCCAGGGTACTCTCGGCTGGTGACTGATCAAACACAGAAAGCATTTAAGCTCTCTCACAGACTACAAACACAAGTAAGAGGAAGTGAGAAAGAAAAAAAAAAAAAAGGAACTAGCAAAGTTTCAAACAATGGAGTCAAATAAAAAAGTCTTTGTACAGTTTTTTTTTACCATGATAACAACAAAATGTACATCTTTTAATTTTTATTCCTGTAGAAGCGCAGATTACTGTGGATCCTGCTTCCAAAGTCAGAGTAGGAAAAAAGGGCAGGAAAAGGGTTAAGTGAGCCAGGATAGGAGGAGTCCTTTAGAGTCTGTTAAAATATGTAAATAACTTTTCTACTGAATGTGACTCTGATTAAACAAAGCCATTATTATTAGATTTTAAAAACTGTATGTCTGAAATATACACAGCAATTTGCCAAGTAACAATGCTGAGACACTTGTTTCCTATTCTTCTCACTTTCATCTTAGTTTTCCCCTCTTCACTATGTTATTCTCGTTCTTAATTTTGGGCACCATACTGATTAACCCAGTGGAGCCCAGGTCCATGACTTGTCTTCTGGAGGCTACTGCAACATGAAGTGCATATATATAGCAATAATAGCAGTCTCCAGACACTTCCCACTGGGCATGGTGCTTATTACCATGACTAGTCTCATTGAAGTCAATGACACTGCTTTCTTCCAGTAGTTACAGTGCAGTTAATGGCACTCTTTGTAGTGTCAACACCACACCCTATGAAAGTGTTTAAAACATCAGGACTTTATAAGCTATTCTGGCCAGGTAATCTGTCTTTATTTGTCATACTGAGCATCACATGTGATTATGACATGATGTATTACAAATTAGAAATGCAGTAACTTCAGCTGTTAGGTGTAGGTTTTTTCACTTTTATAGTTGTTTCACTCTTCATAGAAACATAGCAGTTATGTTAGAACTAGGACTCTAAATGCCTTTTTCTCTAATTTATCTATGTGTGCCTAAATCTTATGAATATGTTTCAGTCAGACTATAGTTTGGATGACCATAATAGGACTCCTGGATACAGTTAATTCTTCAAGCATTGTGCTACTTGATTCAGAAATTCTAAAGATTTATCCATCTTTGGAATCAAGGAGAAAAAAATATTTTGACATCCAGTAAAAAAGGAGAACTCTCAGCAGGGCTATTTCATCCATGTAGATGTGAAGAACACACTGGAGCTGCAATTATGCCCTAAGTGACCTCAGTCACTCAGTGTTTTTCTCCATCACTATGTGGTTCCCCTTTTTTTTTCTTTTTTTTTTTTTGTAGGGAGAGGTGGGTGATGGGGAAGAAAATGCTGAGTTCTGATAGGACTGAGTGTTTGGCAAAGAGGCATGTTTGTTTCAGAAGGACTCCCTTGCACAAATATGAGCGATTTACAGTAAGGTGTGGTGGCCAAAAAGATTAATGAAGAAGCCGGCAACTCTCCTTCCTTCAGCAATTTCAGTGAAAATTGAACTGCCCTGTACGCTGGGAGAGTATTTCTTCAAGGTAGTAAAGCAGGATATGACATAGAATTAGCCAGATGGAAAAGCCACCTACACAGGTCTTCCTATTAAATGAATTGACATTCTGAAGGAGTGGAGGACATTGTGTTCTTGTGTGTGTGTGTTGGAAGTGGAAAGTGCTTCAACCTGTGTGTATACAACAGTGTTACAGACATTTAGGAATATCTTTTTAGGTGTTTATATATTCCAAAATGTTGCAATGAGAGGAAAAGGAAAATGGATAGAATGGCAGGTAAAATGGTGAAGGGAGGTAAAATTGGATGGGGTGGGTCCAGAGAACAAGACAAATACACTAAATTATTCAAGTGACTGAAACTATACCCCTGTAATAAAGCTCAAAAAGAAAAATTGCACAAAATGATCATACATTCCTGATAGAAATTTTTCTCTTTCATTAAAAAACAACAAAAAGTAGCTCAACCCATTCAGATCCAATGAGAAAAACAAAGCAAAATAGAAAAACTTTTGTTTAGATTGATTTAGGTATGCTTAGAAGTATTTTGTGCCTTTTCTGAGACTCAGTTGTAGCAAATCCTAAATTTCTGAAAAGAAGGGAATGCATGGGCAGATCTCTCAGTTTAAATTTTTGAAACCTGGGGAAATCAAGTTCTAATTTGCCTCCATCTGTCCTACTCTCAAACACTTAGCTGCATAGGAAGATCATCACATCAACAATTTTTGAAAAAAAATATTTACAGTGCCTTCATCCTTCTGCAGATGACTCAGTCTAACACTTTTCTTTCACTTACCAGTCTGTAAACCCACAGACCACATATATCTCCTATCTGGCTGCTGATGATCTCACTACCCTACCACTAACGTCATGTACACATGACAGTGCAGAAATGAGGTCTACAGGCTCTTCCCAAGTGCTTCAGTATATTTTCCCTTTGATCATGAAAGCAGCAGTCACTGACAGGGATTCACATACACACACAGAAAGACACAACGGTTCCCCAGACATCTCTTACCACAGCCACTGTCCCCCCTGCTCCATCCTATCCTTCTGTTTCTGCACATACACCTCATACACTGGAGGAAGCAGAAAAGCACAGGGGGAATCCCCAGCAGCTATGTAGGACTTCCAGAGAGCACAATTAGCCTGCAGGGACATTTCATTTAACTCTTTGCTTTCCAGTTTTCCAAAGTCTGAATTTTCCTGTGTCCTTGTTGTGAAGTGACACAGAAGGCATTTTCTTAATTAATAAACCACTGTTTGTCTTTCAGTAAGTGTATTAAATATTCCAGGGAATGACTTTGTAGTGGGTGTATTCATCAGCACATTTCAAGGCATCACTGCAGAGCATGTGCAGAAAGCAAAACATCACATTCAAAACTCGGAATATTTACCGCATGAGACTGATTTTAAGTGTTGGGATAATTTGATTACTGTGTATTTTCAATGAAAATAGTTCCAGGAACTTGGTGGTGCTTATAAAAGTACTTCTAGTGTGTATACAAAGGAAGCATCTATTCAGAGTTTGAGTGGTAAATACGTGCAAGAGAAAGCAACTATCTGTTTTCAGGCATAAGCTGCAAATAGAACAATAGATAAAATAACTGAAGTAAACAGGAATTAAATATTTGTTGTGGAGAGCTGGGGCCCATACTGTATGATAGAAAAATGCAAAGACGTATCGTGTAGCACAGCCAGTATTTTTAATGATCCTTCATGGAACTGTAATGGCATATCTTGCACGAGGTACTTGAAGATCAATTAATAGTTAGGATGAAAGGGCCAAGAATCCACTCCGTCTTACTGCCCTGAGGCTTTGAGTTCAGCAAAGAAACACAAACCTTGCCAGTAAACTTATCATCCAGGGCTTTGCAGCTGGCAGTCTGTGGAAAGCTTGATTTAAAAGCTAAGTCTCAAGGTGTGCTCTCAAGCTCCCAGTATGTTCAAAATAGGACCAGGTTCAGGTTTAGACATGCTGTCAGCAGGCAAAGGACTGGGCCTGCTCCTGAGGATGCCCAGGAGCTTCTCTTGGCACATTTAAGTGTTAAGGAGCATAAAAGTTAGGAGGCATGTCTAGCCTTTGAGCCAGCTGGAATACACACTTGTCTCAGCAGCACATTACCTCTACAAACCACATATACACCATTTCCAAATCAATAAAAAATAAATTCCTTTCAATCTCTTGTGGCAACACTTCCTAAGACATTTTACTGAGCAAAGTAGATGGTGCATTTAATACTTGATTAGTGACAGACCATTGTCACTTTTTAGGATGGCAGAGTAAGTGTATGTACAAAGTAACTGGAATGTCAGAAAGTAGATCCTGAATTAAAATGATCCTGTAGATGTTGACTTTTGGGAGCAGTGGGCAGTGAAAGGCTGCTGTGCAGCAAGGCCGAATCTTCCTGGCAAGCCTCACAGCTGATTCCTACAGAAGCTAATACACTGCTCAGCTGTGCAGCACAAGTGGAAAGCTGTGAGCACTCAAAGCAAACAAATTCCAAAACTCTATAATACCTATATGTCTGTAAGGAAGAGGTAATTTCAAAACAAAAGTTTATCTCTGCTGTAAATACGAGGCACTTATATACTGTCATGAAATGATAGCTGTTTGAGCCCACCAATGTGCGTTTACATGCAGTGAAGAGAGAGCAAATATATACAGCCAACCTGAACTACTCTTAATGTAGCATATACTTAAATTTTAAGAGAAAATGCAATAAAAAAATCCCATGGTAGTTATTTCGCTAAGCTCATGACTCTCCTTATAATTGTTATGCCCATGTAAAACATTCAAACTAGACTTCTAAAAGTGGAAAAGGCAGCCTAATCTGACTGAAAACAACAGTTGATGGTGGGCAGATTGCATTTGCATACTAGAGAATGATCCTCTTTTCCAGACTATTTTGTTCTTCTGGACAGGGTGCCACAAATGATAGATATAACTGTTAGTTTAAACAAAGCTCAGTTTAAATTCAGATGCTGAATGTGCAACCAGACTGTGTATCAGTGCACATGTAGGGGGCACAGTCAGAGGACTCTTTCCAGTCCTTGCATTTGAACTTGGTGGAAAACTCCATCCTTACTTAAAGGTTACCTTAAGGAGAACACTAATCTCCGTGACTGGGTAATTATGACATTTTGTATATCTCTAATAAAATCATGTGTCTTTATTTTCAGCTTTAAAAGGAAAGTATTAAAGAGCCTTGGCCACAGAAAGCTTTCTATGAATATGACCCTTTGTCCAAGGTAAGTGTTGCATCAGGGAGTACAGTGGCATACCTGTTGCTTAATTTTAGAAGGAAAAAAGGTTTTAAATTTCATAGCAAGAGAAAATATTAATATCTTTATAGGGAATAGTTTCTGAAAATAACTGCTAGTGGAAAAAAAAAAAACACCAGAAGCACGTGGGGATAGTGCCTAATATTCCAGGTGCATTTTTAGTTGAATATTTTAATTTTTCATCCCGACATACCTATTCTCTTAAAAAACAGATCTCTGTTTTCTTTTTAAAATTGTGTCATTACTGTTTTTACAGTCTTTCCAGCTTAAAAACAATACAGAAACTACCTGGCATTTCATTAATTTATGAAAGATGTATGTACAGTAAAAAGTAATTATTGGAATACATCCATTTTCTAAGGCCAAATGAATGCTTTAAAACACAGATATCATAATAAATAACATAGAACAAGTGTAAAATATGCATGGTGGACGACAATAAAATGTTAGTATTAATAGGAATCAGTTCCCCGTTGAAACCGTTTTCCAAGGAGTATGGTTAGAAGTTAAGCATTCTATATTCTTTGCTTATGTCAAATTTGCCTCACAGCAGATATTATCCCAGATACAAACTCTAGCAATAACACCTTGAGATCTCCAGGGATCATATTACCCTCTTGAAAACATTTTGGGGTTTTGCAAAAAAAAAAAAAGAAAAAAAAAGAAAAAAAAAAGAAAAAAAAAGAAAAAATTGACTGTCTCACTGAATTGAACCTCAAAGGCTTTTTTGATGCAAGTGTTACTTTGACCATGTGAATGTGGTTTCCATTTAAAAACAAACAAACAAACAAAGAACCCCGACCCAAAACACAAAACCTAGATTAAAACATGAACAAACTGTCCATTGAACTTTAATGTTTCTTTGTTGCTTTGATGGTTAGCAGATTTCTGCTTCATAGATTGCCTCCTCCCCATACATTCTAACAGTGAAATAATACATTGTAATTTGAATGATAATTTTGTTTTGATGATTTAATTGATAACAGACAGAGGAATAAAATCCCTGTTTTTCTCTGCCATGCAGATGATATAGCTACATTTCTTAGTAAACATCTGTATATAATTAAGGGATGTTGCATTAAAATTGTTTCTTCCTTACCTTTCCCCTGGGGTTTTCTTGAGACTTTGTAGGATAATCCCAGTTCAGGAAAGGAAAAGTTGCCTCTTGTCATTCAAGAATTCTTTATCATTACTTTTAGCAATTTAGGTGCCAACTAAAAGTTATCTGCCCAAATTGTTTTTAATGACGTCAAGACCAACCACAGCACACCCCCCTTTTGTTACCTTTCCAAGAATCTTTGCAATCTCATCAGTTTATCTTAAAAAAGAAATCCTGTTAGCTGTATTTTGGTGTGCAAAGTGTTTGACCTAATGTGTGTATATATTTTTGCAATACCATGTGAAAGATGACAAAAATATTCAGTAGGATCACTTCTAATCCAATTGTTTTATTGTGCAGTAATATCATATTTTTTAAGAGTTGCACATCTTTGTATAGACATGTAAATCAAAAGCAGACCAAGGATTGTTCAAACCTGCTCTGCCTATGTTGCACACAGGCAGTTATTCATTCAGTTTATCAGCCATAAAAATAATTGCACTACTCTCAAAACTGACTGACATATTTTATAATTTTTAACACTAAAGTGCCCTGGTAAAAGAGAACATTGTAATACAAACCCGGATTAGTAGAGTTCACTACTGTAAATTAGAGTGTTTGCAGAATAAAACAGAGCTGAAAGAGTTATAACTTTATATTAAAAGATATAATTAGAGTTTTGCTTCCCTTTCTCGCCTATAATTCCTTAGCAATATCCTAAGTAGAATGTCTATTCCCAGACCTGCAGAAAAGTCCAGGTGAGTGCTATTGTCCAAATTTACAAATTTTCTTTTTTAATTAAAAAAAATTCATTGGTGCATGGATTTCTCTTTCACATGCAGCTATAATGACTGTTAACTTTTAGGGAATAAACAAATAGTTACAGGAGAGTACAAAGATCTGTGTATGTGTGTGTGTTTGCAGAATTCCTTCTAATCTGGTTCTCCTTTCTCCACCAGCAAAGGAGCAGTTACAAGGGAAATGCAATCTACTGTCAATAGACTTGCAAAAATAACTTTAAAAAAGTTGGATGTCAGTAAAATAAATAGAGTATTTGACTTTATTTTGTGAGAATGCAATTTGAAAATATTGACCTTTGACATCAGTGATGCTGCTTTAGAAGTTTTTAAAGCATTTTCCCAGTATCTAAAAGCCAGGATAAATCTTGTTAAACTTCCTGTGTATGTTGTTTTTCTTTGCCATATTATACATAATAGATCTTGAAACTTGCATTAGCTCACATGAAAGTCCCAAGGTTCTTGATCATCTGCTAGTTTTTCAGCAGGAATACTTCCAAGTTTTTTCAGTAGCAATGGACTCCAAGAAACTCTCTGTGTTGCTGTTTGATGGCCGTTCCAGGAGTCAAAACCATCATCAAGACTAGACAGTGATCTTGGCAGTATGGGCTCAGACATGCTGGAGGGTACCCTTAAGAGCACATGGGACCCTGCGTGTCCAAGCAGGCTAGGTAGATTAATTCCCTACCAAGTATGCCCAGATAAATAGCCTACAGGTTGATTGAGAAGCCGTCTGTCTTGAGAGGCAGCCAAAGGGAGAGGATCTTAAATAACAGTGTAGTGCACCTCTGCTCCGGGTGCTTAAGAGACCACTCTGTCTGGACCATTTTACCATACCATAAGTTTCTTATGAATTACTATATGATATCAGTTTTCACTTTATTTTTTTCTTTTTTTTTTTTTTTTTTTTTTTTTTTTTTTTTTTTTTTTTTTAATTTCACACAGAAAATCCAGTAGAAGAGAGGAGTACATGAGGTTTATGTAAGAAAAGAAGAGCCTACTCATCAATCCTTATCTTTGATTCCCCTGTCTGGACTTCACGTACTTGACAATCGGTCGATTGCATTGACCATCTCAGCTCAGGAAAGGGTCCTAAATGTGTAGCAGCAAGGAGTTACATTAATAACCACCACTTAACTTAGTCTTGTTTCCTCAGGCCAACTGCATGATTACTGACAGACGTTTTTGCACGGTGCCTGTTGGCATCTATATCTGGCCTATGAATAAACAGAGAACTTCAGTTTCTAGCACTGACAGTCCCTCATTCCTTGAGAAGCTTGTTTATTTATCACCTCATTAAAATAAAGAAAATGAACAAAATATAAACAAATCAAAGTTTTAGGGTATCACAAGGGTGGTCATCTATTGCTATATAAAGAAAATGCTCCAGAAAGAGGTCAGCTTTGAACATGTAATAGGCAGAACTCTTCTCTAGCCCAATTTACCTTATTCTTGTTGCTACTATTATCAATCTAAATTTAGAGAAATATGACATGAAAAAGGAAATTATATAAACAAGGACTTCGACTTAAAAAAAGACACACTCTCCTTCAGTAAGTGCACATGTAGTTCAGTATTTCTCTTGGCAAAGTTTAGGCATGTCTCTAGTTAACAAACGTATTCTGCTGTCAGCCCTTTTCAAGAATTATATTTGATCCTCGATGCCAAATAACTTCTTTAACTATTAATAAATAACTCACAGGTATCTTAGTGTGCGCTTGAGGAATTATGCTAATACTTTCTATGCTGGAGACAAGGGAAATTCCCCCCATGAAATTTCTACTTTTGCTGGCAGGTTCTCTAAGCTCTGCTTTAAGAATAGGTTCCTTCTCACTAAGACAGCCATCTAATCTCATGGAAAATCTGATCACCACCTATCTGCTTCTTGCTGATGCTGCTGAGAAAATTCCTGTTGACTCTGGAATGGGAGAGAATATAGATCTATCAGTTTTAGAGTCTGGTCTAGCTACATTTCATTAGCTTCACTGTAATGAGTCTTTGCAATTTGAAAAGAACAGAATAGTCACTACCATGTGAACCAAATTACACTATATATTACATGCTACCTAACTAACAATAAAATATTTTATAGGTAAAAAAGAACATTAAGTGACACAGTGATTTTTCATATGGCTTGCAGAGAAGAAAGAATCTCTAAGGGATACTTAGATAAATTATACCCCAAATCTCAAGGTGTGTCTCTTACTCAGAACATTATTTTTAGTGGAATAAATTTTTTATCATGTTTTTTTGAATCTATTTCAAGCTAGTCCCTTGTAAGAGTACTTTGTTAATGCCACAGAGATTTAAATGCCTGTTATCTCAATCACTTCTCCTAACACTGAAGGAATTAATCACTATCAAGTAATAGCAGTAAGCCCTTTTTCACATACTATTTGCTTCCTACCTTTCATTAATACAATAGAAAATTTGTGGGGTAAATTTCATCCAAAGTTAAAGTTTGGAAAGAGAGTCTTTTAAAAGCAAAGCTCCCCAGAAAACAGCAGTTTTTAAGGTGTTTTGATTTTGGGAAAAAAAGAAAAAAAAATATTGTTTCTTGATCACCACTTTCACTGTTAATATTCATTGTTAAAATCTCACAGAGGAAGAGAGAGGAACTTGCAAAGAGAGTTGCTGTAAGAAGGAAAGCCTGAAAATTCAGATGACCCTTTTGTCTCTACTTTTATTTTGAAGATCTGGTGCCTAGAAACCTTCTTCTCATTTCAAGCATCATTTTATATTTTCCTCATTGTTAAAGTATTTATTTTTCCTTATGGATTTTCTCCCAAGAGATCTTAGACAACAGTGTCTCAGCTTGCAGTTTTGGCTCTTAGGGCCCATGGGAATTTCAGCCCTCAATTCCAGAGAGTGCTTTAACTAGGAAGGGGAAAGTTCTGCATGAATTTGCCTATTTCTTTCCCATGTAACAGCTTGGCAACCTTGCCTCCAAGAATTGTCTGCTGGAGTCTGTTTCATCAGTGTTCTGGAAAGGATGATCAAATGAACAGACTATTATGCACACCACCTCCTTCTCTTCTTTGTAGACTGTTGTATAAAGTTAGACAATTCCACTTTACTACTTTTATATTTATTTAAAGCTTTTCCATCTGCAGTTTTTGTTCCATTGATGATGGTTGTTCTACCATGTTTTTATTACTTGCAATAGCACCTAATTTCACATGCTTACTTAAGAGATCAAACATTTTTCTTATTTCAAGGCTTTGTGTTTTTTATACAATGACTGGTTTTGGTTTTTATTGCAATGGCCAGTTCCATAGGTCCATTAGGCACCACTCTTACCTGGTGCTGCTCTCATCACTTCTGTTTTTCTTTCTTTCTCCCCTCTACCATTATTACTTTCCCTATACTTGCCTCTTCTGAAAATCAGGTCTTCCAAGTTTCACCATTCCTAATTCTGAGGAAATGTTTGTCAGCTTTGCCACCCTGAGTCACAGAAATCTATGTGATGTCTATCCATGAAAAAGAATAAAAATCCATTCACAAGCTTTCCCACATAGGCATCTCAATAACCCAACATTAAAAGAGTTTTGTGTTAGCTTCAGCTTTTGAGGTCTGTCATGATTTGTCTTCATCAGAATGTACTCAATGGTAATAAAGTCTGAAAATGGTTATCTTCTTGAATTGTAACTACCACATCTTTCTTTCACATCTGGCAACAATCTTTTAGCTAGTCACAAACATGGAAGGTCATTTTTTCTGTCAAATTGTCTGATTGTTAAATGTCTGGAGTAAGGTTGAGTTGAGTTGTTGAGTGAGGTTAACTTGCAGTCCTAGGTTAGGGACAAGTTACAGAAAAATTACTGATGTATTTTCATTTTCCATGGGAACAACTGCAGAGAACCTTTCATGTCTCAGCCTGATTGCATGTTCATATTTACAGTTATTCAACAAACAATCAATAAAATTAAATGAGAATTTTTTGACTGTTTTATCTAGGCTGGTCATTAATGAGAGAAAAGAGTGCAAGAGATATTTGCTCACTGCTGGATATAGTAAAGATCAACTTTGTGAGGGACATTGGCAATTACAGAGTTTTTCCTCCTTTCCCTTTTCATTTGGACAAGGTCTGCATCTACCCATGTTTGAAGTACATTTAATCATTAGATGTACTCGTCTAGTTCACTGTTGAGAGTACAAGGAAAACTCATTTTGTATTTCATAATGAGAGGATGTAAAATTGCTTTTGGTTCTAACTAACCCTGAGATCTGTATTGACTCATTAAGTTTCAAGGCACAAATGTATTGAAAATCAAAAAATGAGGGATTTGTAAATGGGAGGGTAGAGGTATCAGTTCAGTTTTATTCATAAGAAATGACCCAACTCCTTTCAAAGTGTTTCTAGAGGACTGTAGCAGTGTTAACTGAGACATGTCTGCCAAAAAATAGTTTTTTGACAAAACAGATCTTGATGTCTCACATGCAGGACAGTCCATCCACTTGGGAGTGACTTTGTCCATTCTTCAATAATTAGTAAAGCTTTGCTCTTGTACTGCTTACATTTTAGTGTATTTTGAGTCTCAAATATATTGTAACTAAGGAAGAACTGTCCACCTCTTCTGACAAACCCTATTTGCTTTGCTTGGGGTGTTTTTATCCTGACTACAGTAGAAGAATAATTAAGAGGACTGAAATACTAACGATACTGTCATCAGCACTTTTGTATTCAGTACATTTCCTAAGGAACTCAGAAACTTAAGGCAATGTGAAGAAAAGGAATGGCAAATGTATAAATAACAGCAAAATCTGTAATTTTAAAAGGGCAGTATTCTAAAAGAACAGTATTCTAAAAGGACTCCTTGGTGGTCAAGATGTCAAAAACATGACCAATGGTCAGATGCCATGGGAAGAGAAATGCTGCATCCTGCCAGCACTTTAGCCTCCAACAACACCTTATTCCTTTCATAAGATAAGACAGTCAGTGCTGATCAGATCAGTGTTAAATCCTACAGGTTTCTCCTGCAAGCCTTCTCTACCTGTCACATTGGGGGATAAATCACAGGAATAGAGCTAATCATAACTACTAAGGGAGTTATCATGCCACATTTCAGAGGATTTCAGGGAGCTGCAAAAGACTCTCAGTGAATGCAGATACACTGAGAGAAAGGCACACTAAACAAAGAAATATCCACAGCAAATAAGGAAGGAGAAATTACCAGTAATTCAAAATTTCTAAAATAGTGGGCTTCTTTCTAAATCTGCATCCAGCCAACTCTTGATGATGTAGACTCTACTGAATGCTTCACTGTTGATAAGGTTATATATTACTTGCAGTTTTATTGTTGTCAGATTTGGCATAGCTCTGCATCAAACTCAGTTTGTGATGTTTTTGCTGACTGCTTTTGGCACTTGCATAGGTTATGATCCTGCATGGATGTAGGTGCTAGACATCTGAAGTCTGGTTACTTAAGGCAGCCTTATTTTCTTGAGTTATTTTCCCAATCTAAAAGACATGAAATAATGAAGTAGATTGAACTATAGTGGAAGAAAAGTTATCTTCCTCATCAGCTGCAATGGAAAAGGCAGATGTGGTGACTACCCTTGATTTTGTTGACTTTGTGGAATGTGCAAAGTTGGGGAAGGATGCTCTGGGAAAAGTGGGAAGTATACAGAAAGCAGAATATTGCTGTTAATAATAATAATTATATCTCATGAAAAGAAACTTAATGATGGGGCTAGGTATTTCTTTTATATAATTTTCAGTTAGAGGAAGATGCACAAACTCCAATTTCATTGGTATTAGGAGAAATGGAAAGATCACGAACACTTGCTCATAGTGCTCTCTCTTTCCAGAAAATGCCCATGATCTTTGCCTACTACATATTGCCAGAATCATGCTTTAACCATCATCTATTTTCATGTGACATCTTCTTTGTCCGGTGCTATTAAGCCTCTTGCTGCTTCTTCTCCACAGAAGATGTACAAGTACTTTTTAGATCATATAGTCCACAAACAGGTTTGCATCTGCTCAGGGTCCTTGGGTGGTATTCTTCATAACTGATCATGTAATATGTCATTCATCTGGCATGAATGAAATGTAACTACTGAAGACAGGAGCCTGAACAAGCCTATGTGATTGCTCAGCCTCCAGCCTAATACTCTGATTCCGTGCTACACGATATGATAACAATTCTCCTTATTCATATATGACTTCATCACCTATTCCTGAGCACTTGCTAGCCTTCCAAATGTTATCATGAGAATAAAAAAATGCTTAATACTCCCACTCCAAGCCATCTGTTTCTGAATAGGTTTGGTTTTAGCCAGAGTTCTGAAAGATATAGCTCTTTGATGAAGATTGATTAGCTTCACCAGAATCCGCATAACTTGCCCCCTTGGAGAAATAACTCTTCCCTGCTTAGACAGTCCACGATAGAGTGAGTTCTATGATAACCATCTCCTTAACACTAAGTTTTATAATAACTGCTGCTTGTAGGGAGGTATTTGCCTTGTTGAAGTAAGCTACTGGCAGTATCAAATATATTTCTACTTGGGTTTAAACACTTTTAAACTGCTATCATTCAATGTATATGCAAGTCATTTTGCAATATTTTCAATTAGTAGAAATAGCATCAGTAATTTTATTCCCATTTTTCAAATATTGAACTTTTCATAAGTCAACAAGGAAAGACACTTAAATATTCTGTGTCAAAACTTCTCCAGCTTTCTTCTGGTTTTCTGTAAGTTATTTCTTTTTCCTCCATAGATTCACAGTTTGCATTATCTATCAGTCTGACCAAAAAGAATATGCTCTAGCATTAAATCTTCCTTCTTGTAGACTCTGCTGTATGAGTCTAATCTTCCAAGAGAAATTTTAACTACTTCAGCCTAAATTGCAAGTGAGTTTGAGGGATGTAGATTATAGACTAATTCATCAAAAAGGCAGTCCTAAGTAATAAATAATGGAAGATTATTAGAAGGTGTGATCTCAGCCACTTATCTTTTGAATTTACATTTGAGTGATGAAAAAAGAAAGGATGTCAACCTATGTGGCAATTCAAGTGAAATCCTCTTTACTCCAATACCATTTTAATATAAAAAATAGCTTTTTAAAGATAAACCTCGTGATTTTTATTTTAAGAAAACCAAATTAATTGAAAGGTAGCCAAAAAAAATCTCATGACATTGCTCAGTTTCATTTATCTTGATACTAGAAGTATCATATCATATAATCTTGCAGTTATGAACCTCTCATATGATGGAGAAAGTTTCTGGACTTCCAGAAAATAACATAGTTGGGAGTAAGCTGCTATTGAATTAATTAAGTTTTGCTCAGACGTCTAAATGGTCATGTGAGGAAGAGCAATAATGAAAGAGGTGGATCAGAAAAATTATCTCAGTATTTGCTGACCGAGTGGCGTCTGGTAAAAAATACCTGACTTGGATCAGAATGTCACAGGGGAAATTCTTGCTGAAAGATCATTGCAGAGTGTATATGAGAAATATGTAAAATAAGTTGAATTAGTAAAATATTAGAGAGATGGAAAAACTCCTGAACAAAATTTTCTTCATCAGAAAATGTGAGTTTGTCAACATGTGTTGCCTTCAACAAATATTTAATCCTCATAGGTTTTTATTGGAAACTTTTTGAACAGCTTAGTTTCTTGACAGCTCACTCTCTAAATCCTTAGCAGTTTGCCTGGAAGACTGCTTGTCAGAAGTATTGTTTCTGAATTTTGCTAGCTTACAGGTTAATTGGTCTCTTGAATTTCTGCTAATGAGAACTGAACTGTAGGTTGTGACTAGGCAGGTTGTTGGCTCCTGACTCTATTGTGAAATACTCGAGATCTGAATACAATGGCAGTGGAACTATCTGGCTTTCTTCTTGTCTCACTCAAATGGGCAGAGAGTGTGACTTTCTGGTTCTGATTCTGATACTGAAGATATTTCACAGAACTGATCTACTTTTTGTATTGTACCGGGTCAAGTATTCTTCTAAACAGGAACACCTGCACTGGTATATCTGGCTGGAATTCCTAATTGGTTCAATGGTTATAAAAACAAACTAGGTTTTGAGTGCTTTCAATTCCATGCCAGGTTCTTCTCATATAATGTTGAATGTTAGATAACAAACAGTATTAATAGTAACTGTAAACTTATCTTCTGAATTACAAATTACTGATGAAATTCAACTACAAGACATTTATTCCTCTTTTGCTCTGTCTTCAGTGGCAAAACAGTTAAAATTCACATGTTTTTCAGACTTGAGCCTAAGAAGAAACAGGTGACAGGCAATATTGTTGACCTACTGTTAAGCTGACTGTATCATGACAGTTCTGGAGTCCTACATTCTCTAATTACTGAAAGAAAAGCTACAGAATCAGATTCAGTTGAAGTGTCTTTCTCTTGAGTCGCAGTATCCCAATAGACTCTTTTCTAACATGGAACATTTATAAATCATCTACATACTGGTTGATTAGACCAAGAATTCTCTTGTGTGAAGTACCTTCAGAGTTTCTTTCTTCTGGATTATATTCTACTGTGAAAATGGAAAATAGGATCCAGCCAGATAGGAAAAGTAGAATGACAGTAGTCACACAGAATTAAAGATTTGTATGTAGGCCAACACACTAATTACTAAAAGGTTTTTACTAAAATAATTTTTTAGCATTTTTTACACATTTGTATCCTGTTTGTAATATTACAATATTCACACAACATGACAATTCTTGAAGTGTAGTCTAAGTTGACCTAAGTGGCATAACCATTTCATGGAAGAGGCAAAGATGAATAAGAATGGAATAAGTAATGTAAGTTTGGTATTTGGGTTTTTTGTTTGTTTGTTTGAAGTTGGGGGGTTGTTTTGGGGTTTTGTTTGTTTGGTTTTTGTGTTTTGATTTGGTTGTTTTTTTCCTTTAATTCAATTTTAAAACTTTGTGAATTAGACATTTCTTATCATTTTCCTGGTCTGTGAAATTCAAATGTTTCTACATCTTGTTTCAAAAATAACATCTTTTGTCTGCTAAATGTGCCTCTTTTGCTCCAGAATTTCATTCTTTCTATAGCAAAAAAATTTTACTTACCAATTAGATGTTTTCAACTTTGAGCTATCCTTGACCTTGCTGATAAGATACTCATACTTCACAGGAATAATCATGTGATCCCTGAGTTCAAAATTTTAGTATCCATTTTATCATTTAAATCTGAAAGAGAAAAAACCCTACAAATGGCAATAATGTGTTATATACAGGGATTTTTCAGGGAGTGGCATTGCTTACCTGTAACTACTCATGGTTTCTGAACTTAGAAAAGACCAATTGCTTCTGAAAAGAAGTCAAGATTTTCAGTACAAAATGGGAATTTTAAAAGCTACTTTTCAGGTATAGTAAAAATAATCTATTATTAGAGTATTAATATTTTAGATTATGTTTTTCAGCTTGGAGATTGTGGTTCTTAAGATTGTCCAGGGGATCTCTGTCAAAGGATAAAGGTTTCTCTATAGAGACCTTCTTCCTAATGAATAGTGATTTACAAACAGACCATCCACATAGTTTTTTACCTCCATCTTGATCACAATAGTAACCAACATTTCCAGCATTTTGGTCTCCTTTGACACTAACTGTTCAATCCCAAGCCTATGTTGACCTCCTTCATCAGGCTGAACACTTTTTTGGGGGGAAATTGTTGAAAATTGTATTTCCCTCTGCCTTGGATTTATTTTAGCCTGACCATTTCCATGATCTTGTTCACAGTGTGGATGTAAAAATTCCTCAGTTGGTCCATTTTTAGGTGAAAGAGCTGGTGACAATAAATAACTTCCGTTCTTGGGTGAGGATTTTCACTGCAGTCTACAGATTAGATGTTCTCCTCTCTCTCAATACGATTTTCAAGCCCCAGCAAAACTCATGTTGAAGTCACAGATTAAAGCTGGAAGAAACTTGTCCTTAGCCTGACTTCTGTACTTATATCAGTGTGTAATATTCACATTATGATACACAGTATGCTATACTTTCTTTGAAGAAAAGGGAAGAGCAGATAGACTAAAAACCAGGTATAAACAAGTTAAGCCCACCAAGTGTGTACAACTATGACTAAAAATATATACATTTTCTGTCCACTAACCATTTCACTTTTTCACTAAAGAAAGAGAACTCTATTTTTTTTTCTGATGTCTCCCATATTCCCATTTTTTAGTCTGTTCTATAGATGCTTTTAGAATATTTTTCAATTTATAAATACATGTTTTAAGTTAAGAGTAAAAGTATTGGACATGCTTCAAGCTTCAATAATGCCTGATAGCTTAGCAATATAGTAATAAGGGAAAGGAAATACTGTCTTATTATAATTAATAATTTTATTATAGCAGAGTTCACTGTCAAAGAGAGAAATAGGTTCTTCTGCTATAGGCTCTATACTCTTCCCAAAAGGAGGATGCTTCTGCAGCCGATATATGGTCTTTATTCTGGGATGAATGTCTTTATAATTTTGAACGTATGAAAAGCCAGATTTTTAATTTGTATGCAATTTAGTGAGCCAATGAAATTATACAGTATAGTCTCATTCCCATCTCTGTGTTACATTTTTATGTAATTTCTGTTCAACACATTGAAGTGTTACTTGTGTATTATAAAGCATCTCTGACTGTATTTGAACTTTTCTGGATACTCCGTATTAGTCCTTCTGTTTTTGTTACCAATTGCCTACTCAGTCCCTTTTCCCCATTTTATTCTCTCTATATTGATCAGTTTATGTGCATAGACACACACACACAGACATACAAATATTGTATACATGGGCATTTTTAAGAATGGATTTAATTTCCTTTCTAAGTCAAGTTGGCTTATTACCAGAGCTGTTGTCCTTCTTTATTGATTGTGGCTTTTGGACATCTAGTAAAATATTCTGAAACAGTTCCTAATTATTCATATTTTTCTATTTAAATTCTTTCTCCCAATAGATTTGGCTTTATTTGTTCTCATCTTTGGAAAACTGACTCCTTTAAAGCTCCAAGTAATTCAGTAGCTGCTATAAAAATTCTGAAACAAAGCCCAAGGAAAGTTTCTGACCTCCCTTTGGTTCAATTCTAGAAAGAATATGAAAGGGGGGATGATGCACAATCTTAATTAAAATTAATAAGTCTCTGAAAGAGAAACACTAACTTTTAGGGCTCACAGTAGATTTTCATTGTCAGGAAGCTTGACAAGCATTGAAAATCCTTGCAGTTGATAATGCTGGGTATCTCATGAGCAGTACTATTGAAATGGAAAGTGTTGATATCTTGGAGAAGCGGACTGTGGAATGGTTGTCTGTGACAGTAATGCGAACTCCCCAGTTTTTAATCTCGTCACTTGTGCACCTCATTATGACTGAGAAATGCCTATATTACTGTTATCAGAACAAAGATATCAGTTTGATTGTTACTCTTCTACATTGTGGTTCTGTCATGGTTTAATGCCAGCCAACAACCAAGCACTATGCAGCTGCTTGTGCTCTCTCACACCAGTGGGATTGGGGATGGAATTGGAAGGGTAAAAGATAGAAAACTCATGGGTTGAGCCAAAGACAATTTCATAGGAAAAGCAAACGCAGCACACACAAGCAAAGCAAAAGAAGGAGTTAAACCACTTCCCATGGGCTGGCGGGTGTTCAGCCATCTCCAGGACAAAGAGCTCCATCACATGTAATGATGACCTTGGAACACAAACACCATCATTACAAATGTCCCCTTTTCTCTCTTTCCCCTCCCTCCCCCCAGCTTTATATCCTGAGCCTGATGTCATATGGACTGGAATATCCCATTGTTCACTTTTGGTCACCTGTTCCACTTGTGTCTCCTCCCAACCTCCCATGTACCCTCAACTTTCCTGCCAGTGTGGCAGTACAAAAAGCAGAAAAAGCCTTCACTCTGTGTAAGCCCTGCTCAGCAATAACAAAACCATCTCTATATCATCTACCCTGTGTTCAGCAACAATCCAAAGCACAGCTTCATATTAATCACTGTGAAGAAAATTAGCTCAGTCAAATCCAGCACATTCCACCGCTTATTCCATATCATTTACATCGTGCCCAAATTCCACACTATTCACTCCACTTTCTTACCCCTACTCCCTTCCCCTTTCCTGTATTACACAGATGTTGTTTCCTTAGCCCATGGCCCTCTGCAAAATGTCAATAAAACATCCACAAAATACCTGTTGAATTCATCTTGTCCACGACTTTGGGCTCCATCTGTTGTGGTGGTCACTCGGGACAGGAGAGGTGGTGTGTTGTGTGGACTTACCAGATACCAAGGCCAGCTCGGGTCAGGTCACTGCTGCACTGCAACTGCTTCTTGTAAGGCCTCTCTTCCATTGGTTTGGGTGGTTCCTGTTACAGCAATTTCTGTAACATACAATTAAAATCATGGCTTATAAAAATTTAAAGGCAGATTCATTACAATCTCCCCCCCTTTTTTTTGAGGCAGTTTATCTGGTTTAACATTACAATAAACTCCTCCTCATGTCCCCAGCCTTGCTGGCGCAAGGACTTCCTGTTAGAATCCACCATTAGTATAGTTCATGTCATATTCCTCCATGGACTGCAGGGGGACAGCTGACTTCACCATGGTCTTCACCATGGGCTGCAAGGGAATCTTTACTTCCCCTGCTCCAGCGTGGAGTCCCACCCATGGGAAACTGTCCTCCTTGAACTTGTGCAACACCAGCCTTTTCCACAGGCTGCAGTTCTTCAGAAACTGCTCCAACATGGGTGTCCTGTGAGGTCACAAGTCCTGCCAGCATGGACTTTTCAGAGGGTCACCTCCTCCTTCAGGCATCCATCTGCTCCAGCATGGGCTGCAGGTGGATCTCTCCTTCATTGTGGAATCATTCACAAGTCACAGTCCCTTCAACTCAAGTTCAGACTCAGGTTCCAGCCTGTCCAGTACAGCAGAGTAGAAACAGAAGCAATATTCTGGCCACCTGCCAGCCAGGGCACATCTCCATGGCTGTTATCAAAATGTTACCAGGCACAATAAAGTAAGGTGATAAGTAGTATATATCTACAGCAAATAGCAAAACCAAAAAGCGGCCACTAACAAGCACAAGACTCTACTATACAGTCAGGAAAGTGAGCCCCATGGCAAGCATGGGAGCCTGCTGATTACTAGTTAAACAACACTAGCAGATAAAAATTCAATCTAGTCCATTCCAATCAGATCTGTCATTGTCTTGAACCCTTCAAGCCCCACACTGGGCACCAAAAAGGACTGTCGTGGTTTAACCACAGCCAGCAACCAAGCACCTCACAGCTGCTCACTCACTTCCCACCAGCAGGATTTGGGATGGAATCAGAAGGGTAAAAGCCAGAAAACTCATGGGCTGAGACAACGACAGTTTAATAGAGAAAGCAAAAGCATCACACACAAGCAAAGCAAAACAAGGAATCAATTCACTGCTTCCCATGGGTAGACAGGTCCTCATCCATCTACAAGAGATCAGGGCTCCATCACACATAACCGTTACTTGGGAAGACAAATGCCATCACTCCAAACCCTCTTACCTTTTCCCCCCCTAGTCTGGAATATGCCTTTGGTCACTTTGAGTCACCTGTCCCAGTTGTGTCTCCTCCCAACCTCCCATGTACCCACAACCTCCTTACCAGCATGGCAGTACGAAAAGCAGAAAAGGCCATGGCTCTGTGTAAGCTCTGCTCAGCAGTGACAAAAACATCTCTATATTGCACTTTAAATAGAAATTATGAAGAAAAATGTAACTTTCTGTTTAAACCAACTCTTTTATGTAGCTGAGCAGTCAGATAAACAGAAGTTATTCAAGATATCCTAAACAGATTTTTCCTCAACTGTTCCTTGAACTACTGGCAATTGTCTCAATTCTTTATTTTATAGATTCTTTCTAATCTTCACTACTTTAGAATTTTAAGGGTCAGCCCGAGAGTTAGAATTCTTTTCCTCATGTTGTAAAGTTTCATTTGGAAAGGCCAAATGAAACTACAACAATACACTTGGGAAGTATTGATGATGAAGGGAAAATTAAAATGTATTTTCCTTACAACTGCTTCTTATAATTTTTCAAAAAGTTGTATTAGTGGATCAATGTTGTATTTTTATTTCTGTTCAGACAGTGGTATCTGCATGTATACTGTACATCATTCTCCCACTCTACCCAGTGTTTCACTGTCTCTGTTCTGCCTGGGTGTCTGCTGTAAAATCTTTTTTGCAAGAAATGTTTTGCCAAATACTCCATGGTAATCTGTGGCAAATTAATCTTTAGTTGGCTCTTACCATAGACAAAGTCAGGTTGTGAAAGTCTTATTTGTACCCAAATGTCACTATGATGTGAGTTTCTTCAGGATGGAGACCAAAGTGAGTGCTCTTTCCAAGCTGCAGATCAGATGGACATGTTTTACAGCAACACAATGAGTCAAGTTTTTTGGAGCTATTCTGAAGTCTCCATTCCATCTCATTCAATTTTCAGCTGCCTCCACTTGTTTAGCCTCTTATCAGCTTACATATATCACAAGGATAAGACACTCCTTTAGCCAAGTTAATTACACTGTCTTCATCCCATGCAATCATGAGCAGGCCTGGTTATTTTAATCATCTTCACGCCTACTTTCCTATAGACACTTTGCTTCCACGGTAGCCATTCTGAAATGTGTGAGCTGGACTCTTGCCTAGAAGTAAGCCGATCCCTGCATTACCCTGAAATGTTCTCATTGCATTTGCTTCTAATTGGGTAATGTGCTGCACTGTTTTCATATGATTTTGTTCCTTGCTATCAAACATTCCATGTTTTTTTCATGACATGATTTATAAGACTTCCTTGTCACCTGCATTCCTGCCAATTCTCCCAGAGATTCATCTCTAAATTGTTCTGTTTCTTCCAAAGTCTCATCCTCGTACTGCTGCTAATTGAATATTTGCATACCCTGTTCTTTCTGTCTGGAACTTCCAGCCCTTTTAACTCACTGGATGTCCCTTGCCAAACACTTTTAAAAGTCAGGCTGAAACTTTCTGCTTTGAATATTGCTTTTTGCGTTGATATGTAATCCCTTTCAAAATGTACAGGAGCCCAGAAATGTTTCCACATTCAAGTGATCAGAAGTGAGAGATAACAGCAAGGTTTCAGGCCAAATCAGATATAGAACGATCTGTGAACATGTCATTTCCTTGTAGAATTATACAACAGTGACAACTGCATGATAGTTAAGTCACATATGCTGACAAAAATTCAGGATGTCCTCCTAGTAAAAACAAATCCAGGAGGTCCTTCATGTTCCTAAGCAGGTCCAGTCCTGTTGCATTTGCATACACAAAAAGATACCTGAAGCAGCTACATGTTGGGTAGCTTAAATTACTGGAAACTGGAAGTCTGCAATTTAGCAGCAGATAGGAATTGTTCGGGTCTCTAATTTCAAAGCAGTAAGCTGAAAAATTAAACATTTTTATTCATGTAAATGCTTCATGATCAACAACAAGTTAAAGACAATCCTTATAATGAGTCCAAGGATGCAGTCTGATCTACTCCCATCCCTTTATTTCATCACGTTTCCAACTCCTTCTGTTCCCCTCTAAGTCTTGCTGTGTCTTGCCACATAATTTAGGTCCTGTCAATCTACCAGCGTTGTGCCAATATCTAAATGACATTATCAACTTAACATCAGAAGCTGCTATTAACATATCAGTGTAATCTCCAAGATAGAATCAGTTTTAAAAGATGATCAGAACAATACCTGTCTGTCAAATTATGAAAATAAGCCATGGCTGTGTTTTTTTCGCCATATTAATATACATCTACACCAGCCTTACTACTTACTTGATTTTCTAGTTTCTTCTTCACTAGAGTTGCATTGGAGAAATAGTGAATTTCTGGGAGCTTTAAAGAATGAGCAATGTTTGTATTTACAAAGCAGAAGGATTTAGTAAATAAATTCTATCAATATATTGTTATGAATGGGAATGACTTATGTGGGGTGTTATTCAACATTGGAAGAAAGCCTTTGCTGAAATGCAACAGTATATTAAAGTTTAGCAAGAGATTAGCTCTGCAATAAGGACAGGGATTGGCTTCTAATTATCTAGAGATTTCATTGTTGGTGAAAGTGCCTTCATAACCACCACAGAGGGGGCAAAAAAACATTGAAGCTATATTCAATCATCTGAATTACCTGCCACACTGGCATATGCCATAGGTAACACTTGTAAGCAGCTGGAGTTACACTAACATTAACAGAAAGTTGCTGCCTAATGCAGAATTTAATAAATAGAAAGAGATCTCAGATGCATTTACTCATTGCAAATAACTTATGAAGATATACAACAGCAAATGGCGACGTCTGCCATTACCGCAACCATAGCTTACTTTACAGTTTTGCCTCTTTCAGAAGTTTATTTCACCTCCTGAAACATCTTCCTTTGATTTTTCATTGTACTTGAGGAGACCTTTGTGTCTTCCAACATTTCTTAAGCAGGGGATGTGCCCTGAAACTTTTCATAAGTACAGCCACCTGCCAGTTCTGCAGGCAAGCACCAGTGCAGCAGCTGCTGTCTGCATACTCTCTCAAGGAATTACAGGAGAAAAAGTCAGCTTTAAATTTAGGTGATGATGATAGAGTAAGGAAAAGAGGATGTTAATTGTGTAGACATGCAAATATTGAAAAGAGGTGGGTTTTTTTTTTATTTGAAAAGGCAGATAACACAGACTGTACATACACATTTATTACTCTATTTGCTCTGTTGATTGTGTCTCTTGTGTGATTTGGGGAAGGATGAAAGTTGTGAGTTCAATTCTTAGCACTAGATTTTAGAAAATAAATCTTTAAACAAATTAGTGCAAGTTCAAACTAGCACAGTTTATTTTGATGTGTTCAGTTCAGCCTTTCCAGTACCTGATAGGGCACAACATAGAATGAGTTGTGACGGCAGAGATGCTCAGGGCCATAGTTAGGGTTCAGAAGCAGAGCATCTGTTAGGAACTGCTGTGGTCAATCTGACTTTATGTTGTGCATGTATTCTGGAGATTTCACTTCAAGTACAGAAAACATTTTCAGGAGAAGAATAACCTACAACATATAATGGAATAAAAAGGAAAAGTAGTTTCATTTTGCATCTCTAAAATCTTCACCTTAGTGAGTTCATAGGTGGGTCACAGCCAGGACATAAATTGAATGGCTGAAACAGAAATTGAGGGCCCAATACCAGATAACCTAATCCTAAAGTTCTGAATAAATGCAGGAAGGAATTAAAACTGGTCTCTACTCACAGAGAGCTACTGAGCACACACAACATGCATTTCTGTTGTAGTTGCTTACATCAGATTTCATTCTGACCCCATATTTAAGCTTTTACATGGCTTTAAATGCTTGCTGCAAAGTCAGATCTTTGAGAAAGACATATGACTGGCAGAGAATAAATATTTTACATGGAATAATTACTTATTGCCTGAAGTCTTTGGCATGCTATCCAGCAGGAAAAAAAAAACAAAACATTTTAATACATGCCAACCACACCTACAAAAGATAAGTACCATCACAAATCATACTCACTTATTCCAAGATTATCATTTGATAACCAGTCCAAATTGCTGTTGAGATAATAGCACATCTTTTGATGTTACTGGCAAAGTGCAGGTAAAAATATTTCTGTGTTTGGCTTTCACCATTAGAGCTAAGATTTTACAAAACCTAACAACAAAACAAGAGCCAAAGCATAAGAGGAAGAATACTTTCTCATAGTAGCATAAATTAGATACACTTCAGCATACTTGTGAAAAATGCCACCTACCAGAAATAGGCTATTAAGTGAAAAGTGTATAAACACGCAACTTATTTTACCTGGCAAACTTTAGAAACATTTGGTACAATCTATGTAATTTTAGCCTAGTTTCCTTAGAGGAGTTTGGAAAAACTACTTGCAGCAAACATAGTAGGTTCTCCCAACAATGAGAGAAATGAAGTAACTTCTATTGGAAAAATTACAAACTGACTGTATCTTTGACTCCTCAGGTCCCCATCCATTCAAAGGTTGCCTTCCCAACATCCCAGAAAACCTTAATCAATGTCAGGTTAACACCAGCACAGAGCAGAATCTCTGGTTTATCAGTTTAAAACAATGGGATCCTTTATGCAAGGAGATTGTGACTCACTGCCTTGTTTGTCCTAGCTAATGAGAACTAACAGCACTGTCTGTAATGGATGTGCCATGGATATTACTGTGGGAATGTGCCTTCAGGAACAGATCCAACTATCTTCAACTTTGTAGTCAAAGATGATAGTTATTAAAATAATTTTGGAAACTCGTGTACAAGATGTACTTGAATTGCACTGTGAATAAGTTAATGATTGTTC
The DNA here is from genome assembly GCA_035222235.1 of Margarornis squamiger. Taxonomy (NCBI): domain Eukaryota; kingdom Metazoa; phylum Chordata; class Aves; order Passeriformes; family Furnariidae; genus Margarornis; species Margarornis squamiger. The sequence continues at coordinate 46,939,628 of JAWWTY010000123.1, read as the reverse complement.
TGACTTATCATAGCTGTTCTGCACATATGTTCAACATGCAGCTTGTTGGCATTTTGATGCTGTGTATGTGTGTGGGGAAAGGGGTGTGAGCAGACCTAGTCCACTGACTCATCTTGATAGATGGATTGAGTCTTATCATCATTGAATCAGAGAAACACTGAGTGGTTGTCCAAAATGAAATAGCTTGAGGGAAAAGACTGAACATACTGCATCAAACCTTCCAGTAAATCAGACCAAGGAAAGGCTCAATTCAAGTGATTGGAAGCTTGCTAGGGATTTCTGCCAAGGTTTGTTACACCATAAATGAAAATCCAACAAAGTAGGAGATGGAAATCTGTAAGACCCTTGATTTCATATTTACAGTGTGGGAAACTGGCAGGAACAACTCATCTGGTATTCAGTGACTGCTTACAAGAAGTTAACTACTGTTTAGAAAGCACGGCTCTTCCCAGATGTGACAGAGAAGGTATCTTGCCTTTGCAAGGGACACAGTTGTAGAGGAACTTCCTACCTGGTGTAATCCGGAACATCTGCAAACCCTAAAAGTTAGAGATAAAAATCCCTAGGAGTGTGTGGATATAAGTGTATAGGAAAAGAATGAGCCAAGTTTCAGGGTGAGAGGAGTTGGGAAACTTTCATTCTTCCTCCTCTGTGGAGAATTCCTGCTATCTGATAAAGATCTTGGAGAAGACTAAGGACTGGTGTTGAGTAACAAACACGTGGTCTGTCAGATAAAGGACCAGAGGAGAGTGCATGTGTTGCTTTCTGTTTCCCTGCTAAGAAGGCTGAGATCCAGAGCAGAGATGTAGACTTGACCATTCCCTGCTGGAGCAGAGTGTTAAGTAAACCATCTGGGAAGGGAACAATTTGGTAAGGTTCCTGAACACTGAAGAATTGTAAATGAAACTACACAAAGCAACAACAGTAACAGACATTTGGACACCACCATCATTGTAATAATTTGGAATACATTTCCTTTTAAGAAAGGCTATGATGATGATAGTGTGGCTTACTGACTCATCCAGCACAAATAACCACTCAATAGATACAGAAAGAGCATGTGTTTATGACCAAGTGAAGATATACATTTCAGATTATTTTGCATGATGAAATTTTTCTGAAAAGGTCGACTGCAAAGTATTTAATAGAAAAGAAAAAAAAAAGGTAAGATAAAGCAAAGAAGTTAATGTATCTGCTTTTCAGTTATTCATAACACTTCTTTTATGTTGTGTTTATTTATATTATGTAATATCTGTATGTTTCCCTGTATGAACTATAAATTTTATCTATGTAAAACAGAGGCTAATATGTTCTGTATGTCATATTAGCCTCTCTGGCTGGTGGGGGCAGATCTGAAAGTTATTCCTCACCTTAGATAATAAGAGAAACTTGTAAATGTGTCAAAAGCTTCTTTTAAGTTGCAAGTGAGAAATGCAACTGTCACAAACCATGTTAGGGGCTCTTATTGCAGAAATCAGCAGATATAAATATTCAGAGATTCAGTGAAATACTGACATGCAAGTGTTCTGTATAGTGTCATAGACCAGTCTGGAAATGAAATTTTCACAAAAAAATTCAACAAATGTAAATAAAAAGAAGAGCCATTGAAATCATCAGTGCAAAATCTCAGATTTTCAACCAGAACCTAAATGTTTGGATTCTGAAAAGCAGCTGAAGCACCCGCTGAGGTTTTCACATTTTTAGTCTTCTCTTCCAGCTTAACTCTTAAACTAGAACACACCTCCTCTGATACAAAAAATGAACTTGCTTTTCCAACAAAAACATCAACATTTTCTATTAAAAAATATCATAGAAACACTGACAGGTACTTTAATCATAAGCCATAAGCCATAAATTTCCATTATTGAGAACTAAAGGGATGTTAGATGCCTAGTGAACCTTTCAGGTGAGATGCAGAGTGGGAACATAATGAAGAAATGGGATGCCTCAGTATCTTTCCACTCTGTTCCTCTACTACAGAGCTGTATACAGTCTGGCAGTAACATCTCTGTTGTTACTTAGGCTGTCTTAAAACCTAGATGCTAAGACCATTTGATTTCCCCAACTTACCAGGCATAATACAGCCATAATCAATTCCCAGCCTGTGCCCAGCTGCATGAAAATTGAGCAACGTTTTTGCAAACTATTTTTCCTCTGTATTATTATAACCTAGAAAGTTGATATTCAAGAACAGAAAATCACATGTAGCTATAATTAGCAGGATTATGAATATTAAGTAAATAACTAAAGCATTCAGAAAATGTTATAGATAATGTGATTCAGAAAACTCAAAATAAAAAGGAACTTCTCATCTGGTGTGGGAATGAATTCGAAGATTCTCTAAAAGTAGTCCACAACTCAGATGATATTGCCATCAATAAATAACTTTCTGATATCACTATTCACTATCTCAAATGCCCCTTTTTTATCCCTAGTAGAGAACCCGAAAGCTTATTCTTTGGACTGGACTTGGCACCCTGTACTGAAAGAAACTTGCCTATCTGAAGTAGGACAGCTAGGAAAGTCTCAGGAGCAGGGCTGAGGTGCATCACCTTGCTGGGGCTGCCTTTGCATTACAGGACAGTCAGTAAACCAGGTAACCTATGGAACAAGAGGAATGTGTTGACACACATGTTTGGGGGCCTTGTACAGGATGAAGATGTAATCAGCCGTTAAACATTTATAACTAGTATTAATGAGCCATTTAAAGGAGAGGAAACTCTGCATTCCTTTTCTGTTCCTCTGTTCTTATTATCCTGTGAAATCTCAGTGGATTTGGGTTGGAAATATTTGCTTGTTAACCTTACATTTATCACAGATGTGACATAGGTAATCCTAATACCAATGGCAGTCTGTCCCACAGAGTCTGCCCATTACACAGCTTGTCAGCTGCTTTTACAGGTGGCTGTGAGCAGCTCTGCCTGTACTCCCAAGTCAAACAAGACTGAGCAGTTGTGTTAGCGGGTCATCTGAAAAGGCAACAGGCAGTGTCTATTAAGTGGGTTTAGCACCACACTGTCCAGAGCGACACACGCGTACACAAAGCTCCTTGTCAGTTTGAAACACAGGCAGAATAAGCTCATGACTTTCTGGCAGAGGCTACGTAGACACTGTTTTTACCACCCTCTTTTTTCCCTTGGCAAGCAATGTATTATCCTGCTTGGAAATGTAAGGCATACTGAGGTATACATCCTCTATACCCACACGGGCAGAGGAGAGACAAGGTTTTGACAGACTCCTGGAAAGTGTGCTGTTCAACATTTGGCGAGCAAATAAGAGCTTCTTCCTTTTCAAGAGTGTTCATTTTCTCTACATATATCACACCCCAGTGCCCTAAATCCATAGAGGCATGTCGTGCTTGCACAGAGCAAGAGATGCTTGGATTAAGCATGGGACAGGTCATATAATCAAAATTGTGCTTTACACACTTGAATTCTAATGAAATTTGGCATTAAAGGAGTCTAGAAGTTAAATGTTCCCATGCACTTTTACCAAGACTTTTTGTTCCTCTGAGAATTTCATGTCATAATATATTTTACCTCAGTAAACATTAGATATTTTCCCAAAAATTACTGAGCTAGGATGCCGTTAAGAAGTCTTTTGTGTTTTTGTTCATAGCCTGTTCTGTCTTTTCCAATGATCGTGAGTTTTTTGGTGATAAAAAATCTAATTGTTGCTATCTTCTGTCACCAAATCAGCACAATACCCTTCCTGCTCTTTTTGGTAGCAAGAAGGCACGCAGATGAACTGACAGTCTTAGAGTATTTGTTGCTACCCTAGCAGCTTCTGGGCAGTCATTTGCAGTGCTTCTACATTATTTTCATAGTGCTAATGCATCTATGAATTTGATATGAAATTACATTTAAATGTCTTTCAGTTCAACTGTCATGTAAAAAGTACCTGAGCCCCTTGATTCAATCGCCTCAGTATGTCAGATTGCCTAAAGCTCATGATCAAACTGCTTTAATTCCCTTTTTTAAAGGTCATGTAAACATGTGTGCTTAGAGAATTAGATGCAAATTCAATTCCCTATTCACAAAGCTTCCTAGTTAAGTTCCCTACCTATCCTTCACATGCAAGCCTACATCTGACAGCGGAATATTGACTTTTGAACTGTGGTCAAATACATGATTAAACAAAGAAAACAACTGCACCCTGCATTGTAGACAATACTGATAGAGGGAAGTGAAGCTATATTTTTTCCAAGTGGTGCTCATTGCATAGGTTAACTAACTCACTTTTAAACATAGCTGTTCCATTGTTTTATTTGATTTTTTACACTGTGTTTTTATAGGGGTGGTATGTGCTGAAGAGCAATGGATAGATATCTAGGTACCAATGCCTGGATTTTATTGAAGATATTATTGTAATTAAGGATCACTTGAACATCCTTCCTAACAACACGGTGTGCTAAAATTAAAAAATGGAAATAATGGATATCAGTGTAAAGCCATCCCCATTAAAGACTGAATGAAACACACTGAAGAATTCAATATTTCAATAATAATAACAGAGCAAGTGTTTTGATTCTGGGACTCCAGTTCACCTACAAATAATAGTACCAGTGCTGATTTTCATAATTCTGCAAATAAACTTATTACATTTATGATCTTGTTGTTAGATCTTTCCTTATAAGTAATGAATAATTATCTGCATACAATTATTCTAACCCTTATTACCCTGATTTATCCCACAGGTCTGTGCAGCACAGTACCTTACCTCTGACTGGGGCTGGTGATAGAAAGACACAAAACAGCACAGTGTCAGCTTTCCCCAGATATCTACTTGCATTTTCCTCGACATAGCTGGTCTGAAATAATCCTGCACTCATTGTTTAGAACTTTTTAGCTGTATCAGGCCCAAAATCTGAAGATGCTAAGTCCCAGAAACTCTGGGACAAGTCAGGTTTTTGTAATAATTAGATTTTTCAGAAAATGAGATCTCAACTTCTGTTTGCCTCTAGGCTTTCAACCTCTAGACTGCACATTTTCAAGAGTTTTCAAACACCAGAACAACAAAAACGTATTTTAAGAATGTGAAAATCTCAGATGGAAACATAGAAACAAACAAACTACAAAGCAACAGGTCACTCACTCTTGTTGTCGTACTCAATAAACCACTAGATACAAGAAAAGTTGTGGGATTGTGTAGAGCAGACAATTCTTCAGAAGTACTTTGATGCTTATCAGATGCAGTATTTTTTCCAGGTGTATCATCCAACAGACAAACCTTGCTGTGGGAAGATCCACAGTTCTTGTTAGGTGTCAAGATTTCTCAAACTGCATGAAGATAAAGCACTGTTAGAAAGGAAAAGAGAAATTTCTTGGTACAATATGATTTGCTAACTGTCATGACAGGTTGGAATGATGAGGAAAAAGTAGACAGCAAAATATTTCTAGTGAAAGGGGCTGGCATACATGCAAATTCATCATTCTTATCAATAAACCATTCCCAGCAGACTCTCCTGGTATGCTTAGCAAAGATAAGGCATACAGCTACCTAATGGGTTCAGCATGAAATGAACCAGCACTCCCACCCTTAGGTCAGGACAAGACAAGTAGCAGCCTTGAGGTTTCCACTGGAGTGCTGATATCTGCATTTGTTCCTTTCAGAAACAAATGGATGACAATATTGTCCATCAGATTTCTTAAAAAAAATAAAAAATAAAAAAATAAAATTAACTAGGAACTGGAATAAAAGACTGTAGGGAATTAGACCTAACATTTAGCCCATCTGAATAGTTAATATCTTCTGCTAAAACAAAATATTTCAAACCTTGAAACACTTATGTTTTCTCACCTGTGAAGTTTAAAATAATTAGTCAAGAAGCTCTCTGGACAACTAGAGTTTATTTTCTTTATCAAGTCTTCGGAAAGAAAAAAATATTTCAAAGAATTGCTGAATTGCTAAAGCAATCACAGTACTTAAAGAAAATGGTCCACCAGGAACTGATATATCAGTTATTCTCATACTAATCTTAGAGAAAAAAACACACACACAAAAAGCAAAGAAAGCAAGACAAATTCAGCACTCTATCAACAGGGAATTACATGCTAAAAATAAGGCTATATCATTGTAGTTTTAGAGAAAGCACTTCTTGTCAAATTATCTTCCAGAGGTTTTTCTTACAAGATTATAGGTCTAGTTGACAAAGGCAACTGTATTGTTACAGTGTAACTAAATTTCACTAAGGCATTTGACATATTGCATATGAGGTTGTGTTTTAAAATCCTGCATTAACATAATTAATAGAGCACAGATTACATGATTTATAAGCCACTTGACTGATAGCATTCAAAATGTATGCATTCATGGAAAGCTATTAATTATCTGGGCTATTAATAACAAGACACTGAAAGATTCTAGGTTCTAAGCAATTTTAAATCCTTGTTTGAAAATAATCTGAACACTGCACGCAGTTTGCAGGGGACACAATACTGATGCTGTGAAAAGCAATCATGAGTCAGCTGTTACAGAGTGCACTGAATCACCTGGATAGGTGATCTGAATTCAGTGCAGGAGTTTGAACACACAGATGTCATGAACAGGGAGCAAAAGCGTGTTGCAGAGTGGAGCTGCCAGTCCATGTCCCCAGGGAAAAGGATCTGTGCATCTCTGGAAGCATAAAAAAACTCATCCAAAATGAATGCAGAGGAAACCTAATCTTTGACATTGGGCAAAGTGACATAAGGTTATACAGATGCAAAGGTGTTGCCAGAGAAAGCACTGGAGAAGTGAGTGAAGAATAGGGCTGAGTGGATTAGTTGTATCCTGTAAGGAGATTTGGGGGGGCAGAGCACCTGTAGGGAGAGTAGATTAGAGAGGGGCCAGTGAGGTGAGGAAGAGGGCACTACTGCAATGTGGCTCCTGGTGTCAATCCAACCCTTTCCGTAACCCTCAAGCCCATTCCCCATCCTTTATCTGCCTGACCATGGCTACTCAAAACTGGCTCCCTTCCCACAGGTGCCCTCAGCTCCTCACCCTGCAGCAGCTGGAGCAGACAAGAGGGGGCTGGCAGCCACCACTGGAGCATCAGCTTTCCCTTCTCTAAGAACCTTCTAGGGGAAACAAATAACATAGATCCTATGGCTAGAGATGAAATGGTACTAGTGGTCCTTCCTGGCTTCAGAACTCATGATTCACCCCACACTGCCTGGCTGGGCTTTCCTCCTTGGTTAAAGGTCTGCTGGGAATGAAAATGCAGCTGATTTCTAATCTCTTGGCAAAACTCAAATGTCCTTGTAGGTCTGATAATCTTAGTCTGATTAATATTGTGTTTCTTTGCCTGTTCTAATTGTATTTGGTGTTTCACAGGGAAAAAGAATGGGAATTTCTAAAAGCACACAGGAATGTGTTGCAAATAGGTAGGTAGCAATCCTATTTATTAGTTATTTGCAATGGCCAGTATCTCCATGCTCTCTATGACAGTGAAAGTCATGATGGTACTGTGTATTTCACATAGACAGCATATAAACTAAAGTTAGAACAACACAGAGAAGATTAGTACAGGCCTTGCACAAGGATGATGCACAGATTTGTGAAGCACTACAAAATTTTTTTGAGTCAGCAGTGTGCCAACGGGACTAGGAAATTGATTGCCCCTCTGCACTGGGCAGTGACAAGGTTGTGCCTGGAGTCCTCTGTACTGTTTTGGGCCCTTTGACACAAGAAGAACATTGAGGTTTTGGAGTCAGTCCAGAGAAGGGCAATGAAGCTGCTGAGGGTTCTAGAATAAGTCCTATGAGAGATGGCTGAGGGAGCTGGGGGTGTTCAGTCTGGAAAAAGGGAAGCTCAAGGGAGATCTTATCACTCCAATCTACAGCTCTCAAAAGGAGACTGTAGCAAGGTGGAGGTCAGCCTCTATTCTTAGGTAACAAGTGACAGGACAAGAGGAAGTGACCTCAAGTTGCACCGGGGGTGTTCAGGTTGGACAACAGGAATAATTTCTTCACTGAAAGGGTTGTCAAGCCTGGGAAGGAGCTCCCTGGGGAAGTGGTAGTGTCACCATCCCTGAAAGTGTCCAAGAAATGACTGGATGTGGCACCCAGTGTGCTGTGGTTTAGTTGGCATGATGGTGTTCAGTGGAAGACTGCACTCAGTGATCTTGGAGATCTTTTCCAATCCTAAAGGTTCCATAGTTTTATGATCTACTTAGTTTAAGACTTTATATATCCAGAAGAATTTCAGGTTAGCATTCTTTTTAAACATTAAGGTATTTGTCCAACAGCTGATAGTTAAAAACTCCGGACCCAAAAGTCTTTAGAAGAATTTTGTTTAGTGCAGAGACCAATTAATTCATTGCTCCATGCTAAACCAAATCCTCAGCCTGTTAGTTTTCAAAATCTGAACTTCAACATAATTTTATTAATAACCAGTACCTTCATAATGGGCCAATTTAAGTCAAACTCCTTTGTGCAAGGGTACATAATGTTTGGATTTTAAAAGTCCACGTGAGACTTGAATTTGTTGGTTAGAATCCAATACTAATTAAAATTAGACAAAATCCAACAGACCTTTGATAATTACATCAAAAGTTCACATTCATTTGATGTGGATTGTCTATATTTCATTGTTACTCTCTTTAAAGATTATTTATGTACAAAGAGTAAGAAAAGAGTATTAATATTCAAAAAGTGGAACTGTAAGGGCAAACACTGATTCAGCATATGTTTTAATTTATTAAATGTTTGTTTTATTCTGCTCAAAACCATGACTTGAGACATTATTTTTTGCATAAAGAAAGATCTACAAAGATTCTTAGTAAAATATATTTCTAGTGGAACAAGAAGTTTAGCTTGTTTACTGGGGACTGGATTCAAAAGCATTTGCTTAAGAAGCTGGGCATTAAGGAACCACATCAGTCATATTTTCATTCCAAATTTGCCATTAGTTTACTGAGAAAAATTCCTCCAGAGGAAAAAATCTGATTTCATAGAAGATCAGACACACCAGCCCTAACAATCTGAGATGCTGTACTGAAAGTTGTCAGGAAATTCAGCATATTTTATGCAACTGTATGCAAAGTACTTTCTTCACAGCTGAGTACACGGAAAACACAGCAGTATTATAAAAGGGAGAGATTACCAAAGATGTCTAGACATGGAGAAAGTATGACCTCAGTCAGAACACTCTGGTATTTACTTTTCCTTTCTAGAGAGAGATATATAGTATTTCATGATTTCAGTCTGCAAGGCAACAAGGTTTCTGAGCAGTTTGGCAAGAATCCCCAATAGACTGTGGGCTGGGAAAAACAAAAAATAAAGGGTCTGAATGAAAATCATCACTGGGAGAAAAACAGGAGGCAGATATTTTTCATTCCATCATGCAGATGGTGTTGATTGTATTTTAAAAGTATCCATATTAAAAAAAAAACAAAAACAAAAACAAAAACAAAACAACAAAACAAAACAAAAAAACCCAAACAAAAACACCAAAAAAACCCCACCAACAACCAAAAAAACCAACCAAAAAAACCCCAAACCAACAAACAAAAACACCAAAAAAAAACCCACCAACAACCAAAAACCCAAAAATCTGCAATAAAAACAACTCCAAAACTCCACCAACATTCAGAAGTTCCAGTTATTTAGGAAGCATTTAAATGGCAGTTGGCTGTGTAGCCTTACTGCAATCTATACAGCAAACAGAAATGTTTTCTCGAACATTCTCATTCCTCTACTCTGCTCTCATGAGACCCCACCTGGAGTACTACATCAAGATCTAGGATCCCCAAAAAGGAAGGACATGTTGGAGCAAGTCCAGAGGAGGGTCACAAAGATTAATAGAGGGCTAAAACACCTATCCTGTGAAGACAAGTTGAGATACTTGGGGTTGTTCAGCCTGTAGAAGAAAAGACTCCAGCAAGACCTTATAGCAGCTTTCCAGTACCTCAAGGGGCTACAAGAGAGCAGGTGAGGGACTTTTGACAAGGACAGGTAGTGATAGAACAAGGGGGCAATGGCTTTAGACGGAAAGAGAAGGGGTTTAGATTGGACATAAGGAAGAAATTCTTCAATGAGAGAATGGTGAGGCACTGGAACTAGTTGTCCAGAGATGCTGTGGATCCCCCATCCCTAGAAGTGTTCAAGATCAGGTTGGATGGGACTTTGAACAACCTGGCCTAGTGCAAGGTGTTCCTGCCCATGGCAGAGGGATTGGAACTGGGTGATCCTTAAGATTCCTTCCAGCCCAAACCATTATATGATTCCATAGTTTCATGACATATAGATAACAATTGATTTTTTACTTAATCTTGGGTGCAGGGTCCCAGTCTTCCTTTCTGACATATTTAAATCTCTTACTATATTCAATTATTTTACATATTTTTATTGGTACTCCTTAAAATATTAGCTTATTACACAGATGTGGACTATGACTGTTACTGTGCTGCTTTGAAGTCTAAGGATGGCATTGAGAGACATCTACTGACAGACACATAGACACTTGTTTTTGCATAGGAAATTATCTGCAAACATTCTTAGTTAAATTTATTTCTAAAGAAAAGTAATACATTTAGTTTGCTTGCTGATCCCCTAACAATGTGTAACAGCTCAGTTCAGTACATGGCTCCCATCAGTTGTGCTTGTGGTTTTGTGTGCTGAGCCCACATGCGAAAGGAGCATCCCAAACTGTGAGTTAGGTAGGAAGAAATACAAAATTACTGACTGACTATCCTTGCAATATGCAACATATGTAACCAAGCAACACAGAAAAGCTCTGTGTATTTTCTATATTGCAATCTCTTGTCTACTCAAGCTAACCCAGCTGCATGAAGTAGTCTGGCTGTCGAAGCTTCAGGTAACCCTGAGGTTAACTCAGAGGAGTGAATTCCCTTGTGCTGCTGCAGAATTATTCCTGGTGCCTGAAATGCTCAGTTATCTCTACATTATGCACTTACCAACAGTAAACATGCCCACAGTGTCAAAGACTGTAGAAGAACCTGTCTTGGTTCTACTTGAGCAACAATTGTTTTGGTTTTAATCCCACAATGTTTTTGTTTTGATCGCAGACCCAAAACTTCTCCAACGAACAGGGGAAGAGGCCTATAAAACTTTGTTTACAATACAGTTCCATTCAATAATCCATCATGACTGAGTCCTAAATTCAGACTGTGTTGTTAGTGAGGTAAGGACACTGGTGGCGGAAAAATTATTGAATGTATACAGGTAATTAAAGCCTGCATAATTGCTTACACAAAGGGCTGGTGGAGGCAAGAACGCAGGCTAATGTTCTTTTAATGTGTTATCTTCAAATGTAGTGCCTTGAGGGGTTATGTGTGTCTATATAAACAAAGCAAAAGTCAGAAATGCCAAAGTATGGTCAATACTGAACTACTTAAGGTGGCGGAAGACAAGTAGTGAAAAGTTTGTTTTCATGTGTGATTACCAGAAGCCACAGCAGATTTTGGCAGGGGAAAGCTATCAGAGAAGTCCTCTTGGCTGCAGAATACAAGATCTGTAAGGAGCTCTCTAGAAGTAAAGAAGGGTTATTAAAAAGAAATCACTTCCAGGTTGTGACAAATTTCTTGGCACAAACTAAAGGTGACTTTTCAGAGGTTTGCAACTAGTTTGATAAGATTTTCAGAAGGACATCATTAAGCACCTCTTCAGCACAGAGGCTAAGCTTTTCTCAACCAGCAGATTCTTGAGCCAGACCTTAAATGTGCCAAAACTTAACAGAGTAGCTGGTAGTTTACACTTTAATAATCAGCAAAGCAATATAACCTCTTAATCATAGTCCCAAAGATGGCTGAATTTTTCCAGGAGAAAACTTCATCTGCATGCCAGACATCTGAAATGAAAAACTCCACCCTGAAAGCTACAAAGCTAGCTGAAAGCAAGCAGTTCATAATTAGAATGCTTATCATCCAACACAGCAAAATAACCTTATTGGAAAGCCAGTTCAGTGAAACTATTTTTCTTTAGTGTAAAGCAACAATTTTGATGGCAGTCTAGTCAGGAAAATGTCTCATCGCAGGCTGCTAATCAGTATATATCTGTGAAAGAAAAAAATATTAAACCCCTCTTTTAGAGCAAGCCATAGTTAAGCAAGTCTGACATTTTCATTGGGTAAGGTTTTGTGTAGAGGGGTTTGCAATTTTATTTTTAAATCTAACTTTCACCTCAAATTGTAAAGGAGTATTTAAACGGCAATTTCAAAAAATCTGGAAGATCAGTTACTAGACTCTTGAACTGGGAAATATTTAAAAACTAACTAGTAACAATTCTGCTCATTCAAGTTCATGTAATTCATTTATTTGTTGCTGTGAAAATAAGAACTGATGAGAACAACATAGGTTCTCAATAAATAGTAATGAGGGAAGTTATTAATATCTGCCTCAAATATGTATATTTATCTTTAATAGTAGTGTGATTAATATTAGTGTGATTTCCATTTGTGCATGATAAAAGGATTAACATTCAAATTCTAAGGGTTAACTCTAGACACGGCTTCTCTTCTTATGCTTGCAAATAGCTGTGGCAATGGCTTTGTAGAGTGTGTTATTTGATAACACACAGACATTTAACTATCAGATTAACAGGTATATTAATGTGTGTAGATGTTGACATATCCACATTTGCACCCATAATTACTTGCAGATGTGGACTATGGGCATAAAAATGGCCATATTTTAGATACTACTCCTCAAGTCTACAGCATATTTTTATTCTTAAGTAATTTTGGCATGAGATTTTTTTTAAAACTCTCAGATTCCAGCTAGGTGTGTGGCCCTAAATCAGGCAGGTGCTTTTTGAAATTTCACCTTGAAAGCATACTTGGAGTTGTCACTTTTTGAATGTACACAAAAATTCCATCTTCCTTTTCAAATTAACACGTCTCAGCCTTTGACTTTTTTAGCTACAGGAAGGTTATTTTGAGACGTTTCTTCCTGCACTTAGAGGTTTTTCTTGTCTTACTTTGTCCCCCTTGAAGCTCTTCAGCTCTTCTGTCTAATCACAAAGTGTTCTTCATGCTGATCCGGTGACATGCAAAGCAAGAACAAGCAAACAAAAGCTGTTTGGGTACATCATCATATTTCTTATGAAACAGGGAGAAAAAACAGAGAAGTAGCTCATTTATTTCAATACACTAAGAAACTCAAGAATCTGGAGAGGAGCAGGAAGGTAAAAAACTTCCAAATTCTTCCCTGCACATTAGGATCAAAGAGAAGGTCCATGGCAGATAAGACAACGGAGTAATGGTGACAGTGCTTACGACTGCTGCACTGCTTTCACAATGCTGCTGAACCATATTTAATACCAAGATGATGGTGATTTTATGGCCCCATGGAATGGCAAGGAGACATTCTACAATTATAAATAAATCTGCTTCTTCATACAATGGTAGTCCATTCTATTTCTAACAGATCTCTGACTCCTAGAGAGTCAGTATAATCATCTCTGTTTAAGAGATGAGGTGCCTAAAAACATTCATCATGCCTCTGAAAATACGCCATCTTTCACTCTGGTGCTGCCCTTACTAGAATTATCATTGGAAATCTCAGGAGTTCCTTGGGAAAGCCAACAGTGTCTGCCTGTGGCCACCACTTAAAGTGACTTCTGTGTACAGCTGTGAAGCCTCACATGCCAGATGAAAATAACCAATATTCAGGGATAACTCCTAAATGACTCTTAGACTATCTACCGTAATTTCTGTCCTGCATATTTTCATCCATTCTTCTTACCTTATGACAACAAACCCAAATGGATTTGGTCTGCACCTAATCAGCCACCAAATGATAGAACCTAACAGAGCCACAAGGGCCACAGTTTAACTCAGAATAAATGTGCCACAGAAGTTGTACGCAATACGACAGATGATGCCAAGGGACACTGGTGTCATTATTTGTCTCCCTTCTTTCCCATCATCACTATACTGGAATGTCTTAGAGCCTGATTTCTTTTTGTAGTATGGTGTAAAGTTAGGGGCAATTTTCACAACAAATTAATATGGAATCATGATATGAGGCACTTTGGCATAATGCCAATGCTTATTATGAGAGGCATAGCTTCGGGTCATAAGATTTTCTTCTATTGTGCAGGCTGAAAAGGCCCCAGAAGTTTTGCAGGGAAACATATCAAGGAATTTATCTCCAGTTTTTACCTGAAAATCAAAGTTAGGATAGTATCCTCAACAGCACCTGAGTTTCTGTGCTGTAAAACTTCTGTTACAGCCAGAATCAAAGTAGAAAACTTTTTTGACAGACAATGGTCTAAGAAGATAGTAAAGCTAAATGAACCCTGGAACTGGCCTAACACAGTCACTGAAACCTCTCCTCCGCATAGGTGGCAGATGACATTCTCTATGGCCCATTCAGTACAACCAACAAAGAAGAGAGATATAAAAAAAGCTAAAAATGAAAACCAAAATACTTTAGCATTGAAAGAAAAGATAAAGGCAAGAGAAAACAAAGTGCAAATGTTAGATGTTAGTCATATTGCTTACCACACCGTTGAAGATATTGAGATATTATGTCATTAGTAGTAAAAGAATCCGTCTAGAACAAGGGTGGACTTGTCCATGCAATTTTGGTGTTTCTACACTCAATGCACTTGCACCTTCTAACATTGCAATTAGTTATTTCATTGGTATGTTGTGAAACTAACAAATGCTTATACATTATTTTGTGTTTCTCAGAGAGAGGGAGGATTTTGAGGTACACCCATTAGAGATAAAACCATGTTATAGAGATAAAAATACTAAAGAACAGCACTTTCAAATAGACCATAAATATTCAAGGAAACTCAGGAAAAAAAATAAAAAGGAAGTTGGAGCTCTAAATGCAGTGTGCGATGCAAAAGAAACAGAAAGAGTATAGTAATGTAATAACATGTCTGGCTTAGGATCATTTTGTGGAAGGATGGTAAAATAAATCTTCTAGAATCAGAAAATAATATAAAACCAGAACTTAAGTACTTTCTCTTAGACTCATTATGAATTATGATTTTATATAAAAGCTGGTCATAGAAAATGAAGGCAAATCAAGCCAATAGAAACTGCTTCCACTTAAGATAAAATGGTAAAAAAATCAGGTATTCAAAGAAACATTTACAATTCAAAAGGTTAAGTTTTGATGAACTAATAGAAATGTTTAATGAAGTCCATTAAGATGAGAATGACAAGGGATTTAGTCATGGAAGAACACTGGAATTTCAAAGTCAAAAGTATTGAATCTTACAGAACATTTTACCTTAAACTAGAGAAAATTATGAAAGAATGCTCAAATGACTTAAAAGAATAACCACCCCAAGAAGACTGTTAGAAATAAGTAGGAGCGACCTAAGAAAAAGGTTTGTCAGGAAAAAAAAACCATGAATCAAGAAACAAAAGATGAAACTTTAAATTGTCAACATAGAATCTAAGTTTGGCCTTGAAGAAGATGTTGAACCATATGGTATTTCCTTTATGAGCCATCATAAATTGAAACTAAAAGGCACAAGGAGAGGCGTAGGGCAGTTTTGCAGTCAAGGAAAAACAGAGATTAAAGATAATCTAGGTGTGGCCAAAAATGAAACAAATTTTGCCTCAGGTTTCAAAAAGGACAATTATGTTGATTTGGGAGGAAAAGGAGAATGTTTCATGGCAACTTTCATTCACACACCTTTGTTATCTCAACTGTGGTGGAAACAGAAATCATGAGGCTTAATGCACTAAAGTCAAGAGGATTAGGTGGTCTACCTTTCAGGATTTATGAGACCACACCTTTCAATCAGACACCAAATACTGTGCCTACGGTTAAAAGGAGAGAAACTAATCAGGCATCTGGAAGCCTGTAACTCTGTACATTGCTTTAGGACAGATTTTGAAGGAAAATATATTTAAAGACAATTTAATAGGATGTAAAACAACATGGATTTAATCAAACGTAGATCATCCTAGACAGAGTTTCTAGACAAAGGAAGTGCACTGTCTTTCATATATCAAGACTTCAGGAAATGGTGCCAACTGAAGCTTGCAATTTGAAATCAAAGAAAGGAACGAAGAATATGTGATGTCGAGTATGAAACTGTCAGGCAATATTGGTAGAAGAACTGGAGATGAGTTACTGGTAGAGTTCTTCAAGACAGTATTGAAACAGGTGAAGATTAGTAGTTTAATGTCTGTTTTTCACTCAGGAAGCAAGAGAGATAAATACCAATTTTCTTATATCTCTCAACTTGGTTTTTTATCAGTAGAGAACAACTAGGATATCCTATAAAAAGCAATATATCCTTGAGGAGTGACAGGATAGCAGCTCATAAATGTTCTGCTCTAAGGTGAGAGCTCATCAGCTGAGAAAGATGTAAAACGACCTGAATGGACAATTTAATTTAAGAATTATACGGGTAGCCCATATAATGGAGGCACCCACACTCTATGGTTGTATTATATTTATTTCTAGAAAAGTTTGGGTACTGTATGAGGTCCTGAAATACTTTCAAATTTCTTGCTATTCATGTTCAAGAATTATTAATTAAAACTTAAATAATGCAGAGAATAGGTACTAAAAGACCAAACTGGTGGGACCCATGCTGACTGAAAGAGCACTGCCAGCTTAAGAGAAATAAGACTGAAAGAAGATACACTTTATATCTGTGAGTATAGATAGGTTAAACATCAGGAAGTACTAGATTCTTAAGGATAGTGGCTTTGATGAAAGTTAATACAATGGGAATAAACTGGCAAAGAATAAATTTTACCTGGAACTTAATGGCAGGTTTCTAGTGACAGAGAAAACAAAACTACTAAATTTGTGTTTTAAACAAGAACTTCACCATTCTCATGCAATGACTGAACTCCATAATTCTTGCTACTTCTGTTTTCCTAAATGAGCATAAACATGTTAAGTATTGTAATTCACAGGTCTGAAAGCCTAGTATCACCTAGTCCAAACTTGAGAATAACACATTTCTTGTTTACACACGTACCCCTCTGGAGGCTTTTATAGCAAAAATATTTATCATGGGAACTATGTCTGGTGCAGTGAAAACACTGACTTTATTTTATCTTCTTCCTGGCTGAGCATCACACAGAGGAACTACTTGTATCACTTTTATTAATGCCTGTCTTCTTAAATCTTAAAACCTAAAGTTCACGTGATTGTCTAAAAATCACTGGGTTTGTACAGAAATTTCATGGGCTGAAACTTTATAAAAGTAAACTTTCAGGAAGAAGGACCTGTGATCCGCCCAGAATTTTAAAAAAAACTAAACAAGCCAGCTATTTCTTGAAAGAAAGAAAGAGAAAAAGAAAGAAAGAAAGAAAGAAAAAGAAAGAAAGAAAGAAAGAAAGAAAGAAAGAAAGAA
>JAWWTY010000123.1:46623004-46922243 GCA_035222235.1 Margarornis squamiger | reverse complement strand
GACCCGGTGGCACTCGGTCGAGTTTTTCTTTTCTTTTACAAGGAATAAATTAAAGCTCAGGAGCGGGGCCGGGCCAGCAGAGCCCCGGCCGCCCGGGCCGGGCCGCTTAGGCCGAGGCGGGCCGGGCCTGGGCGGCGGGAGCCCCGCGTGGTGCCCCCCCCTTCCCCAGCCCCCGGGGCCGCGGCCCTGCCCCTGACCGGGGCACCGGCGCTAATGTACTCACACAGCACTAACCTTCCGTGCATAAACTTTCTGTACAACTTTGGGGACTTCCTTTACGTTCAAGTGGCAATGAAACCTGTAAACTAGACCTTGCCCATGTGGTGGACCTGTCAGTGCAGAGCGCTGTGAGGGCTCAGGGGTCTGCTGGACTGTTTTCACAACTGAAGCATTAAGGACATGCCTCAGTAGTAATCTGAAGAGTTGCCTAATCTGTATGCCAAGATATCTGTCTTGGTTGATAGTCAAGGGATTTTATTCTGAAATAGTGTGTTTATTTTCTCTTATGGTAGATGAAAATGAAGCAGAGAAACCAGAGGAGGAAAAATCTGGGTGAGTATCTTGGCAAATAAAAGCCCTGTAAGTGTAGAACACAAAAATTTTATTTATTACATTCTTCCCACCTGCTTGGAAGTTGGTAGCACCTGAACATGCCCTGGTGTCTTTGAAAATGTCCTTAAGATAGTATCTTGGACTTGGCTTTTCTGTGAAATCGGGTCACTTGAGTATGAAAGTTATTTTAGGTTTTAACTGTATGGACAGCAATAATCCTTCAGGAAATGCCAACAGGTCTTTTATTTCTGTAATCATTGTGCTTCTTGGTCTTAGTAATGGATCAGGACTTCATTTTTTCAAGATAATTTAGCAACTAAAAGACAGCCTGTCTCCCAAAGAATTTGCAGTGTAGTTACAAAAAGGAATACCAGGAAGCAGTGGAATGTTACCAGATAGTTGGATGTCCAGATCACATCTACTTAGGCTTTTGGGGTTGGTTTTCTTTCCTAGTAAGACAGCATTTGCAAAAAATTTGTAAATGCTTTGGAAGTATTTGCAGGGAGCCTGCTTGAGTTAAAAGGAGCTGTACTAGAGCACAAAGATGCTCCTTTGAAAATCTAGCAAAGTTAATGAAGATTAGTAGCAAGGGTGAACTGGAAATGGGAATCAGATGCTCATCCTGAATGAAGAAAGTCCCACAATTAGTAGGAATTGTTGATTGTCGAGAAATATTAAACAAAGGGAAAGCCAATGCATCAAAGCATGCATTGTTATTATCTATAGATGTTTCTGTTTTTCAATGAGAACTCTTGGGTTTACTTATCCTTGGTGGACTGTTTGTAAGCTCGCTCAGTTGCTGTTTTGAACTCATGTCAACTGTTGACAAACACAGAATGATAAAGCAGTAGTGACCTCCACCATATGGCTACATGTGATATGTAGCCATACATATCATATGTGCAGCAGCCAGTAGATGCTAGTATTTGACTTCAGTTGTTTCTGTAGTATAAGAATCAGAGTAGTTTTCTGTCGCTTAACAGGTTTTTAGACCTCTGTTGCATTGATCTTGAATTCATCTCTTTTCCAGGACAAAGGACTCTAATTATTTGTTTGCTCTTTATTTAGAAACTATTTCATATCAGTTTATTCCTAGTGTTCAGTTACCTTTTCTTGACCTGTTATCTTTCTCAGTATTACTGTTATTTAAGAAAACTACTTGCATGGCAGCCAAAATGATACTTCGAAAGAGTTTATTCCTGTTTCTGGTCAGTAGTGTCTAGCTTAGCTTTTGGCTGCCTCAGTGCATAGTTTTGGACAAAAAGCTTAACAAATATTAACTTATGCATCTTATGAGTTCTGTTTGGAACTCAGGAAATGTAGGGGCAATTTACTTGTTAAAAGTTTTGGTCTCTGGCCTCTCAGTTTTTGCATTCTTCATATGTGTGTAAAAACTGTGAGGTATTATTCAGGTTCTGTAGCTAGTCTGTCATTTTACCAGGTGATGAAGTCAAATGGTCAAGCATGAATCCTAACGCAATACCTGGACTGTGTTGGGTTTTGGTGCAGCACTCGTGAGTGGGTATTTTGCCAACAGAATATGGGATTAGAGTTATTCTATTCAATAAAAATAGGCAGTTGCTCACTCCATTTCAGAAATAACTTTTCAATGAAAATATTGTTTCCAAATGGTTCTCTGCTTAATATGCTATTTTTGGTGCAGTGTCCTAACAGGTAATGGAACTGTGGAAATTAAAATATTGCTGTATTAGAAACAGCAGTAGGTAGGCTCAATGAGAGTTTATTTGTATGGATTTGACAGAACTGGTCATTTTAGATGGACCAGTAGTCTTGAAGTTTTTTCAGTTTTTAGTCTATAGTTAAACTGTAATTGAATTGTAGCTATTCTGTTTGGTACAAGAAAATTTCACAATGCAGATGTGGGAATTCTGTTTCAGTCCAGCATTATCTATGGGTGTTTAAATATTTTTTCCATTATCTCTTTGAAAAGTGTCAGTTTGCAGGGAAAAAAAGCCTCTGTTATTCCCCCTTCATATACTATGAAATATTTCACTTTGATTTCAAAAGAGGATCCAGGTGTAATGCCTCATTACTTCCAACTGTTCTACAAACATCAGCTGGTATGATTTATGACAGCTAAATAGTATAGATCTTTTTTAATAAATTGATTTTTTTTTAATTAGTGCAGAAGACAGCTTTTCATCTGGAATTATGTAGTAAAGGTTTTTTTCATCATTAGCTGATACATATGAAAAAATACATGCACTAATACCTAGTTTCATCTTTTCCTGTTTGTTTTTGTTTAAGTGCTCCACCCCCACCTGGAAGTGAAGAGGAAGCTGCAGAAAATGGCGTTGTGAAAACGGTAGTTTTAAATGTGTTTTTGAAATACTGCTCTAATATATTTTCATTCTATGATTTATTGGGAATTCATAATTTGACTAGGACTTATAATTAAATGACTTAATGACTAAGTGTATGTCTTCGGTTTTTCTTTTTCCTAAAAGATTTTTGTGATCTGCAGAAATTGTAGAAATTACTAAATTAGGAAATCAAGTGTCCAGCTGCTGTCTACTTTTTAAATCTAAGTTACAGACAATAAATTAATAGTACTTCCTTTTTTTTTTTTGGAGAGGAAAGATAATGAAGACAGCTGTCTTTAGGAATAGACATCCTTTTCAAAATGGTGCTCCATTTTTTTCTCAGGGATAGGAAAAGAAAATCCTCTGATCACTTTTCTGTTTTGAATGTGATGAACGTGAAAATACAGATCAAGAGATTAATTACATGTGCCTTTCAGAGGCAACATAACAGACTTGTTTGGTAGTAGTCTTCAGTGTTTAGGGTGTCTTACAGTTTCAGCATTAGTGTGATGAAGGAAAGGACCAGGAAGTTAAATTTACATTTGCAGTGTTGATAAATGGACTGTGAATGAGAACAATTTAAATATGTTCCATTGTAATTTTACTTCACTGGGATTTTTTAGCTTATGTCTTGCAAGATTTTTTTAAGTGATACAGAAACCATTATCGTGATGTTTGAAGGACTGGCGTCTCAAAAGTATTTTTTTCATAACTTCATGGAAGACAGTACAACTTAATTAAATTTGGGGAAAGGAGTTATAAAAAATTAAAAACTTAGTTGTTTGAAGTGAAAAGCTACCACTTTAAAGTGAGTGCACCAGTGTGATGCTAAAGTTGTAAGGGGTTAGTAGAGTTAATCTGTTAGATACAAGGCAACAACAGTATACTTGCTGATTTTGAAGTATTCCTGGCAAGCTTTCTAGGTGCAGTTTTCTTGTACTTGCATATCTTTGTATTTTTCACCTATATAAAACCTAGCATTGTTGGAATATCATTAGAATATCTCCATAAAATTGAGAACTTCATGGTAAATGGTGAGCGTGAAGGTTCAATGGCAATGTACTAAAATGGGTGTTGTTCAGGTTGGTTGAATAAGAAAAGGTGACTATTTCTGTCAGGAGGAAGCTAAGAAATAATTTATTGTCGGTGAAGTGGGATTTGGTTGAGAAGCTGCGTGCCCCAGACAAAACTTTTGTTTCCTGTTTGATGCATTTTTAATGTTCCTCCACTGTGTGTGTTGCCTGGTGAGAGAGTGGTGAACTTGCACTTTTCAGTCATACGGCATCGAAAGACTGTCTTCTGTCTTCAGCTGTCATTTACTGGATATCTATCTGCCCCCCACCCCATGACTAGACTCTTCATTGTTGTGTAAGTTGTATTAATGTTGTGTAGCAAGGATGAACTGCACTCTTAACATCTTCTAAGCAACTGCTTATTTTTGTCTAATATATGTATCAAGCAAGTTAATAGTATAATAGTTAAGGGCTAGAGCTCACCTGTGTATGGATAACTGCAGGCTGCCTGAGCAGAATCAACTTGGCTTCTATGTGTTTAGCCTTGTGCTGACGGATTCCAGTAAGTGAATAAAGGGTGAATTGCTTGAATTGTACAGTTGGATTCCACAATGTTTCTGAAGAGGTTCCTCACCAAAGGATTTTAAGAAAACTATGCAGTTACGGAATGAGTCCCACATGGATAATTAACATGTAAAAGATAGAAAACATGGGGTAAAAGTCAAGGTTCAGTTTTCACGGTGAAGGAAGGTCACCTCCAGTGGGGATTCTCCGGAATGTTGTGCATAACCTGTGCTGTGTAATGTGTTTACTTGGAAAAAGGCTAAGTTGAAAATCACAAGTTTTCTGATATTACAAAGTTGGTTAAGATAGTAAGAGCAAGGACTGACTGTGAAGAACTGGCTGGATAATACATAGTTAATAAAGTATGTAGAAAAGGAAGAGTGGTGTTCCTTGGGGAAAAAAACAGATTTAAAAATAAAATGGTGGTTTCTTAGCTGATCGTTACCACTTACGAGGGACACATTAAGATATATGGAAAGACCCACAAAGTTGATGGTTAAGTGCTAGTCTGGAGTCTAAAAAGCAGTTAAACCCTGGGAATATAGCAGAAAGTGAATATAGAACAAAATGAAAAATATCATTATACCATAAATTCATGGTTCAGTTGCACCCTGAATTGTCACTGCTATTCTTTCCCCTCCTGTTGTAAAGGCTACTACAACTAGTAGAGTTGAGAGAAGAGCAGCAAGAGTGAGGTAGTTTTTGTACCGGAATGGCTCAGTAGCCAAGGGCTTCTCAGCTGGAAAGAAAGGCGAATGTAGGATATGATAGAAGCTGACAAAATAATGTATGGAGATTATGAATAATGATTGATTCCTCACAATCTCTTCCACATGAGGACTGGGACTGTTGAATGAAGGTCATAGGAGTCTGGATGAAAACAAATAAAAAGTGTTGGATTTTTATGCAGTAGACAGTGCTGTGGAACTGGGAGCTTATATGAGTCTGAGGGAAGTCTGGACAAGTACCTGAGAGAAAGATCCATTGAGGATTACTTAAAAAAGCCAAACTGTAACTGGCTTAGGGGATGCCCTACGCTTATAATAATCAGCAGCTGAACGAGTTAGGGGGGAACATCATATGTATTTTTTTCTTTCCTCTATGGTCTCCGTAAGGGGAAAACCAAAGCAAAACACCAAACAGACCCAAAATAGTGGACTAGATGAACTCTTGGTATGAACTGGCGTGTCTGTTTTGTTTAGCAGTAAGCTTGAAAGCTATGGGCCAGAACAGCATACAGCATACACTGTATCTGATTTTTCAGCCTGTTTGCTGAAAAAACTCAAGTATTTTATGTAATTTACTGATGTTAGGAACTGAACAGATTTCTCTGAGCAGTGTTCTTAATCAGCTGGAAAAACATGTATTTGAATTACTCTGGATATATAATTGATGGTGGCAAGAAGGTAGTCTTGCGTATCTTTTAGTTCTTTCCTGAATGACAAGGTAAGAGTAGTACCAGTGTGTATGAGGTAGATAGAGGGAAGAAGGATATTAGATAGTGGAAACTATTTTATGCTTATTTAGGAAATGTCATGTTTCAAAAGCAGAGCTTAGTATTAAAGATACTTCCCTATTTTGACCCAGATGTTTCAGATACTTGTAACCACCTAAATTTACTGTTCATCTACTCAGTTCTAAGGACTAGGAAGCGGAGAATTTTCTTCTTTCAAAGATTTCTAGAATGCATAGTTTTGTCTGGATTATTTTTCCACTGTAAAGGTAAGTGACTACTTTTTGTCTAAGCAATGACTTTTTCTTTCGTAGAAGGTGGCAGAGGCTGAGGATGACAGTGATAGTGATAGTGATGATGATGAAGATGATGTTCAAGTCACCATAGGGGATATTAAAACAGGAGCGCCACAGTTTAGGTAAGTCATTTGCAAACATTAACTGGGGGAACTTTTAAGATTATTTTTATTTTTTAACTTAGTCTATTTAATACTTGTCAATGTCAAATTGTATGCACAATTAGTGGCATTTAGGAGTTTTTTATCTCTTTAACAATGTTTTTAATGATGCAATGATGAAAACAAAGTGAAATGAAATCAGTGAACTACAAGGAAGAACTGTTGTATGAGTTAAATTATGTTTTCAGATTTTGAAATCTAATTGTATTAAGTTTGTAAAGTACAGAGTTGTTTTTTATTATGAAATGGCTATGTTAATTAGCATTTTTGTCATTCTTACTGTGACAGTGATGTTCTTGTTGCAAAGGGTAGGGTGGCAAGAACATGAGAAATGTTTGTCCCTCATCCTGTGTGTAGTGGATGCAGTTCTAATTAGACCTCTGTGTTTTCAATTCCTATTAATGTTCTCAAATATGATTTTAATGTACTTCAGGATGGAGCTGCCAGTCCCTGGAGATTATTTTTCAAGATTATGGTTTAGGCATTTGTATTGTACAAGAAATTTTTTGCTACTTTTGTTGCCCCATATTCCTTCTGCTTTTGCAAAAGAGCTTGTTTTTCCCTGAGCACTTTTCAACAGCATTAATTTTACCTAAAATTATGAAATAATATTTTTCATTGCATGGAAATTTTCTGAGGGAAATGGTTTGCTTGTTTTTCTTGGCCATCCTATTATTTTTATGGTTATTAAAACCACAGTTACTAGAGTGCTGTTTCTTAATAGAATTATGACAGGTCTACAGGTAGGTCTGACTAATATATATCATTGTGTTCTTAACTTTAGAATTTAAGTGATTTACTCCCATTTGAAACAATATTTTTAAACTTTCAGTATTTCATGTCATAAATTACTGTGCAAATCAATGTAATATTTAAAAAATATCGATTCTTTTAGTTCTTTGTTTTTCTGCTCTCAATAACTTGCAGTATTCTTGTGGCATTGGCAGTGACTTCAAATTTTGTGAGACTAAAGCAAAATTGGATTTATATGCTCAATGGATTTGCTGGTGCTCTTTCCATGAATACAGAAAACAATGAGCAGATGATCCTAAATTTAATTGGAGTAGAAAGTTTTATATAGCAATGCTTGTTTTCTGAAAAACTTTTTTTCTGGGCAAATTGGACAGAAAGCTCATGGAAAGGCAGTAATCTAAAACAATCTGAACATTGCTGTTCATTGTTACTCCACTAGAATACATTTCTTTTATAGGATTAAACAATCTTTCATATAGTAGTCCACTGCTGTTTGGAAAAAAACCCCAGTGGATTTGTTTGACAAAGTCATGCACAAATACAACATGACAGATCAGAAGTTTTGTCAGTTTTGTGCTGTTGTAGCACTTGAATGAAAAGTAAAACTGGATGGAAGTGGATACTGTAAGGTATACATTTGCCTTCTAATTATATGCTCATCTCATTAGGTTTATGGGTCACCTGTGAGAACATGCTACATTGCACATAAACGGTAGTGAAAGATAGCTCTTAATGTTACAAATAACAATACTCTAATTCCTAAGGTAGTTAAATCTCCTCAGTATTTAGATTTCTGAGTGCATTTTTATGAAGGAAGTTTTCAAGTATTTTAGAAAGTGAAAAGTTGCATACTCTTCTGTTGGTCTCAAGGGTAGGTGATTTCTAGAGTTGAAACAGGCAGCATTTCAATCATTTTAGAGAAATATTTGTATTTTCCACTTCTGTACAGATTAAATGGAATGATTATGAAAAGAGAAAATGATCCATCTAAACCCTTTCTTTTTTTAATTTATTTTGTTTTTACTCTAATCTCCAGACTGTCATCTATATCCCTAAATGAACTGCATTTTTCCTTTCTCTCTCTTCTTCTGGTTCTGTCCATTCTTGTTTCTATCAAGGTCTTTACCCTTTCAACTCAGGAAGAGTGACTGGGACTTGCTTCACAACTGTTTATTAGTTGGAGAAGTTGCTACTGAGCATAGAAAGGTACTCTCTCTTCCTCCTAGGCTGATCTCTTTACTTTTACAGTGTTGCCAGGTTGGAAAGCTAGAGATTCAGGATGGTGATTGAGCCTGGGTCCAGTTTGTTTCTGGATCTAGCTATCTCTTGATTTGTGTTTTCTTCTGGTCTAGAAGTTTCCTTTATCTAATTAATTTTTTTGTTAATTTCCTGAAGTTATGGAGCGGCACCTGTGAATCTCAATATTAAGGCAGGAGGACGAGCTTATGGATCTTCTGGTAAGAAAATTTACACAGTAATATTAATAAAAATGCAAAAAAAAAAAAGTTGGATTATTTTGGATTAAGGAAATAATTTTAACTTCCAAAACCTCAAATTTTAAGTCTGGATTATTATTTCTGTTTTGAGTGTATTGCAACTGTTAAAATTCCTTTTAGTAGAGAAACAAGGCTCTAACTTTGTAACTTTTCTTCACAGGTACAAAAGTTAAAGGACTGGATCTCGATGCGCCAGGGAGCATTAACGGTGTGCCGCTTCTGGAAGTGGATTTAGATTCTTTTGAAGATAAGCCTTGGAGAAAGCCAGGTAATGTCTGGTTTATGTAGGTGTTCAGCAGGTTAATTTAATAGTAATTCCTGTTGACTGCATGTAGATGTCATCTACTCTATCCCTAGAAGGTACTGTATAGTCTAACTTGTAAAAAGCAACTCAGTTACTTGTTGCCTTCCTGCAGTGCCATGTTTCTCAGCACTCATCCCAGTCATGTGTCAGGAAAGACTGTAGGACATGCCCTCCGCCTTGTTTTTGTTTTTGTTTTTTTTTAATACTTGTATGTCCTGAACTCTCCTTAGAAATCTGTGTTTCTGTGGAGATTACTGCCATTGATCTGTGCTGTGGGACAGAAGATAAAGTAGAATGGAAAATAGTTCTAGGAGGTTTGAGCAGAAGAATGGTGAAATGTAGCTGCTTGTGCTGCATTATGTTCATGCAGAGATATCATAAGCCTGGAAGAGGAAACTGGGGCTTTTCACATGGGTCTTCCATAAGTCTTCTCTGTGTATTGTCTCGTTGGCTCAAGTGATTTGTCCAGACTTGTCTAATAATCCAAGCATTGGTTTGGTTTTTTAGTAGTAGTACATCTTACTGCTGTGTGCAGTTTGTTCTAGTGTTTGCTTGCTTTGGTAATGCAAGTAGTGTCTACGAAATGGAAAAAATAAAAGCCTTTGATGATAATCTGGTGTTTGAAATGTTAGCTATATGAAATATATTCTGAACACTTGAGTTACATTTGGTATCTCTCTTACAATAAAAATACTTCATGGCATCAAATGAAACTAGGAGCCAAAACGTAAAGAGGAGTCATACAGAACAAGCAAAAGGGAATGGTTCTTCACTGAACATACAGCAAACCTGCACATCCTACATTTACCTTATTGTAAACATATGGAGGATTATAATATCCTAGGATGTTCTCTAAGCATTTACTCTTGATCCGTTGTTCATGATGCTAAGCAAGATACTCTTTCTGACCAAATTTTAATGCTCTTATAATCATAGCCATGAATACTCTTGTGTTTACTGAAGTATTGTACCTTTTAGTCATGTGTTTTTAGAACAATCAGTTTTCCTGTTATCAGTAGTGGTATATGTGTGTTCAGTGAAGAAAAGATGAACTTTGTAATGTTCTATAAACTTACATTTTTCCATTTAAAGGGGCTGACCTCTCAGATTATTTTAACTATGGTTTCAATGAAGATACCTGGAAAGCTTACTGTGAAAAACAAAAGAGAATACGAATGGGTCTTGAAATTTTACCAGTTACCTCAACCACAAACAAAATTACGGTAAATAGCACTTTTTTGGTATTGTGTGTTTTTTTCCTGTATAGCTGCTTGTGTGTCGTAAGCTTGTTCTGCCCAGTTCAGTGTGTTTGTTAGAATTTGCACCTGACTCCCCACCCTGAACCTTGAGTATAATTGTGTTGCTTCGTTGGCAGTTGTGTGGATAGTGTGACAGGCAGCTGCAGCTAGATTGCATCTGTACCTTTGTTGAGATTGCGGCCCATCACTTAAGAGTTGTATGGTATCTTAATGGGCAATGTGTTATTTAACTTAGGCTGAAGACAAGGCTATGGAAGTAAGACCAAGTGCAGAGATTCTCGATGGCAGATACCATCTTTTTAAGGTGAATTTTAGTAACTTTTGTTGGTTGCTCTCATTTTTCTTGAGTATTGCTTCCCATGCCACCCCAGACTGATAGAAGAACAACTGAAATGGACACAGCCATTATTTCATACATCTTGCATCAGTGACTTTCTCTGTATGTCACAAACCACGGATTAAAAAGTTTTGCTTTGTTCATCACTGTTCTGGAGGCATGTGAGTTAGAGGCCTGGTGAACTAACAAATTTCCCAGTGAAACTGATTTTTTCTTTATGTAATGATTTATTTTTAGTTGTAGTGCATTTGTTTGTGTAAATTGAAGAATTTGTGTAGGTGTGCTGGGGGAAGCTTTTGAAGATTATGGCATGTTTATGTTTCCTATGATGTAGCTCTTACTGTGTTTTGTAGCAGTTATCCTTGACAATTCTGATATGTGAAACTCAGTCTTCCATTTTTTTCCATTGTCCATTTAGAATTGGGTGACAATAAATCAAGTTATGTATAATAATTTTTCTGTTCAGAAATGCTGATTTTCAGAGAGCAGAAAAATCTATATGATAGGATTTATCTAAAGGATTGAACTTCTTATTTCTTCATTTACTCATCTGTTTGATGCTCAAGTTGAAATTAAAATACAAAGGTCATTTATTTTGCTTATTTTCAATGCAGTAATTTTTGTTCCTGAACTGTCTTTAAAGTGACTTGAAACTGTTTGTTGCTTTCTTCTGTATACTCCTGTGACAGAAATGTCAATTGCAGATGGGTATTTTTGTTTTCCCCCATATGCTACTTGAGAGTATTCAGTTATTTTGATTTTAACAGATCAGAAGCTCTTTTTGCCTTCCTCAATTATCATTATAATACTGCTGTGGAAGAGCAGAAATAGTGGGCAATAAGAGTTACAATTTGCATCTACTAAACTCTCAAATTTCTCTAAACCCTTGTCATAAAGGAAGAAGGATAAGTAGTCCAAACCAAAACTTGCCCTATTTCTAGCTCAATATTGACTCTGGTTGTCAAACAGTACAGATAATAATTGTGTTATATGAGTCTGTCATGTGTTTTACCAGGAGTTTACATATAATTATTATTTTTTTTTCCTCTCTTCTGGAATACTAAGTCGAATGTAATTTACATGGTAGGTTTGGATTAATCTCCTGTAACTGGCAAGACTGTCTCCTACATTTTCTAGTTACTAATTAATAGAAGTCTTACAGATTTTTCAGATAAATACTTATATCAAACCTATTTGGTACCTTTTCTCCCCTCATATTTCTGGATACAGAAGATTAATTCAATTTTTAATGAATCTTAACTATTTATGTTCATTTTTGTGGGTTTGGAAAGACATGACCATGTTTAGAAGTGAGATTCTGCAAATATCTAGTAGTTCAATTGCCTATAAGAAGCTGTGAGATCACAGCTTAGCTGATGTTATAGCATGCATGAACTAGCTATGTAGTGATGTAGCTGTGTGGTTGGTACAGTGGGAGTGACTTTAAAAACTGAATCAGTACAAAGTTGTCATTAATACTAACCCATGTGGACTTTTCTTTTGTGTATAACTGCTGCTGAAGTAGAACAATACTTGAAATATTGGTCTTGCATACCTTTAATAAAGTGTCTGTGGAATTTTGCAGTACTTCAGAAGCAGCAGGATGTTTTTGAAGTATTCAATCTTAATTAATAAAAAATCTTTTACAGTTTGCATAACCCCAAGTTTGAGGTGACTTCCTGATATGACTCAGAAATTAAGTGCTTACCAGGTCTTGTGGTCAGTGAGGCAGATGGCGAATCTGTTCAAATTTCTTGTCTCATGGTTTGTTGTTGGATAGCAGGCTGTTAGATATCTCTGCTAAGGTTATGAAGATCTTTATTTCAGTTGTTTGCTTCTTTTAAAAGTAAGGATGTTATTTTATTCATACAGGAAATGATACAAGAAAATCAGGTTGGGCTGTTCATGTACAAATCATGCTTTGAAAATAAATATTTAAACTGTCTAATCTTCTGTAATAATTTATTCTCATTGCTTCTTATATGTATTAAACACAGTGCTTAAGTAATATATCCTTACAAAATACATGATTTTGCTAGCTGTGCAGAGGTGACAGTTTTTAAAATTCTGAGTAAAGTTGGACTTACTTTCTCTTTGTATTGGCTATGTTCTGTGTTGAGTGTTGGAGTTACTATACTTTTGAGGGTAAAACTAATAATGAAACATTATTTTGAAGGTACAGCAGGGCAGAACTGGAAATTTGGAGAAAGAGTTGGCAGTGCAGTCGACCAAACCTGATTTCACATCTCCACCTGCCTTATTCAAGTCAGGAATTCCAACAAACAGGTCAGTTAGCTGTAACTCAAGACCAAAAAACTCCTTCTACTATTAGATCTATGTATTTAAAGCTTACAATTTTTGTAGGAAGAAAAGGAAAATATGTTTCTTTAACAGGTAGAAATGAGGGGAAGCGCTACCTTAGTTGCACATGAATGATGTGCTATCTTCTTGGCTATTTGGGAAAGTAGAAAGAAAAGGAAGAACAAAACAGCAGGACCAAATAACAAGGCAGCTATAAAAATCCAGTTGTTGATGTATAACACCATGTTTTCTGTGTAGAATTAGACTGGCCAACAAAATATTTCTAGCTAGGGTCATTCTGAGTATGAGCTAACACACGTTTTTAGTTAAACAAGATGGAATCAGACAGTTACGATTTCAACAACTGGAAGAATTCCTGGGACCCAGTCTCTTTCCTGCAATGTAGCTTTAGCTTCTCCATATTTTAATAATTCATTATACTTTTTTTGAATGAGATAAATTATTTCTTTGCTAGGGTTTCTTCCCTTCCTGCTCCCAGCCCCAGGCTTTAGTAAGTTCTGTCCTTTATATCTAAGCTACTGCTGTTTGATACCTGGCACTTTGTCTTAGGATGAATCCATGCTTCTGCTTCAGTTATTTAGTGATCCTTTTTTTGAGTTTTGATTCTGTGTGGATTAAAAGCCATTGTATTATAAATGATAGGAAGAGAGGTAGAACAGGCTGTACACTTTCATCATCAACTGTTTAAGAGCTGTGACCTGTTTTAGCACTGCATCTGTAAGTAACTCAACTAATTTAGAAGTACTTGAATTTGAACTTGCATTCAATTATTCCATCCAATAAGAGTCAGTTCAACACCCAAATGTATTTCTCCTGGGCAGAAAAAAAATCTTGTTTCACACCCTTGCCTGTGCTTTTCTTTCACTCCTAGAATATTCTTTTTAGCCTGTTTTTTTTTCTGAGCTGTCAGGTTATAATGCTTTGTATTTAGTAGATTTTAGTTCTTTGTTTTTCTATTTTTCTTTGTCTAAGAAACAATAGAAGTTTTCCAAACTTTGTATCAACCCTGTAGCTATTTTTGTAATTTTCTTTTCTGAATTGATTTTGATGTATGTCGTTATTGTTCTGAACCTGGAATGTATTGTTCCCAGGGTAAGGATTCCTAATCTGTATCTAGCACAGATTTTGTTAGAGGATTTCAATTCTTTATTCATTTCATTGCTGGAGAGATAACCTCTAAACTACTTTAGGAAGTAACTACTAACCAAGATATTAAAATATAGTCAAAGTTGTGGAAAAAAATGCATTGCATAGATTCTGTGATTTTGTGAAATCTGCAATTGTTGTGACAACTGTTATCACTTTGTGACATTCACTTTGACATATCACTTTGTGACATGTCACTTTGACGGTTGTATCACTTGTGCATTTCAGTGTTTAGAATAGGTTGTTTTATATACATTTGGCCTGAATACTGTAATTATAAGATGTTACGATGGCAAAACTGACTTCTTCCCATATTTAATACTTCTCCTTTGGGTACATTTGCTTAAAATAGATTCTTCTCTAAAGAAAGAGATACTACTACAAAACTATCAGAAAAGATTTTGAAGGAAACTATACTCAGAAGTCTTTAAGATTGGCTCAGTGAATGAATTATGTCTTAACTGTATGGATTGCATATACTTCTAGTTGAATGACTTTTCCATAACGCAGATACTGTTATCGCTATAAAAAATTTCTTTGTAACCAAGCAGTGTTTTATGGGGTTGGACTTATTTCTTTAGTTAAAATGTTTATTATAGGTAGGCAGAAAATTTTCGGCAATACAACTCTGATAATTGAAAATAATTGCTTTTGTGGCACTGATTTTACACAAAGATATTGCATTATGTATTGTTCTTTAATTGCAAGTCTGGGGACAGATAGTGGAGTTTACTTTCATTTGTTAGTAAACAAACATTAAAATAATTTGTGCTTACTGTTTTTACCTCTTTGGCTTTAGTGCAGTAGATGTTTGCATATGATTGCAGATGAAGGTCTCAAAAAAACCCAAAAATCTCTGAGGTCTGGCAACAGTGCTACTCCTTACCAATGTGAAAGTTGTAGTTCGCAAAATAAAATAATTACTCGCCAAATTGCTGAGCAAATAAATGTTGCTTTTTTACTAGAATTGCATCCTAAATGTGCAATTCAAAGAAAAATTCAGTGCTTGTTCATACAATGTTTCTCTGAGAAATTTTTCTTGTACTTCTAAACAATGGCTGTCTTAATCACAGCTGTGATATTAGTTGTTTAGAAATGACACCTAAATTTCTTGCCTTGTTTCTGTAATACTTAAGGCTGTTGAATAGCTTAAAGTGTGGTGTGGCCCTGAAGGAGGAGTTAGGTTCATAATGGAAATGGTGTAGTAAATGGACATCATATACAAACAATAAAGTATAAAAATCTTTGTTCTCTAGAGGTAGTTAATTAAAGATTTATTGTGTCCACAGTCATAATTAAGGTAAAAGCATGAAGGAACCTCTTTTGGCTGTAGTGCTTTCTAGAACATGAAGAGGATTTGACATGTCTCAAACCTGTCCTAACCAGCTACTTCATAGAAATATCTTACTTTTTTCCAGACCAGTGCTTGTCCTTGTGTCACTTTTCAAGGACTGTGAGATAGTTTTTCTCTAGTAGTAGAAAAATAAATAAAGGATTCATTTATAAGTTGACTGCAAAAGCTGATACTGTCTCGTTCAAGTAACACGTAGAACAGCTCTCCATCACAAAACTTTCTTCTGTCAGAAGTTTTTTGTTTTTCAACCTCCGTTTATGTTTTTACAGTTACTAAAGAGTGCATTACATTTAAATGAGGTTTGCTTTCAGAGAAATTACCCCATTACTGCAGTGGGCTATTTATTGTTTATCTGTGCTTGTGCCTTTCTGTAAGCAGATTTTTTATAGAAAATGGATTAATGATCTGTCATTACTATGAAAAAATACAGGTTTCTCTTGTTTCATGAACTCGCCTTGCAAGATTAAATGATGGAAGCTCAGATACTGTTTTGAAAAAGTCTTTTTTCTGTATCACTGATTTCTATAGTAGATATGTTTGCTTCTTATTTGTGTCAATCAGTGGTGAATGAGTTCAGCAGAGTTGAGGATGTCCTCAAGAGGAGGAAAATAAACCAAAACACAAGCAAATCAAGAAGGAACAGAAGAACATATTAGATATGGTTTTTGAAGTACATTTTAATTCCATAATTATTAGACTATATTATAAGTCTACTGAATAAGTGTAGCATCCAGTAATTAGATTGTTTCTGAATTCTGAAAAATGTTATGGAGGTGTTCCAAAAACCAGATTATATACTTTATCTAAGGTAAGGATAAGTGATTTCTGAAGCTACAAACTTGGAAAATAATTGAGTTTGTCTTTCTTTTTTGTTACTTCTTCTTTGTTCCACTCTTTGCTCTATGGAACCTGGATAAACTCAGCTTGCCAAATGAGATTGAGTTATCTTTCTGAATTAAATCTCTATGGAGAGTAATATTCTTAGTGCAAGGGGCTCATAAATAACCATTCTCTAATTAGAGTGAAATAACTCAGAGCTGCTAGAATGTTCCTTTCAAGATACACTTTGTATGAACTCTGCTGTGGGTTCATGTGCATCCCACACGTGTGGATTGCCTTCTTATGTTTGGGTGTATCCATTGGGAATGCATCTGTATCCCAGGTGCCCTGACTGTGTAAGGGACAAACCAAGCCCATCCTTATCTTTGCTTACAGCATAGACAGAAACCTAGTAATGCCTGTTTAACATCTTATCACTAATCCAGATAATGTCTAGAGAGTTTTTGAAATTTCTTCATGTGCCAGCTTCCTGTGCTTAATCAAGATTCAAGGTGTCAGATTTGCCCTTTTGCAGAAACTGCCAAACCTAAATTCTGACACTTCAGATGCCTCCCCTGCCTTTGTGCAGATTATGTTTTTGACAGTAGTGTGGTCTGCTGCTCCATTTGCAACTGAATATATGCTTCTTGTTCAATTTCAAGCTCTTTTATTGGAGTATTTAATGAAATCACTATTGCAGTCTTGGAAAAAAGGCGTTTGTCAAGTTTAAGGTGTGATGGCAAATTCCTGAACTCATCCATCATTATGAAAATTAAATCTCTTGGTAGTTGTTGGGAAGAACAATGAACATTTTTTTGGGTTTTTTGTTTGGTTTTTTTTAAACTCCAAACTGTTGTGCTTAGTAAGCTTGCTTTAAAATCCAGGAGGAAGCTCTAAACCTAGATACAGAAAAACTTGCAGGACAGGCATTTGGTTCATCCTCAGTATGCAGCCTGCCAAAGCACTTCAGATTATCTCTGGGAGATCTAATTGTTCCTTCATAGTCTACTGTCTGCTGCATCTTTTTCAGCTGCATGGGAATGTAGGTATTTGAGCAGCTGGAGTCAGAGCTATCAGTCTGGCCGAACTGTGAGCCTGTAATTCCAACTTCCAGCTTTCCAGCTTCCGGCAAGGACATCTTGTTTGGGAGACAAGCACCTGGAAGATATGATTGTAGTCAATGCAAGATAGAAGGCCCAGAACCCTTGGAAGGGCTCCAACCAGGCAGTTCTGAGGGTGGTACCAAGGGAACCAGGTTGGATGTGTCCATCAGATATGATAATTGAGTAGTGTTATAAATTTGTAAGAACCCTGTACTGGGTGCACACCTATGTACTCCGTGCACCTGAAAGCTTTTATTAAAGAACTACTCTCTGCTTTATCTATAGTATTATTGATTGGAAAGGTTTTTTCCCTCCATTTTAGGCAACACTCTCTTCTATTTCTATTCATGTGGTTAGTAGTATACTAGATGCAAAAAAACCAAGAACTTGTCTTCTGAGAGTAGAAAATTCTTTTTTCTTTCTATGGATTAGTTTCTATGGAAATTTCATGAAAGACTTTTTCCCAGTCTTTCTTTTATTTGTCATATATGATG
Source organism: Margarornis squamiger (assembly GCA_035222235.1). NCBI lineage: Eukaryota > Metazoa > Chordata > Aves > Passeriformes > Furnariidae > Margarornis > Margarornis squamiger. Next base: position 46,904,493 of record JAWWTY010000123.1, on the reverse strand, counting down.
CTGTTGGTAAATATTGTCAGTTTTCTCTACTGTGGTTTCCTTTATAGGTGAGACACAGATGTGCCTTCGTTTTTCTCAACTATTAGAATTGGAATTTTGCTCCTCATTTTCTAATGAAATTAACCTAAGTGAATCCTACTTTTTAACCTCTTTTAGAAATTTACAATGGACTGGAAAGCAGGTAGAATCTTAGCATCTTTAGGGTTTGGAATGGACCTTGAATATCATCTAGTCCCAACCTCCCCTACCTTGTGCAGAGACATCACCCACTAGGCGAGGTTGCTCAAGGCCGTATCCAACCTGGCTTTTATATCTCTTACACACATAGGTTTTTCTCTATTTGTGTAAGAGTTATGTGTTTTCTATAAAGCTTAGTCTCTGGGTTTCATTTGTTTTAGGGCTAAAAATAGAAAAGTCTGCTATACTTTAGATTATTCCTCTCTTCAAAATAGTGTTTCCCATTGTCACAGATACCAGGTTTCAGTTTTACCTGATGACATTCAGATCCTTGTCATATTTTCACTTCTGGTGGCTGGAATACTTCTTTAGTGTCAGTATTTTCCCATGTGGTTGATTTACTGAAGATTTTCAGAGATTGATTGTGCACTGAATTTTACTGTTTGTATCCAGTAGAATGCCATTGTGTCTTTACCCTCAATATAGCATTTTTCTTCTGCTTTGGAAAGTTAAAAGTCAAAATTTGCAGTTGACAGCTGTGTGGTTACAATGTCAGATGGTTTGGGGAGCATAAAGATACCTCTCTTAACAGACTATGGGAATATGTACGTTAGAGTTAAGAATTTTATAGAAGGAACAACTGAAGCTTAACAAGCATAAGCTTAATAGATTGAATGGCTTGGACTGAAGCGAGGTGCATTGGTATTTAAAATTCACACACTGACTCCAGTGTGGAATGGAATAACTTGTTCATAGTGAACTCAGATCACCAAATATCACAGAAAATTTAAATACTAGATTGCATTTTTCGAAATAAGATGTACTTCTTCAAATTAATCATTAGCAATTAATAACTATACCCATTGAGAAGGAGATCCTGGAATTATTGTTGTTGCTTCTCAAACAGTTGGTTCAATTTACAGAGTTAGACAAAATAAGAAAATGGAATGGTAGTCATCATTAGCAGTGGGGAATGATGCAGGAAAAGACTATGGGAGTTCGTAAAGATGTGATGCATTTAGACCTGAGTATTGTCTATTCTGGTTGGTTCTGTTTATGTCAGGCAAGAAAAGATATAGAAACAGTGAAAGTTACAGTCAAAAAAACAGGTGAAACTGATCTCATCACTGCAGATCAAAAGTAAAAGAGTGTTCAAAAGAAAATGTCAAATAAATGCAAGTTGGCAGAAACTGGGAGGGAAAGAATGTATATGTGCATGTCACGTTTTTTGTCATCCTCTAAAAATTCATTACTATCTACTTCTAAGGTAAGTATACTTAATTTATATTATGTTTTATTGTTGCCTGATTAGGTTGTAAGAGGGACTGAGATGGGTCTTGTGCTGCTCTGTTGCTTGTTTTTTTAAAGGAGGTGAACATGATGCATGGTTATGCAAATGTTTTAGAGGTGTTTGAGGGAGAGGGACTTTGCACTTTGAAAAAAACCTGAGGAACAGAAGTATGAATGGCTGGTCTAAGATTCTTTTTGAGTTTCATGCAAGGTTTAATGTAAGTCAGTGTTTACTAGTTTCACACACTTTGATCTTAAGATTGTGTATTGCAAGATAAGAGAGATGGTGTCTGATTTTGTTCATTATGTGATGCAATATCAGTAATATGCATAGTAGGATTCGCTTATGTTTGTTTCTGCCTTCTGTCTTACCTTTGTTTGATCTTCCACGGAATCCTTCATTGTGGTTTCGTGCAATTGAGAAATTATTTCTAAGTAATAGTTTGTAGCTGGTTTACATTAGATTTTTGTGGAGGTTCTGTGTAATTTTTTTCTTACTGAAGTTTTGTGATCTTTTGTTCTTTTTTTGTTGGTGTCCTTTTTCTCTTTTTTGGTAACAGAAGAGTAGATATATTATCTTGCGTGGGATGCAAGGAGAGTGTTGGAGAGTCAGCCTTTGTCCTGCAGGAGTCTTTATTGCTACATTGCTTAGTCCTGTACACTCACATACTTCAGCAAATGCATCACATTTAATGTTCTTTAGAAACAGTGTTTTATGTTTTCTACAGGAGAGGGAACTTTTGACATTTAGAATTAAAGAAGTCCATAAGGTTTTATTCTCTCTTTACTTTTTGGGTTTCTTATTTGTTTGTTTGACCTTTTGTTCTGCTTGTTGATTCTGGTTTGTCCTGTGTTGCAGGCGAATATCTGGCACAATAGATGTGATTGGACAGACCATCACTATCAGCAGGGTGGAAGGACGACGGCGTGCTAATGAAAACAGCAACATACAGGTTTTATATTGCAGATTTGCACTCTATCCTTGACTAAAAGACATTTTTGCTTTCCCCATAGCTTCTGATTAAAACATGTCAGTGTGTATGAATGAGTAATACATAAGTATCTTTAAGTTCAGTAGTAAAGTTGTGGCAGTTCCTGAAATATATTAAGGTGAAATAGCTGATAAATTTCAAAAGATAAATGTTTTGGATGCCTCTTACTGAAAGGAAATGAGTGATATTGCAGACTTAAAATCCAGGAGGCAGCATTATCTCTGCTAGATATGCATGGGATTAGGTTTTGTTTACTGAGTGACAGAGTTAAATATTTAAAGTGCCCATTTGTCCCCTGTTCCTGCCAGACACCAATACTGAAAGTGAAAGCCCCATTGTATACAGTTTGAGAAATGCAACTTTTAAAAATAAGTTGAAAGGGAATAAATAGTTGATAGTAGATTGTTTTTAATTACATTGTAGTATTTTACCATATGTTGCAAGATTCGTCTTTATGAATTTAGTCTTTAGTATTATATTAAGAAAGCAATTAAATGTATTGAGATGAAATACACTTCTTCTCTCCTGAATAATCACAGAGAAGAATCAAGGTTCCTTGGTGCCCTAGTTGCATTTCCATGCAACTTGACTTAGATTAAGGTTAAACAGTGAAAATAGTAATGGACTGTAGTGTTTATATTGAAAACACTGATATGTGTTTTTATTCTGATCTCACAGTCTTTAAGTAATTTATAGTCTTGGGTTTTTTCATGTTTTTCATATTGATATTTAAAATATTTTCCATTATATAAATCTAAGATGGTGTTCTGGGCCATATTCAGATGGCTTATATTCCCTCTCAAGTCTCAGGTTTGTTGTCCCCTGCTGGCTGGTCTTAGACATTTAAAGGTACTTGGCAAGTATGGGGCATTGAATGTAGTATGCAGGTAGAACTTAAACCATCTGAATATGGCTCTTAAGGTGTGTGAAGTGATACTTTCTTGTTGTAGTAACTGGAAAGAGAGGAAACCTATTTTTTACCCTTTTCACATAGCAATTGTAACTAGAGTTTGATATTTTACAGGTTCTTTCAGAACGCTCTAATCCTGAAGTAGACAATTTTACCAAGCCACCTCCATTTTTCCCTCCAGGAGCTCCACCTACCCACCTTCCACCACCTCCTTTCCTCCCACCCCCTCCAACTGTCAGTACTGCTCCACCTCTGATTCCCCCACCAGGTAAATACCTGCACTACATAGGATGGGAATAACGAGAGATTCATTAATACCAAATGCTTGAGGCGCATTGTGCAGAATTTCAGAATTTTGTATTCTTTCTTCTTAAATATTTCTGTAAGGCAGAAACAGAAACTTTTATCTTTATTTTCTCAGTGATCATAATCCCAAGTAGTAGTTAATTACCTGGAGACTGTTGGTTCTTGTGTTCTTGAGAATGTCTGAAGTGAGAAGCTGTTTTCTGTAATTCAGTAGGTGTTAATGCAATTGAGAAGTACATGTTAACAAATCAATGTACTAACTTTTGAACTAAAAGTATAGCATACCATGAATTTATGTCACAAGTTGGATTCTCTGATGTCTAAGGTCATAGCAGCAAGAGAAGCTCTAATTCCCCTTTCCCTTCACAGCATGTATGAATTCCCAGAACCCTGATAAGTGTCGCATTTGTGCTGTATCCTTTCTTTCAGTCAGAGGTCTTACTAGCCCGTGTTGGTTTTTTTCAGTGCCCCGTGTCTGTGAATCTTAGAGGACTCAAAGCTTTTTGAGAGCTCTTCCCATTTTAAATGTCTTGAAATCTACTGGTATTTCCTGAACATTTGTTGAAGCTTGGTATTTATGGAAATTTACTGGGAGAAGTAATCACGAGCATTTGCACAAATAGTGCAGTTACGTGAGTGTTGTCATTCTAAGGCAAGAAGTTCAAAAGAATTTAGCAGAAAACGTAGAAGATTGGTCAGTGAGAAATTAAAATAGATGGAGATAACTTTGTGGAGTATTTGAATAGTAAACTGGAGTATTTGTCTTCAGAAGAGTCTGATTTAAGGTGGAGCCTCTTTCTGTATTTTCTTCTTCTGTTTCTTGCATTCTTTTGCTTGACCTATTCTGAAAATTATGCTTAGCATTTTTTTGCTATTCTGCTTTCACAGGGAGTCTTTTAAAACTTTCTCTGTTAATACTCATATGTATAAGCAAAGAAGTAACATTAATATTTGAGTACAAAAAGTGTGGAAATTTATAGGGTTCCAGTCCTCATAGAAGAAGTTGTTTACTTCAATTGCTCCTCCTAATTTTAAAACTTTAACTCCTGTTGCCTGACAAGCTCTGGCTTTCCTCAGTGATGATCATACAAAAAATGATGCAATCCAGAAAACAGAAGAAAGGAAATCTAAAGATTAAATAATTCTGTGGCCTTTGCCATTTTTTTTTTCCATAAATATGAAAAATAGAGTCTCTGAAGAGAGAATATGCTACTGCTCTGGCAGTTTTGTAATATTTCCTTACTGCAGGGTGGGAAGACAGTAAGGAGAGGAATGTGGCAGTGGTTTTAAGCTGCATTGAAACCTTTCCGATAAGGTCATGCATTTCAAGTTTTTAATAAGTAATTATTTGAATTGTAATTATGGTTCAGAAAAGGTGATCGGAGTTGTATATTATTAAAAACATGAGAAGAACCCTCACAGGCACCCTAGACACACTTGGTGCAGGAAAGTCACATACAGGTACTGAACTGTTCTTATGAAACCCCTCACCTGTTGAGTTTTTAAAGGTGAATGAAATCCACATGTGTTACAGATCTAGCAAGCAGGTTTGGTTTTAGTCTTATGCTTTACGGACAGGTTTATGACATACACTTATTCAGAAGGTCTTCTTGAACATCCTTCTATGCTTCAAGTAGATGCGAAAATAACGATTAAGAGCTGTGGATTTGGTTTCTTTGGGCCTGTGTTTTAATTGTGCAGTTGCCAGCTCTTTATCTTCAAAGCTGTTCCTAAAATAGATTCTGCCATTCCTCCTAGGTTCAATGGCGGAGAAGGGAAAAAGCTACATTTACTCAATATTAAATAGGGACTACTTGCCAGAAAATTTAAGTATTCCAAATATAAAACATCCTCCAAAAGTGCCTTTGAAAAAGGATCTTGCTTTGAAGTTAGATCTCTTGCTCTGTATTCATTCACTCTTGTGATTCAAATCTTTTTTTTGAGGAACAAGTCCTGGAACAATTCAAAGGGCCAAATGGAGAAAATTCTCAAATAGTCCTAGGAAATGACTGGCTGTGGCAAAAAAAATGTTAGGTTCTGTTTGCTTAGTTTATTGTTATGTTGTAGTAATTTACATCTAAAGAAGAATGTGGATGCTCCTGTTATCCAGACTTTAAAAGTTGGTTTAAACATGTACTTAAATTGTGACATGTATTGGTGATATTAGAATAAAATTCCTCTGAAGTATTGAACTTCTGTTGCATAATATACCAGGGTTTTGCAATATATACCAGAATTTTGCAAGTGACTGTATAGCTGCTCAGTCTCAGCAACCTAAGCATGTACTTTTTATTTTGTTATAGAGAGAATTTTACCTAATTTAGCCTGTGGCAAAAGAAATTTTGACACTAAATTGGGTTATATTACATTTCTGTAGGCTGTTACACAGTTCAGCTAATTTCCACCATGTTAAGCTCTGGCAGCATTGATCATGTTTGATTCCTTACACCCCAAGCAGAGCACATGTGGCATTGCTTTCGTTTAGTAAAATCTACTTGGTTTTCTGTCAATATTTACCAGCCTTGAGTTAGTAGGATGGTATACAATGTCCTGAAACCGATTTTGAGCACATAAGGTAAAATCTGCACTAATGCCATTTAGATTGCTTTTGACACACGAGTTGGAGTATTAGGCTCGATCTATCTTTGTGGCAGAACAGTGTTTTGTAGGGATGTGACATGGTCTGTAGTAAGTCACCCTCTTTCACTGGTTCACAAGTTTAGTCCCTTTTGCAAGAAATGACACAATATTTGAGTCTTTTTTCTCAGAAGAAGTAATAGACTGTTGACACTACAAGTATATTTTCACACACTGCTTTAGTAGAAGGCAAAAGAATGAAGAATTAAGAGATTCTTTATTTTCCATTAACTGAAGCTTGTGATTTTTATTTTCTTTTGTGTCACATACATATGTTAGTGAAGAAAGTGAGGAAAAATATTTGTTGAGATCCTTTACTATTACTTGCTAACTTGAAATGTGGAATGTTTCCTCCATTGTGATAACTTAGCTTCTGTTTTGAAATGATATAAGCATTAATTGTGACTTTCTACATGTTCTTAAAGGTTTTTGAGGAAACAATGCCTATGTGGTTTTTTTAGTATAATACCCTGCATTAACCAGTTCATTAAAATTGTGTAGACATTTAGTCTCTGGATATTAGTTGTATTCAGTCTTAGTTTTGTTTGAATGGCTCTCAAGTTAAATTTTTAATTTGGCTTTTAGTCTTGTGATGAGATTTTTACTTTTTTTTCTGCACAAGATAAAATTCTGAGAAATATATTAATTGTTTGATAAGAATTTTTTTCCTTTTTGTAAAGAGTGTTCGCTGATGGATTTCCAGGCAATTCTCTGGATAGTGCTGAGAGCCACGTTCAGTGTTAACAGTATATTGGTCTTAGGGCAGCAGATAAAATCTTTTCAAGCATAAAGTAGAGCTAATAAGTCAGTTTGAGAGAATGATATTTTTCTAGCTAATGTTCTTAACATTGCTGTTAAAAGGTGTTTTTATGTATTCTTGTATATTTGCTATGTTGTAGACTTGTGAAGAACCTATTAATATGAACAATTAAACAAAAGTGATTAATGGAAAATGCTTGGGGTATGCAACAGGTTGAGTTTTCAGTCTTCCTTTTTCAGACATTTTCATGAGGAGTGTTTGGTCTTTTAAGTGTTGCACTGTCAAACCTTTTATGGTGTGATATCCAGTGTTCTTAGAATGATAGTGCACATTGGAAAGCTTGTGTGCTGGTGAAGAGGAAATGGTTCAAGCAAGCAGTTTAAAAATTTGGCTGTTGGAGTTCACTGTTTCCAGATTTACATTTTGGCTGAGAGACTAGATTTTCAGGTTGGACAAAACTCTCAATTATAATTCAGAATTTGTTTAATCCTATAGGATTAATGCTGGTGGGAATTCATGTCAGTATAATCACCAACAATTAGTGAACTTCGATATTGATTACTCTTCCTCAGCTTGCATATTCCTTCATTCTGTCCTTCTGCTAAGGCAGTTTGGGGGAAGTTGGCTTTTCTAGACATTATAATACATAAATTTTGTAAAATGTTGCTGCCATACAAAAGTCTTTTAGTTCTAATGTTGAACTACTGAGATACACATAAATTTTACAATCCAGTGGCCAGTACTGTTCTGTCTGGATGTTTATGCAGTTATGACAAAATGAATGAAAGCATTTGCCAAAGTTTTCTGTTCTTTCCCTTCCCAAAGTTTTGCAGTGAATTTGAAAAGTGAGATTGAAAGTACTTATTTTTTCATGGAAGCAGAGTTGTTCATAACTGAAAGTGCTTTATGCCTGGTGAAGTAGTCTATTTTCTGACAATATTGTTTTAGCCCAGTTTATTATTTTCATGTTGTAGTGTTCTGTGTGTTCATTAAGGTAAAGCTTGTTCTTTGCAAAGCATGAGAAGGTAATGTCCTATAAAGTGTACAAGTTATTTTTATCTTGTAATAATTTCTTTCACAGTCAATAAGATAGTTTTCTTTATTGAGGCAGTGTATTTTGTTAGGTCAGCTACCTTAGTAGGGAACAATTTCCTCAGCTTTTAGTTAGATTTGTAGCAGCTAAGCTAGAATCTGAAAATCAGGTTAGAGTAATTCTTGCATATGTTTCTGTTAAAGGATGCTCCTTTCTCAGATATTTGCAAGAAAATAGAGAACCAATCTTTTGCCCTCCAAGTAGCAATTGAATGATTAATGGCAGTGTCGTAACATTGACTCAAACATTTGTAATGCTCACTGCTGCCAGAATACTTTGTTCATGTAGACTTACTGTTTCCTCCGCCAAGCTATTAAAGGTCAGAGGCCAATTGCCTTTCCTTCCATCTAGCCGTGGAATATAAAATAAAGCAAATGTAGTCTATGGGGTGTTACTTTTGTTCTGTATACTAAACATTTAGGATTGTGAATTGAATTCTAATCTTGAGACCCAGAGCAATTCTTCATTATTTTTGTCTCTAAATAAATAAGATTTTAAAGAATAGGAATTTAAGTCAAAAGCTGGATTTCACAAGGTTTACATAAAATCTTATCAATCGGTATTAGTGTGAGATCTTGATCTGAGGACAGAGAAAATATGTTCTTCTTGATCATGTATATAGTAATAGCTCAATCTCATTTTAGATCTACAGATAATAATTGTGAACTATTACTGTATCTGATATATCATTTGTTGTCTTTTTAGGTATACCAATAACAGTGCCACCACCAGGTAAACTTGCTTAGATTTTTTTTCTACATTTGGTTAAGAGTTGAAAACTGATGTGCAACTTATCAACTTCCTTTTAATTACATAGATAAACGATTATAAATACTAAACTATGTGTATATACATAGGCTCAGTTATTTTGATGCCAGGCAGAAGAGAAAATATATGAAAGTTCTGTTGACTAGTGGAACTGATCAGCCAATTTCTTAGATGTGTATTCCCTTCCTTTAATTTTTTTTTTTTTTGGTGTTCTCAGCAATGCAGTAAATAGTTTTGATTGTTGTTTATTGAGTATTGTTAGTCAAGAATTTTTCTGTGCTTCTAAATTAGCATATTTTTAATAATGATAAAGTATTTTATTTGAAGCACTGATAGTATATGCTCAGTGTTTTGCCTTTGTAAAGCTGGAAAGTAGTTCTTAGTCTTACGAAATAAAACCCTTTTACACAAAAACAATTTTTGCATTGTTCTCCCAGGGATTCACTTATTATTGTATGTTTAGCCTGGTTCTTCTATGTGTTTATGCGTGGTAGCTTTTTGCTTGCCCCCTCCCCTTACCAAATTTGTTGTTACAGGTTTTCCACCACCACCTGGCGGTCCTCCACCTTCCCTCATACCCACAATAGAAAGGTGATTTTCTGTTTGAAATCTTATAAAGCAATGTCTCAGTATTTTGTAACTGAAATAAATGAGTAAGCACTTTTACACTGCCCAGTGTTTTATGGATTTGTATCTAGGAGTGGGGAGACAATTTCAGTTTTTTACAGTAATTTTACAGAAATGTTACTAGTCTCACCTGTCAACTTATTCTTTGAGTAGGTTACTTGGCCACTTACTAGTGACACTATATCAATATAACTTACAGTAGTTTTGGCAGTATATCAGTGCCAAGACCTAAGAACAAAATCAAGATAAATGATTGTTAAAATATTCTTTAGTAGTCTGAAGGCTTATTTAAGTGAACTGTATACATTTCAGCTATCCCTTTTTTATAGATTCACACAATTTGGCTTCAGATTCAAGCCCTCATAAACTATAGGAAATTCCAGACTTCCACCTAATCCAAATTTTTATTTCTATTCTGTTTGTTGTAAGTGTTCAGCTGTAAGAGGCCTAATAGTATTTTTTCAATACCTTTTTTTGTATACATGTATATGTACATACATACATGCATTTGTATATACAAGTACATAAAAGGAAGTAGAAAAGTCAGCTAGCACAGTCCTTGAAAACTGTTTGTATTTTGCTGAGTGCCTAAACGAGGTCATATACAAAGCTCATTTAATAAGATGGTACAAGCCGCTTGTCAGTCCTTTGGTTCTCACTGAAGGAAGATGCACACATCTGTTCCTTTGAAATTGAGAAGTCTATTAACATGTATGATGCAGGATGATGGTAAATCTCTGAGAAAATCCTCATTGGATTTAGTTGAGAAAAACCTTAACTGGAGGCATTTTATATACATAAATTTATTATTTCATAATGACAGTTGCTGTAAATTAGTCCTGCTTCTAATTGTTAAGCAGTGGTCATTGCCTTTACTTGTGGTGAATATTTATGTAGTTTTTGAAATACGATGTGCAAAAATCATGTTTATTGTGGCATCTGGGAACTAATTCTCATACTTTTAAATGTTCAGATGTTGAGTGGGCCTTTCATTACCATTGGTGGTATTTTTCCTTTTTGAACTAAGCTAACCCAAAACATATTTCTCAATGTTGAAGTGCCTTCGAGAACAGAAATAACACTGAGGTTAAATATGCAAAGATACTTCACACAAATTATGTAGGAAGTGCTAAAAGTCATAAAAGAATTATGTATGCATGAATTATGTCCTGTGCATGTATCATCCTTTTTAACTCTTCCAGTTTTTACCTACTTGAGTTGGCTACCACTGGAAGTTGTCCTAGAAAATGTGTAGCTAATTTAATTGGCTATTTATTGAACTACACATTTTAGGTCCACGTGTTCTTAGATAAGGTCACACCTCTACCTTTAGCAGAAAGAATGAGAATGGCTTTGTTCACTTTCAAGCAAATTCAGTATCTCTGTGGAAATACATTATGGTACGAGAAACATTTGAAATAGAAAATGCATTGAAAATACAAAACCAGCAACTGATGATATGGATATTTTTGTTTAAAATTTTAGGAAGAGAGAATGCTGTTTTCAGCTCCTGTAGTAAAATGTGAAATATACATATTTGTGTTGATAGCTTCCTTATTTAATAATGCTCAAAATGGAGAACTTAAATCCATTTATAAGAAATGCTGTGTTTTCATCTGTATGATGGAAAGAATTCAGGGGAATAATATTGAAAGTATTTATTTATTGATTGAGGTAGCTCTGGTGGTAAAACTGGATTTCTGTGTGTATTTTCAACAGTGGACATTCTTCTGGCTATGATGGTCGTTCTGTTCGCGCATTTTCCTATGGCAGTGGTAAGTAAGCTTGCTGGATTTGAAAATTTTTGACTAGTGCTATATCAAATTGTTTGATATACTTATGAGGATTTTAGCTAGAAGACTAAACAGGTCCTGTCAGTAGTTCATTATGAAAGCTTATGGCTGGCTATTGTAAATAGATACATACTGTTGCAAATTTAACCCCTGCTGGTAAATACTATTGTTTTGCTTACTTATTTTTATGCTGGATATCTTTTTCTCCTACCTTTGAAGAACTGTGATTTTGAAAAATTATATAACATAATATGGACCACAAGTCAGGGAAAATTTTTCAAGAGCTGGTAGGATTTAGAAGCAGGAGAACAAGTACTGTTGAGATATCATCAGAATTTTAACCAGCAGCACCAATTATTGAAAAATCCAGAGTGATATATCTGTCTTTTGCAAAACTGTTTGTCTAAGACATAACCTTTAGCAATCCTGTAGCAAAGTCCTTTTTTTAATTACTGTTAAGGAAAAAAACCAATCTGATGCTGAAAACCTTCATTTTCACTCAGTAAGAGTGAACTAAAATAAAATCTTCATCATCTGCAACCAAATGGGCATCTACAGAACCTACAGTGAGTTTAGAACTGTTACTTAGCTCTTGTGCCAAAAGATAAGATGGGAAGATAAAATAAAGATAGATTCAGAGAATTATTGGAGTTGGAAGGAACCATCAAAGATTATCTAGTTCCAGCCTCCTTGCCATGGGCAGGCACATCTTTCGCTCACTACAGCAGGTTGCTCATAGTCCTGTCCAACCTGGCCTTGAACACTTCTAATGATGGGACTCCCACAACTTCTCTGGGCAACCTGTGTCCCACCATCGTCATCATAAAGAATTTCTCCCTTATGTCCAATTTAAACCCACCCTTTTTCAGTTTAAAACCGTAGCCACTTGTGAAATTGCTAACAGGTGCTGATAAAAAGTCTCTCCATCTTTCTTTCTTATAAGCCCCCTTGAAGTATTGAAAGGCTGCAAGGTCTGCCCAGACCCTTCTCTTTCTTCTCCGGGAGGAACAACCTAAACAACATAGGAGAGATGTTCCAGCTCTCTGAGCATTTTTTGTGGCCCTTCTCTGGACCTGCACTAACATGTCTTTCTTGTACTGGGAGCCCAAAAACTGGATAAAGTACTCCAGGTAGGGTTTCATGAGAGCACATAGAGACAGAATCACCTCCTTCAACCTGCTAGCCACTCTTCATTTTAATGCAGCCCAGGGTACCAGTGGCTTCCTGGGCTGCAAACTCACGTTGCTGGCTCATGTTTAGTTTTTTTGTCCAGCAGTATCCCCAAGCCCTTCTCTCCAGGGCTGCTTTGAATCAATCCATCACCCAGCCTGTACTGTCATTGAGGATTGCCCCCACCCAGGTGCAGGACCTTGTATATTGCCAGTCACTACCTCTGGCTTCAGTACATCTGCCATCCAGCCCCATGCCTAGTGCTGAATTCTGTTACCTTGATCCTTGTTTCTTTGAACCCTAGTTGCTGGGAGGAGAAATTGTAGGGAAAGTGTTGCCTGTTTCTGAGAATACATAATGTTCAGCACAGATCAAATGTTCCGAAAATCTACTTCCCAAATGTTCATAAGTCTTTAGATATACAAAATGATGTTTCTAATGACTTGCAAATTGTAGCAGTTTATGGAGTAACAAGTGGTACTTTGTTGACATTGTAAGAATCCTCATCTGTTATCAAATGTTTGCTTTCATGCATGGGAAGCTTGTTATGTTTTCAAGAATTCTTGATGCGTGTAAACGGCTGCTTTACACTGACTACTTTTTTAGCAGTAATTAAATTGTGTTTGCTGAAGTTTTAGCAAAAAGATAAAGACGAGGTGTATAACTAAAGCCATGAAGACTATCATAAGGAAAGCAGTCTTACAGTCATTAGTGTATATATATTGCATTTAATGTTTAGTCTCCAGTGTAGATTGTTTTTCACTTTGGTGTCTCTTTTGTTGAAATTTTCTATTCTGTCAAGAATTGTTAGGGACACAATAATATTTCCAAGTTCTATGTTGATCTTCAGAGGTGGTGGCATGCTTATGTTGTTGCAGCACCAATATTCGAAAGATGACTGTTATCATGGTCATGGCAACATTGAATTTGAACTTCTTCAGCAGGATTAAAATATTACATTTTGCCTCTATGTGGTTATGGAGACCAAGGAGCACAGTCTGCTTCTATTTTACCAATCTGATCCCAGTGTATCTGGTATCTCTGTTGCAGTAAAAGCTTTCGCATTTGCTGCACGAAGCAAATAGTCTGTCTCTAAGCTGCCCCCGTCATACGGACTTCTGGCTCTGTAGAGGCTCAGTGGCATTTCATCGCTGTTTCTCATCTCTTAGTGAAAGATGTTTTTCTGGCCAGCGTCATACTCACAGTCCCTTGTTGTGCGATGTGGTCGCTGGTCACATTTTAGCGGTGCTCTCTGTGCATCAGAACTTAGGTACATTGAGAACTCAGCAGCACAGTAGGGTACAGATCATTGTGATCAACAGTCACTAGGTATATTTATTTAGTAGTTCCTTTGGATGATAGCGCTGAATCTCCAGCCTGTTGCCTTTGACAGTCTGTATGTTTCCTAGCTTTCCTGTCAAAGATGAGCAAATGGAAGTTTCTAACCTTTCTTCTCCCTATTCAAATTCCTCAGCTCATGCTTTGGTGTCTTCTCCCTAGTGGTCAGACATGTTTCCCTTTGCAAAGGTTACATAGTAAAACAATATTCTTAACTTGTAGCTTCAAGAATGTCTGTTTTGTCTTTGTGATCTTCTACTGCTTCAGTGCAGTTTTGTCAATTTGTTCTTATATCCTTTCACAATTTGGTGCTATCTTTGCCATCAAATCTTTGAATTTTATTGAGCTGCATTTGATCTGCCACTGAAGCGGCTTGTATGCTTGTTTGCTTTTTCCTCAAGTTCTCATTTCTGTGCTCTAAATGTTTTTTATATCTTGTGAACTTGGAAGACATTTAACGTCACAGAAACAGTTGGAGAGTCAGTATTTTTTGAGGCACAAAGAAGGTGCATTAAATAGTTTGCCTTACACCGTGACACCATGAAGCTTTAAATTTTTAAACCATCTCCAATTACTAGTTCTCGAGTCTCCAGAACTAGTAATTGTTCAAAGCTCTCTTCCTCTTTTAAAAACAAAATCAGAGTAAAATTTTTGAAGTATCTTTTTTTCTTGCAGAAATTATGGGAAGAATCCATGTAGAAGTAGTAGAAGTGATAAATTACTTTATTCTGTATAGTAAATGCAGAACACCACTTCATATTAAAATGTAAGCTTCTTGTGTGCTGTGAATAATTCCTGGTGAAAATGTAGATATAAAAATGCACAGTGTCATATTACTGGTTTATGTCATGTTATTGGGGTGGAAATTACATACTTTTCTCTGATGAGAATTACTCCAGATGTGATGGAGTCACCAAAATTCACTTGAAAAGTTTATACGACTATTAATAATTGTTTTGTAGTATACGTTTAAAGTTAAACTCAAGTTTAAACTTTAGATCAGAATACTCTGGCATCCAGTGTCTCATAGACCATACATATGTTGTTGACATAGTGGCAAGTCAAGGAAATCAGCAATCTTTAAAGTCCAGCTGTTTTTTTGCTATTTCTGGCTGCTTTCCTCCAAAGAATTTCAGATTTTGGCAGTGTAATGAACAGGATAATATCATATTAGGGCATTTTTTTCTGTTAACCCTTCATTTTGTCTGTAGACCTGGAGTTAAACAGTGTCAAGCATGTTATTAGAGGTAAAGCCTTGTATAAATGCCCTTTTAAGAAATTATAATACTTTTCATTGCAAATGTATTTTAACAATGAAGTGTTTTTTTCTGCTCCGCTGCCTGTTCAAATGGTCTTTTGTATTCCTCCTCTGGATGTTTGGCAAACTGCTGTCTTAAGCTTCTGCCAAAGCTTTCTGGGGCAGGCATACCCCAGACATTACAGGCAAGGCAGCCTGAACATAGCTGTCAGCAGAAGCCACTAGTTTGATAACTCAACAGTCTTAAATACACTATCAGTAACACACTTTACAATGTTCAGTGGATATTTATGTTAATTGTACTGTTAATCTCTTTGTGACACCATGAAGTCAAGTAAATATTGTTCTCATCTTATAGATGATGAAGTGGAGCTCAAAACAAACGATTTATTGAAAGTTAGGAAAGCTAGCAAGGCAGATAAGCAGAAAGGGAGAAGTCCTCAGTACTGTAAGTCCACTAGAGAGTGCTGTTTCCAGCTAAATACTCAGCCCTTGTTTTTTTGTTTACAGGATGCATTCATGGAACTTCTGGAGAGGGGGGGCAGGACAGAATAATTGGGGCATTAGGAGCAGTAGTTATGTGTTACATCAAAGTTGGCAGAAAGCAATGGAGAAGCATCTTCTTCTGCCTTCCCATTGCTAGCTACCTAAAAAGGATTTTGAGACAGTGTTGTGACTTCCTTCTTAACTTCTTAAGCATATCATCTTTTAGATTAAGACTGTGACTAGTTTTCTTAAACTATTATATTTTAGAGCTATTAGTGGTTGTGCTGAATATTCATTAGAAATGTTACCATACAAAGCACAAGTGGGAGTGTTATTTCTTCTCCCCAGACTGAATTTATATCTAAAGCTCCTGTTACATCTGTAATCAGAAAAGCATGACAGCACAGTATAAAATATAAATTAGTGAATGAGAACTTTGTAACTGACATTGTATTTTAAATATAATGAAATTAAAGGACAAAATAAAAATAGTAGCATCTAAATATAAAGTTGGAACCACCCTTTTTTCTTCTTTTTCTGAACTGTATTTTCAGAACGACTATATTTCAAAGGAAGTTTTGTTTTCTGGTTGTTTTTGTTTTCTTGTTCCCCCAAAACAAAGCCATTTGACCACATAAAATCAGATGCTTTCAGCAAGTCTTTGCATAATATTTTAATTTTTTTTTCCCCAAAGGGTTTAGACAGTCTTTGGGGTATATATCCTGGTTCTGTGCATCTTTGTAAGAAGTATTTAAACAAGGACTGGAGACTTTTACTAGCATAATGGAAAAAATGCAGTGTTTGCTTACTCTAATGTAAAACGGGAATACTGAAAAATGTCGTTGGAGGAGGCTGACAAACCTCTGTGTTTTCGTGCAAAAGTAGTATTACAATTTCCAAATGATGTCTGATTTTGTTCTTTCTAATACCTACGTCTCTTTCTTTAGTCACCTTTCCACACCCTGCAGGTTCTGCACCTTCGTGGTCTAGTCTTCTAGACACCAGCAAACAGTGGGATTACTATGCACGAAGAGAGAAGGATAGGGAACGTGAGAGAGAGCGATCCCGAGACCGGGATCGTGACCGGGACCGAGACAGAGATCGAGAACGTACCAGAGACAGGGAAAGGGACCGAGATCACAGTCCATCTTCAAGTGCGTTCAACAGGTGAGTGAAATGTCTTAAGCGTGCTCAAAATCCTTGTCTGTTTTAAATAGTGTACTTCAACATTAAAATTTAGTGTTCAGCTGTATATTCCAAAGAGCCTAGGGGGTGTGGCATCCTCCCCTTCACCCTTTTCCCTTGGAAACTATAATTATAAATTTTCAAATGTAAAAAAGTGCAGAAAATGGACAGTTTACATCCAAACAGATCATAGCGCTTTCAGGATAAAGGTGTGATGTAAGCGTTGAGAATGACTGAAATACCCATCTCTGACATCAATAAGTCTAGAATAATCTAAACAAAAATCTGTAGATGTACTAAATGAATTTTAGTTGCCAGTTTGGTACTATGCAACATTTGACCTTAATTAATGGTGTTATTACCTACTAAAATAGTTTAATTCTTTTGTTAAAACTGGCTGGGTAATAATCTACCCTATCTTCTTTAAAAGTGCTATTTCAAGAGCAAGAACTTATTTTCATGCAGATGATGAAAATCACGGCAGATAACTTAATTCATCTTTCAACTCTAATGGCTTTAAAAAAAAAAAGCTGTGATTGTTCTGTGGTTCATGTGCACAAGTACAAAGCATTTAATGTTGAGCTTACTGTGACCCCACAGAGCAGAGGTCCTATTGACTTGCCAGATTTCTCTAAATTTCCTCTGCGCATTATTTGCTAAGCATTTTGGGGTAAATACCTGATGCTTTTCTCTGTGTTTTTTTTGTTAAGTTTCAATTTTTGCAGAATATATATGTTAGCTATTAGGCAGATTGTTCTTACCAGTGGTTTTATGCTGTGGGGAATGAGAGCACCCAGAGTCAACATAACTTCGGTTGAGAGATGACATTTTTTGCATGATGATTGTTAGCTGAAGACCCAAAATGAGTGCAAGACGGGGGATTTTCCATGTATGCCAGTATGCTGGTGTCCTCTCCTGTGTGCATGTGTTATGTTCCAGGGTCAGTTTCTGACAACTGAAGACCTTTCTAAACATCTGTTTCTCAGACAGCTTGATTGAAGGCCAGAAAGAACCCTGGTCATTCAAGGGTGCTTGAAATGAACCTTAATAGGTTCCAGGCCTTGAGAAATCTCTGTGCTGCTGCCAGACTTATCTGTAAAGGAGGGGGAATAGCAGGCCTCGACTTTGTGTGACTAAATTATCCACCATCTGTAGCAAAGCTGTTGCCACATGGCTGTGTAAGAAAATGGGAGGCCCATAACTAGGATAAGTGTGTTTGGGAATCACAGAAAAGGTGGGGAGAGGCTTAAGAAAGAACATGCAGGCATGTTTTAAAGAAGGCTGATTTTCAGTTCTATGCACTTAAGAAAATAAAATTAACTGAGCTGTGAGGAAGAGAATGTGAACTATTTTAGAGAGTGCACAGATTTATAACTTTTATTTATATTCCCTTTGTTTAAACCTTGATCAAGCAATATTGGTGGGATTTGGAGTAAGCATCATGTTTAGTTTTTTACTACTCAGAAATTACTACTTTCAAGGTTTTTAGTGATTGTTTTCCAGATAGCCCATGTTTTTACTGCAACATTTCTTAAAATTGTAAGAAAATGGGAATTATTTTTATTCTATCAGAATAAATGTGATTTAAAAATCAAATGTGATTTAAAAATCAAATGTGATTTAAAAATGAACTTTCAACTGTCTTTATCTTCTGTTCTGCTTTTACACTGGTATCCTCAGAGGAAAGTGTGCATTTAGTCAATTAGTTACCACTCAAAATGTAGACTTTGGAATTTGATTCATATCTTACCACTTTATGGGTTTTCCTCAGCAATTTGAAAAACTGGGGAAAAAAACAAAGGCAAAACCCAAGCAACTGTATTTCACAGGTCCTGGAACCCAATAATCCCGTGCAGCAGAGGAGATGAGGGTCTGTCTGGCTAGAGAGCAGCTTTACAGGACTTGGTGTCTTTATAGTCAGGAAATTGAATGAGACTCCACCATCAGTGTGTGATAAAGGTCAAAACACACCAAGCAGCATTAGAGTGTTCCTGAAAGTTCCCAACATACTGATCTTGGCAAACAGATTTTTTACTTTACTTATAGAAGTTGTTTATTTTCAGACACACTTAACAAAGTGTCGTAGTTCCTTAGCAGTTTGCCAAAATAAAGGTTTAAAAAGGAATGTCCATATTTTTAACCTTTGCTAGAGTGTTTTAAAATAGCTGTGTAACAGAACAAATTCAGTCTGGGTTAACATTAAAGATTTTGAGTCTCAGCTTTGAAACCAAGACATAAGTCTACAAGTAGCCATCTAATTTCTTACGACAAGCTTGTCAGACATTACTGCTAGACATTCAGATTTTAACTTTTTAATTAGATGGTCAAAATGCTAGTTTTGGGAAGCAATATCTGATACTGGGAGGAAACTATAGTTGCACAGTGTCTCCATCCTTGGAGATATCCAAAAGCCATCTGGACGTGATCCTGATGGCCCTGCTGTAGCAGCGGTTTGGCCCAGATGGACTCCAGTCATGCCTTCCAGCCTCAATCAGTCTGTGATTCTGTGTCATCTGGTCACAAATGTACTTTGCAGGATTTGATCAGCTTACTCTCAAATCTGTAGTTAAAACTACGTTATAAAATCAGTGAAGTTGTATTACTCGGTCGCAAATCATAACTTTGAGTTTTGTAGTCGTTGTAGTTTTCCTGATTTCTATGTGTGAATATTTTTGTGTTCCTTGGAAAAACAGGATTTTCTGTGGGTTGTTTGATGCTTCTCTACAGTGTCTTAAATTGCTAATTTTTGAAGTTTGATGCTGTTGCATCAGGCATTGTCACTTCTCACTCTGAGTTTTCATCCATAGCTGTAGTAATCAGTAAAGTAAGGTCTTCATTTGGGAAACAGCCAGAGGATCCAAGTTATGGCAGATAAAATTGGTTTGATGTAAGTTCTCACTGCTCCAGGATATGAGAAGTCTCTTTAGGCTTGAACTGTTGTATAATCTGTCTGATCTGTTCTGCTGCTCTCAGGGACCTCAGGAAGATATTTTCTTTCATTGTAAATGTGGGCAAAGACAAAACACTTGCCTTTTGTCAGATTGAAAAGTATGTAAATTGTTACCTGCTTTCATTACTGCCTCAGAAAGCCTGGTCCCATTGTGCCTTTCTTTAGGGCCTGGGGATCTTCTCCCAAACTAAGGTTACAGAAGCCTTCATGTGATATATAAATAGTTACACTAAGTTCATTCAAGGTTGTGCTGTTAAATGATACTGGACACTCTGCCTGGGTAGGATTTTCTTAGAGAAATGATCATGCCTTTTTAAACTCCGTTAATGTAGCAGTTGAATGATGTTGGCCAACAACAGATAATGCTCTTACCTTTTTTTCTTTAAATTTCACTGAACTCTACCCTTTTCACCAAGTCAAAATATGAAAATATGTTTTTAAGTAAAGCCTTTAAATTCTTGCCTAGCCTACAATATTTAGGGATTTTTACCAGCATTGTGTCAGGGCAACAATCATGGTAATCCAAGAGAGGATGGAAGTAGAGACAGCATTGGCACTGGAGAAAAATTAATTTTGAAAGCAAGCCAAAACATTGTTTATTTTACTGTCAGTATCTTTGTACCTACCTTTTCATTCTCTTGAAGCTGATGTAAGGAAGTAGATCAAGTGTACCAAAAATTTAATTTAATTTACCCAAATAGTATAATAGTCAAAAAGTGTGCCAATAAATGTTGAATGTTACATACTGAAGACATTGCTGAAGTTTATGTAGGATTGTACTTCATTTGCAGTTAGGTACAGGTTTAAGCTAACGGCTTGATAACTCCTGTATAAATGGGACACTGTTGTATTCTTTTTTCTTTCATTTTTATTGAACAATTTCCCTTCAAAATTGCATAAATTGCAGAAGTCTAGTGTGTAAGGGTGAAGAGCTTTAATGTCCTTTGGGCGTTGTGGATCTCATATAGACGCCCCGAAGCAATATTAAGATTTTCCTGTCATTTAACTTGAGCGTAAGAATTTTTAATGCATATGTACTGCTTGTACTACTGCTTGTACTGCATATGTACTACTGTCCTGAAAATACCTTCTTCTTGAATCAGTGATGAAGAACGCTACAGATACAGAGACTATGCAGAAAGAGGCTATGACCGCCATAGAACAAGTAGAGAGAAAGAAGACAGACACAGAGACAGGAGACACAGAGAGAAAGAAGAGACTAGACATAAGTCATCTCGAAGGTTTGATTTTTTTTTTTCCATAAGATATAAAAGGCTTGCCCAATTTAAAAAAAAAAATAGACTAAACTTTTAAAAGAACCTCAAACAAACTGGAATTTTGTGGAAAGACCATAAACACTTAAACGTGTTGCTTGGAACAAGTCTGCCATGTAAAATGTGGACAGACAAAAAGGAATATTGGTCCTGGGTAACCTCATACTGTGGTATATGTGACAATCTTAGTTGGTGAATGGAAATTATGAATTTGGGGAAAGAAGGGTAAAAATGGTGGGTCAGAAAGAGGTGGAGTGAGGCTGAGATTCAGCAGCATAAAGAAAAGAACTCAACAGTGATTTTCAGTAGGATATCCCTCATGGTCACTTGATAGAAATTGTTCTACATGATCCATTTTAAGTTAGAAATAAAAGTTAACTCCAGGGAACAGGGGTCAACAAGACTGTCAGATTATTCAGGAATGTCAATAGGGATATTACATTATTAAAATTGTTGCTATTAGAATATGGGTTACAAATGTGAAAAATCATTCCATTTTCCCAACAAAAAATATAGGGTGGGTGAAGGTATATACCATTCAATGAAAAATTCAATTTGGCACTGATTGTCCAAATGCTCTCAGGTGGAATGGGAGCAGTTGCCACTTTTCAAATATGAATGCAGAAGCTTTTTTTTTGGTACTTCGTAATTAAATGGGGCCTGAAGGGTCAAGTGTTTTAGATGTATTTTCTCTCTCTTTGTTTAGTAACAGCAGACGTCGTCATGACAGTGAAGAGGGAGACAGCCACAGAAGGCACAAACATAAAAAATCCAAAAGAAGCAAAGAAGGAAAAGAAACCAGTGGTGAACCTGCTCCTGAACAGGAAAACACTGAAGCTGCCCCTGTGGAATAGGCTTGTGTGATTTTTGCCTACTTGCATATATATTAGTGCCAGAAATAGATTACTATAAATCTTGTTATTTTTCTGAGAATTATAATAATTTGCTCTTAATCTTGTTCTGTTAGTTTGAAATCAAAGGTTACTTTGGGTTTTTTTGAAAATAAAAGAATGAATTTTTCATGTTAAGATTCTTGGACTGACTTTGTCTTATAAGAAACAGTGAGAAAACATCTTACTGCTAGAGGCTTACAATATAAGTAGGGCTTAAATTCTTTGTATTAAATTGTCTCCTTTTTCATAAGCCAACGGGAAGGTCATTCTTTTACTGAGTTTAGAAACTGAGTGTGCATCCATTTTATTACATGCCAGCATCTGGAACAGTGTGGGTTTAGTATAGCTTTTGGAGTCATATTTGGAAAGGTCATGCATTTCTACCGGGACAGGCAGGAATTGCAGACTCTTCAAGAACCTTGTACTAAGGTGAAACAAGCAGAAAAAAAAAATAAGGAAAGCGGGAAAGGTGCCGATTGTTCTTAGTTCAGTGGAACACTAAATGTGGTGATGATACACGTGGTAATTATATCTGGTTTGTGTGGGTGCATAAGGATGAATTAAGCTGGATAATCACCCCTGCTGCTTTTCCGTGGCTTAAGAGAAAGTTCATTTTAGTCTTTGTTCTAGGGGAACAGCTGTCCTTAACACGATAAAGATTAGCAAACATATCCTCTTCCCACTGCAAGTTTGTGAGGAAAAAATGAGACTGTGGAACATGGGTAATTTGCAGAGAAAGACAAAGGACTATTTTAAGAGACATATAATACCGTCATCACTTGTGGATTTACTTCATTCAGAACAGTATCAAGTGTGATTGATATGCTGGTCCTGCAAAAATTGTACTGCCCAGTCAGGGTGCTATTTAGAACGCTTACTTGATGGCATTAGCAGGGTGCAGTGTACTTCCTTAAAAGCAATAATTCTATATAAAAATCCCAGATTTAATAGTATTGATCAAAACATACCAAGGAAACAAGGTCATTTGGTTTTGGATTAAAACAATGTCTGTACAACCACACAGTTAAATGATTTTAATTATTTTAGAAATTTAATTCACAGTTTTACAGACTAACAAACAGTACTTGAAAGTCTTGAAAATACCAGCTTTCATGCTGACCATGAAAAGGTACACAAAATCAAAGTGCTATCAATGTGTTGGATATAAATCTTCACCCAATTATTGCAACTAGAAAAATTGCAAGAAATTTTTCCATAAGTTATTCATGGATTTCTTTTTGTAAATCAAAGTGGGTGAGCAGGAGCTGTTTCTCCTTAAATTTCATTATTATTATAATGCATTAAATATATATATGTATAAAAAACAACAAAACCCCCTTAAGAACACAGGGAAGGAAAGACAAGTCTGTAGCCTAGATCACTCTGAAGTGATTTTCTGACAGGTGTCACTTCTTTGCCTAAACCTGACTTCTCTTGACATGCAGGTTGAAGTTTCACAAACCTTTTCTTTATAAATACATACTTGAACCCCCCAAAAAGCAAAGACTGATGTTCCCTTTTTTTTTTCTTGTGTTAAATTACTTGTCATACTCGCCACAAAGACTTGTTTTATAAAAAAGTGCCAGGCCAGGACACAATTGTGAGGGTAATTTTTCCTTTCAGTTCTTTGAGCATCCTTGCCAAGCAGGCATGCATCATTCCTGATGTGTTCCTGCCATTGACAGCAAGGAGGATGTCACCGCATCTGAAAAAAAAATGCAAATGCAAGAGAACAATTAAACAAGGTGACTTCTTATCTTGAATGTTTGCAAATGCCAGAGCATGTCCTTAGGCAGCAAGGAAGGGATAGAATTGAGTATTAGGATTCCTTCTCTGGCTAACTACTGTTCGTGAATAAGGGAATAAAGCAGGTGAAAAGTACTTCACTTGTTTGGCTTTCTTACAAATTTATAATTAATTAGACATATTTGAAAGAAAACAGGATAGAGTTCTTCTAGATGGGAGTCATCATCATAGAATCATAAAAGGGATTGGGTTGGAAAGGACCTTAAAGATCGTTGAGTTCCAACCCCCCTCCTGTGGGTGGGGACACCTTCTACTAGACCAGCTTGCTCAAAACCCCAAACAGCCTGTCCTTGAACAGCGATGAGGCATCCACAACTTCTCTGGGCAACCTGTTCCAGTCCCTCACCACCCTCAAGTTCAATAATTTCTTTCTACTATGTAATCTAAAACTACTCTCAGTTTAAAGCCATTCCTCCTTATCCTTTTACTGCATGCCCT
The DNA here is from genome assembly GCA_035222235.1 of Margarornis squamiger. NCBI lineage: Eukaryota > Metazoa > Chordata > Aves > Passeriformes > Furnariidae > Margarornis > Margarornis squamiger. Next base: position 46,880,342 of record JAWWTY010000123.1, on the reverse strand, counting down.
TGTAAAAAGTCCCTCTCCAGCTTTCTTGTAGGCCCTCTAGGTGCTGGAATGATTCATGTTCTGAGCAAACTTATGTTCTAAGACTTGCTAATTGATTTAAGTTAGCACCATAACTGGGTATTTACTCTCCTAAATTTGTCTTGGTGTTGGCAGGAAAGGCTTTTGGTTGGATTTTTAGAGCTGGGTATGCGGGAAAGCTTTGTGCTGACGTTTTGTACTACCCCTGAGATCAAACTGACTTACCTTTATAGTTATTCATATAGTAGTGACTGCTAGACATCTGAAAACATTCTACTATAAGGGCAGAGCTGCTAAAGTTCAGGATAGTTATGTCCTGTTTCCAGATCTGTCAGAGTTAGTTCTGTATCAATGAGTCCTTTCTCCCCTCCCCCTCTGGCTTCATGAAACATGTTTTTTTTAAAAAATCCCACAAATTAACTAGAAGAAAAACCTACTTAAATGCTGCTTTTATTTAGATAGTTATCATTACCTAATTCTGCCATCATTGTATGCTGGTGTTCCCCCAACAATGGATTTGATAAAGAATGGTTTGTTCCCAGTATGTTCTTCATAACCTCCTACAATGCTGAAGCCAAGACTTCCAGATGTATTCCTTCGTAATACAATTTCTTTGCAGCTGTACAAATACCTGAAAAAGAACAGTCTAATTAAATGTCTTCCAGTTACCTTCAGATTCTGATGAACCATTAATGATGAATCTGCCTTTTCATGCACCCGTTGAGTATTTTGAAGATGCAAAATAGCACCATAGTTCCACTCTATTAAACACCTACACTTCTCTTCTGTTTCTGTAGTGCTGTTTTCCACAACCAGTTATCCAGAAGGTAAAATTACTAGGTAATCTTGGGGTTAAAATATTAAATTTGTTGTTTCATAAGGTAAAATTTTATGCAAATTATCTAGTTGATAATGTGATAGAGAAGGTCACTTAAGACTGCATTTAACGTTTGTAAATTGGCAATCCAAGAAACTATTTCACTTACCTTGTACAATCCAATTACTTGTGTACCATCTAGATATTAGCCTGTATGTGATTATGACAACGTTGCCATGTGGTGCATGTCAAAGCTAAATAATTTTAAGGCCAGTGGAATGAATTACAAAAATGACAGAGATAACACAAGGACAGGTACTGGTGGAAGAAGGGATCCTGAGCTTTTCTTGTCATATAATGTGGTAAGAGAAACTTATCCATGTCCGTCAGTGCTTTGGAGTACTGAGTCTTCTCTCAAGAGGATATCTTGTTCTCACTATAATGGTTAACACAACATTTTATGGTAACAGAGCTGAAATCTGCTCCTCTCTCCACTTTTGAATATATTTTATGATACTGTATGTTACGCTGAATCAAAGCTTAGCTGAAACCAGGAATAGGGGAAAGCAAGAATAGTGTTAATAGACTCAAACACTACCTATTGCACTGAGTCCATTAATTACTTGTTCTGTTTATTTTTTTAAAAAAAACAAATTAATTTCATTAGTTACATAGTGAGCAATAGAAATTTCTGTCCATAGCACTTAACCCACTCATCATTAGCGATGTACACAGGAATGATTGAAGAGCCTGGAAATCCATTTGCTATTCCATATCTGAAAACGTAGGCTGGCTTACAGCAATTGCTGCAATTGCAAGCTCTATTCAGAGACTTTTTAGGTTTCTACAAAGTGGCTAACACTTCTGTAGAAGGATAAGTAGCCTTTATCTTAAAGACTAACATGTCTAGCTTTTTAAAAATTGTGTTTGTCAAATAGTGCATTCACTGTGTCTCGCAGCAAGATTTTATAGTAACACTAGATTAGTCCCCCAGGACCTACAAATACTTGCCTGCTGCCAGGATGGTAGGTATGTAATATTTGCACAAGAATTCACTGGCTGCTAATGTAAGAAACAGGTGACGTGTGCTTCTTTCCTCAGCAGCCAGGCATTATTGCTTTACCATCTGTGGACTTTTTCAATGTGCAAAATCACTTAAACCCTCTATGTTTGATGGTGCTTATCAAGGTCATGACCAAGCAATGCAAGGATCCAGCCATTAGTGCTATAACTCAGTGCTGATTTTTGGGGTGCAGGGGTCTCTGCTGCCCTGTGCTACACTCACTGCCTTAAGGAGTACATTGCTGAATTTGAAAGGTGATCAGCTAAATCCTAATGCCACAGACAAGTAATAGACGAGCAGGTAAAGACAGGAGGAGAAAAGACAGCGAAGCCAAAGAAGGCTTATGTGCATTCTGCACGTGCAGTCTATAAGGTTATCAGTGGCATGGTCTCCATCAATCCAGAAAGCATAAACATGCATTTGCTGTCAAAGCATATGCTAAATTTTAAATAAAGTAGACACAGTATACTAGCATTGGGACTGTTCCCACTGCCAGAGCAGACGACACATGTGGGAAACAAGGAACAGCAGAGAGCAACTATATCCTGAGTCCAAGGCCCCGTGCTGCCTTTTGCCTCAACAAAGGGATGGGGTGTAACCTTCTCTGGCAAAAAAGCAGCAGAGACCAGGAAGTCAGGAGGAGAGGTGCTGGTACGACACTGAATTTGTGAAAAGGGGAGGAAAAGGGTTTCCAAAGTGTTTACAAGTTTGTCATCTTTGATTTCCAATACCCAAATTGGTAATTAAAGAAATCAGTAATTAAAAAATAAAGCTCCCCAAGCCAAGTCTGTTTTGCCTGCAACAGTAATAGGTGACTGATTTCCCTGTCTTTCTTTTGACACGTGAGTTTTGCTCCTATTTTGTCTCATCCTGCTGTGGAAGTTGGTGCAGTCAGATCCAACCCAGTATGCCGGCCATAGCTAGAGATTGACTCTTGACAGAATGGGAATGGCTAGGAGACGCTTATGCCTTTAACTTGATTTTTAATTACCTCCATCCTATGGGACAGAGTGCAAGCATGGCAGTGCAGCATCCATCAGGTATTTGTTAGCACTGTCAGAAATGTGGAAAGGATGCTGGCAGGCAGGGTATGCAAAACTGAGCTGTGTGTAATGCAGGTACTGCTTGCTCTGGACAGGTCAGTGCCTAAGCAGAGGTGCCTGCTCTGCCTGAGCAAAGAGCAGCCCAAAGGGAGCGAGTTCATTTGGGCCTGTATAATCATAAAGACAAGCTAGAAGGTGCCACAGAGAGAAAATAAAATAAGTGCTTGTGTCACCTGAAGATGCACAGTGTGTTTGAGTAGATTATTTTTCTCTGGTAATGAAAGCCCCAGTGTGTGTGTTTTGACCCAGTCAAACTGCCATAACCCACTAAACTGCAACCTAAGGAGTCTAAACAGAACCACTTTCTGCCTTGGAAGAGAGCAGCTCACAGTCCTCTGCCTCTGTCTGTAAATACTCCAAAAGCTGCGGACAAGGAATAATTTATGTGTGAACTTGCCTCAGACACAAGATTTGGGGATATACAGTGTCCAGCCATAGGGTTCTATCGTAAAAAATACTACAACTGAGCATCAGTTACTGATGCACGAGGAATTTAAAAGTGCCTGTTTTCAAATAGTTAAATGTACAATTCCCCACTGGGAAGCACAAGTAGCCTTATGCTCTGGGAATGCAAACCAGCCCAGCTGCAGGCGAACTTCTGCAATAACAGCTATGAAAAGCATAACTCCCTCCCCCTGTCCTGTTAACAGTACTCAAGTGGCAGTGGAACATAGTAATATTTGAGAATTGCTCCCATCAGAGCCCAAGAGCCCGGATTGAGTTAGTTTGGGGGAGTTTCTGTCCTAATTTCATGTTTTACATTCTGTTCTATGCCTGTTTTTCAGAATGACTTTGGCCACCTCCTGTCTTTCTCATCTCACTTTGCAGATGAAGAAAAGCACTTGTGTGAAGTACTAATGTTTGTAAATGTTATGACAGGATGATCTATAAAGTATTTTTAAGTGCTAACTGAGGGAAGGAAATTTGAGGAGAGCAAAGAAAGAAGAGCAGCAAAACAAGGAAGAGTAAAAGCAGCATCACAGAGCTGGGAAACACTTTTCACCAGATGTTCCCCGTTATTTCCTTTGTGTGTACCTCACAACAACAACGCCCCTCTACCAATAAAGGAGACCTGTTTTCCTCAACAACAAACAGTTAAGTTAGCTACCCTGAAATAAGTCTTCGGGCAGGAATGCTTAAGGTTATGCATCACTCTTTCCTCCTGACACCCAGCCCTCAGCCCCTCTGCTCATACGCAGGCCAAGTTTTGACAGATGTCAGATGCACATGTGCATCTATTTTATGACCACCACATATTGAATTGTACTACAGAAAGAACAGAGGACCTGTTTATGTGTTATTAAGCCTTACAAAAGTGACAAAAGCCAATTCTAAGATCTCGCAAGGAAAGGACCAAAATTTAAGTGAGATCCACAAATGTTAAATTATGCTGAATTATGTTAAATTTTCCAAGTCTTTGAGCTTCAATGTGAGGGATCAGTAACTTGTCTGATTCTGCTGCTACCCAGTTGATCTACAAAAATGTTATAATTCCCTAGCTCTCATTGTTTATGTCTCTGTTCCATGACCATCTCTGTAATATGCCTGCAGTCCCTGGGAAAGGAGAGAATTCTGTTCTAATATGGAAAATCAAGCATTTGCAGTAAGCTACTTTTAATCATGTAATCATGTAACTGTTATTAATGTTAGCCTGTTTTCAACTTCACTGGTCATGGACAGAGATCTGTAGATATAATCTAGTATTTAGTTCAACTCAGCACATTTTATGGGACCATTCACATGATTTTCATCAAATCTCCATGGTTTTGGAACACAAAAGGAAAGACTCGCCTCTCCTGTCAGTTTCCAGAGCCTAAACATTACACTCTAAGTCATGAGGTCAAGCTGCCTCTGCAGCTTGACCTCCACCTTGTTTGCTGGGAACAAATGCACACACTGCACTGCCAGGGCTTGTCTACAGCCACATCTTTCCCTTCTCAACAGAGTTTAAATAATCCACTGTCCAGTCTCCTCTTTTTTAAATCATGCCTGTTCCTGGACTACCAGTTTTACTGCCTTTTCTATTTGTTCAGTTTGTCTTATGTAGGTGTGCCCCTTCCTGCCCATCTTCTTATCTACCTTGTATGATCCTGCATAATCAGGATTTTTACATTTCTACTTTTCCATCAGCTGTACTAAACTCAGACTCGTGTATCTTGGAGCAGTCCCTCTGGTAAATGGTTTTAATTAAAGTAGGTGATTCTTCACCATCTTGCCCTATAGCTGCACATTGGGTATTTTTGCCAAGATGGACCTGTCAGAAGGAGAATAATTCTCTCTGACAGCCTGGAAAATGTCATGAGACTGCTGACAATACCTTGAGATCTAGTGAGATGTGATCCTTGCCAAAAGCAAACTGAAAGTTAGGGAAAGGTTAAATGCTCAACGTGGAGTGCAATGAGTTGACATGATACACGTCCTAGTGAGAGAACTTGTTGAAGGACTTGCAGATGTCTGATGTGGGCCCTGGAGAACCAGTACAATAAGGGGGTAAGTGCACTCATGCTGGAGAAGACTGAAGGATCTGACAGTACCTAATGAGCATTCCCAAACCTGATCCTTGCGTGCCCCTGGACTCAGCCAACCAGCTGCTAATAATGATACAGTGCACCTTTGTTACTGGCACATCTAATGAGCGTCCCTGTCTTAGGACCTAGTCTGATATTCAGAGCAGCATACCTGCTCAGCATACCAATCTCCCTATGTTTCTTTGAAGGAGAAGGGCCGTGCTGTACTCTGTGCATGGCATCACAGCTGGGGATAGTGTTACAATGAACTCCTTCAGCCTTGCTGACACTGGAGCTGATTTTCCTTCAGACCAAAAGGGTTAGTTAGAATGCCTTCACACATACAGCCTTCAAATGAGGGAGGATAGAGTGAACTCAGAGACTGTTTTTAAATTGGGAAAACCACTTTTTTTTCCAAACTGGAAGTACAACTGACTGATGTGAAATCTGGGTGCAAGTCTGTGGTACTGTGGAGCTCTGTCCTTCATCTCCACCACCTTGTTGAGGACATGGGAACTTCAGGTAGCTGTGGGTAGGAGTTGATGACCAGGCAGCTCAAGTTTTCTATGCAGCCCAATAAAAGTGGCATAGGCAGGGTGCAGTTGTTTCAGTCCATCTAGCAATGGATGGTGACAGAAAGCAAGACTCAGCATTGTAGATTGCAGCAGCTATAAGGCCTCTAGTCTGTTGCTGTCTCTTTGCTGGAAGCATTACCCATACTCTAGTGCCTTCATAAGGCTGCTGGTCAAGCTCAAAGGATGCAGAAGAAGTCAGCAGGAATGAGGATCTCCCTGAACTTCCGTCTCCAGAGAGACTGTGTGAGGGAAGTCTAGCATTGTCTGGAGTGACAAGTTAGAGGTCACATATTTACTGCTTTTTCTTTTTATTGCTTTTCTTTCACAGGAATAAGGACATAGTCCTCTCCACTGCAGGAGGAATCTTTTGCCTGGGGGTAACAGACACATGGACTCCCTTCTGCTCTTGCAGTGCTTCAGCACATGTTACACAGTCTCAGACCAAACCCTGAAAAACAGCTGTCCTTCACAGCAGACCTTGCTGCAAGGTGAATGGGCTCAAAATGGCTCAACCAGAAGGAAGGAAAGCAACTAACTCGTTATGCAAGACTGGGAAATGAAAAGTAGTCCTGAAACCGTGCCTAGAGCAGAAGCCCACCTGTTCTGCAAACCATCTTTTCATGCCCTCGCATAAATGAGAAAGAGAGATGGTGAACTGCTGACAGGGTTAGGAGTACAGCCATGAGGAACTTGTATGCTAAACTCTGCATTCCTTAAAATTGAATACCAGTTTCAACTCTGTAAAGCTAACTCTGCATATTCACAGATTCACAACATGTTCTCATTTCATACTTTACAAAACATAGTGGAAGCTGTAGGTATTATACCCTGCACACCAAGTGCATTTGGGTGAACTTAAAAGACATGAGATGTGGCTTTTATTATCCTAACTGAAATGACAACACAGCTGCTTCCTGTGTATGACAAATGTACTTCTTTCAGCCGGGGGTGGGGTTAAAAGAGGTGATTTGGAGATACTGGCCAACTTCATGCACTTTGCAACATCTGGGTAAAGTCAAACAATTCAGCTGGATTTGGTGAAGGAGAAGGGCTGTGTGACTTGAGAGCTGCAGAGCTGCTGCCTTCTGCAGGGTGGTCGAGCCTGGACCCCTGTTCAGCAAGCTCCTATATCCCTGCAAGGTTTTCCTTTCACTCCCTAAGAGCCAGATATGTTTTCAAGACAAACAATTCAGGACCCTATCCTCCCCTGCAAGGGGAACTGCATGTCTATTTTGCCATGTACACTTAGCCACTTACAAAAGGGAGGTATTTAGAGCCAAGTCTGTGACAGAGCCTGGATTTAATTAAGATGTCAGTGCAATGAATCAAACAAAAAGAAAGAATTGCCAGACAATGCAAATCTTTCCTCCCACTCCCATTCAGCAAGAGGATGCAATCTGCAGACTTACCGTGGCAGGCCCAGCCACATAACCCAGGACGGTGACCACTCACTGCTGCTCTCAGAGGTTGCCTGCATGGCCTCAGGGGGTGGCAGGTGATCCCGCTCCTCCTGGGCTTCACATGCTCTCATCTCCAAGGCTTTGAGCACCACGGATGAGTTGGTGTTCTTCAGAAGGGCAACGGCCTCACTCCGGCTGACTCCCGTCAGATCAATCCCATTCACATTCAGGAGGATGTCACCTGAGACCAATAAAACAGATGATAGAAACCCCTGCAAGTGTTTCCAGGATCCCTTTCCCACTCCCACAAACAAGCAAGTCAAACTCATGGCCAAGAACTTGCTGCCTAATGAGTCTGTTAATCCTATCGTTTAACATGGATGTGAAGCATATGCTACTAAACATGCCACAGGCATGAGGGAAGGGTCTAGATCCCTGTACACAGGAGTATTGCCAGGTTGGACAGAGGATTTGGCCCTGGTTTCTTGCCATGTCATGTCCTGCATCTGAAGCCAAATGAACAACTGGGATCTTGCTGTACCTACAAGCTTTGATGGCACCTAACACTACTAATGCTAGTCCAGGCCTCTGAAGTCCACTTCCAGCTAACAACTTTTGTACTCAACCTGAGCTTGAAATGTGACAGCTCAAAGGTACTTTTCTCACAGCTCTCCCTATGCTGAGGACTGCCACTCCAGCTGGTTCTTCGTAAAGTTTGCTTTGTGGGAATAATGTGCTATTATTTTCAAATTAATGCCTGTTTGAATGGCCACAAGCCAAAGCATCTTTCTGTGTGCTTTATTTATAATGCAGGCACAGCAGCTTCAGAGAAAAATGCAAAGATGACCTCAATCACTAGAGGGAGAACACTAAAGACATTGTTAATGTCATGCAAGCAGCCACAGTGCCAAGTGCTCTGCTACCTTTTGCAGCAGGCTTCCATACCAGGGCTTCCTTGGGTGCCCTCTGTGCTTGGTCTGCATGCTTCTCCAGGCGGATTCGCCAGCAGTCTAGGCAGTGCAATCTGAACATTAACCTCTTCTCATGGTCTGCCCCAATGAGAAGGGCAACAGCCTAAGAGCTGCTCTAAACCATGAAGGCTTATGGTGCTGTTATAACATCACATATTCATTTGTTTCTAATTTTATCAAATTAACTAGGCTAAATTTTCCATGCTGCCTCATGATGAATATTTTTTGGATAATGTATCCCACTGAGAGGCAGTCATTTCCCAGCAGGAGGAAAGAGGAAACCTGCTGTTTTGCTCCTGTTGTCACGTTCTCACATGGGTTTTGATGAGCAGAAACAAAGGGGAGGTTCTCATGTGTGCCAGTGCTGGCCTGAGACCCAGGCTTGTGGGGCCCAGCTGGGCTGCAGCTATTCTGCCCCATTTATGGGTGCCTTCACTTCCCTCACACTTAGCAATTTCCTCCAGCTTCCAGGTGGTGACTGGACTGAAGCTGAGCATAAGGGATGAAGGGCAAGTGAACTGTGTGGGTGCTGGATGCAGGGTACTGGGGTACTTGGCTCTTGAAGATGTAACATCCTGAAACCTGAGAGTTTCACTTTTCCTCTACTGCCCACCTATTCCCACAAAACCAACTGATAAAATATGTCCCTCACCTTACTCTAAAGGCTTATTCCTGCAGTGTGAGAGAAATTATTAGCTTTATCACTCTGTTTGATCTGGAGTCAAATGGAGTTATGAAACCAATGTTTCCTGATGTAATATTGAGCCAAAAGGCACTAACATTGCCTCATATATGATGGGAATTCTGCTCCTGCATATTTCACTCAAAGTCATGAATGCAATGACAAGTAAGTACAAAAATTTACATTAAAAACATGTGAAGTTTGTACAATGAATATTTCAGTAGCTAGGAGATGGTGGTGGAAGCTCATTTTCTGTGACAAACTATTTATCTTTTATTCTACCAGAATATTACTACATCCTATGTCACAGAGATGGTTACTGCTGCATATTATGCCTTTTCTGGTAGCCAACTTGAGACCCTCTGCTCCAACACATCCCAAAATCTATAGGATGGCTGAAAATGTCAGGGTGTGATGCTCTTTCACTACCCCTCTGTTCCTCAAAAGAAGCCCTTGACTTAAAGCAGGCTTTCAAAGTCCCCTCTTTTTACCTGTTTTTATCCTGCTGTCTCTGCTGATAACTCCTCCGGGTTCCACACTTATCACATAGATAGGCAAATCCCATTCCCGGTTAGATGCTCCGCCAGCTACAGTCATTCCCAGCGACTCTGTGTGATCTTTCCGGACAGCCACCACCTTCTCATGACAGGTGACAGTGTGAAGAGTGCTCTGTGATGGAGAAAACAGCAACAACAAACACAGTGGGCACGGCGACCTCCCTGACAGCTTAGGCATTTTCTATTGAAGCAAATACTCAATGCCAAAACACTTCCCAGCCGCCTGCCACACCTGGCCTGATCACAGGCAGGACTTTCTCCCAGACTTCAGTGTCGGCAGAGGGAGAGCTACAACCAAGATAACTGTGCTTTAATAGTTAAAATCAGGCACTGCTTCCACCAAAATCAGAATTGTTTTAGTCCTGAGACTAATAGAAGCAGGTCTTTGTAATGTAAATAAGGAATCTGATTTAAAAAGAAAAAAAAATTCTTTATATTAGCATCACTAGTGACCCTCGTAGCTTTGTCTATCAGGTTGTGCTTCTTATCTTGCTGCTTGCAGTCTGCGCATCAGCTGTATAGTTAGCGAGAAGCTATCCTCTTGGGTTTAAGGAATAAAATTATTTGGGACGTATTAGAAGATAGCTATTCATTTGCTCGTCCAGACATCTGTATTTCTTTGTAAGTTATGGATGGAAATACAAGCAAGTGTTCCTGTTCAGGAAAAGAGAAGGGCATTTACAGTTAATTGCCAGCAGCTTTCAGGGTGCTCTTCCCAGTGCTTGTACTTAAAATGTTACTTTGGGATGGCCACCTCTACTGTCTGAGGACAGTCATCCCCATACTTCTCCCCCTGAATAGGAAAAGGTACATAAACACTTCTGGTCATTCAATAACTAGTGTATGAGTGAGGGTGAAACAAACCCACAGGGTGTTGGAGAATGGAGAATCAACGCAAGCTCCAACAAAACCTGTAAACAATGTCATGGGTACAATACATTCAGATCTTACAGAAGAGTTCAAAAGACAAATAAAATCTGGATTTAAATGTTAATTGCTTTCATTCTTAAGTATTTCATAAGCAGTACTCCTGGCATCTACTCCTGACAATCCCAGCCTCTTGCAGGAACAGCATCATCCTTTCCAGGCTAATAGATTTAATAGCATGCTTCTAAATGCGTTGCAATGGATATTAAAAAACCCTTTCTCATTCAGAAGTGTGACCTCATGTTGATAATATACAAAAATAATCTATAAAACTCATTTAAAGTCACATTAATCTCTTCTTAAAAATGTGACATCTCACAAAAACATTTCATGTTTTTTCCTCGGCCAGCAGCAGAGAAAGTGAAACGGATGAGTCCACAATGTCTTCCTAAGTGGCAATGATGAACAAAAGATTACAGCAAGATTTTTTTATGGGAGTAGGGCAGGCTAGGTCTTGGACTTGTAAGTTTTTTTAAAGGTATGCTTGGTGGAACTAACTCCACCTCAAAATTTCTGTGATGCAACATTGACAACAAAACAGAAGACCTTTTAGGAGCTTATCAAAGGATCTCTAGATGCTTGGACAGATAAACACTAGCTGCCACAGAACTCCAGGAACTAAAAGGCAAGGAACAGAGTAGAAAGGGGAATTCTGTCAGTCAACAGGATAAAAACCAAACAAACTGAGTTGTTTGGAAATATCAGACCTGGTCCATACAGAACACAGGCACTGTGTCAGAGTAATTGGGCTTTTGGCTTGCAAATGAACCTAAAAATTAAAAATTTCTGAAGATTTTACAGCCTTCAGAATATACATGTTCTGGTCCAGATAATTTTAAACTTTCACCTTTGTATTGAAAGGGCAAATGTTTTAAACACTGTAGTTCTATCTTTATGAAAACTAAATGTAATGTTTTATCCATGTTTGTGCAAAACTGTCCTTTTTAACTTGGAAAGGAATGGTTTTCCATCAGGAAAAGGTCACTTCCTGAAGCATGGAGGATAGGGGCACTACTAAGTACCACAAAATTGGGCTTCTACTTGTGGCTCCCAGTGACAGAGCAGTCCTGTTACTTATGCAGCACCTGTCATGTCTCAGGCAACAAAACCATTAGAGCACTAGCCAATTCATCACTATTTTTTGAGGAATCAACACAGAGAGAAACAGATTTCAAAGCAGTGCTTGGGAACAAATTATCTTGCTACATTTCAATGAAGAATTATAAAAGTACAAGTTCTTGTATGTTCAATCATCAAGAACCAATTTTCCTTTGAAACTAACTCTTCCACATATCATTTTGACACGATTTCAGATAGAAAGGAATTGGGGTGACTCGACTGAGGCAAAGGCAGTGATGAAAGGAAAGTAAAACCTTTTTTAGTAAACAGATGTAGAGCTTGCTTGGAGGTACAACTGATAGCAAGTAAACCAGTTGAAAGGCAGTGTTTATCAATTACTGCATTTCAATGCATTTTATTCTAAACAATTGACCTTCTCTGTCATTTTGAAGTGACCTCAGAGGTCAGGAGAAGAAAAACATAACAGTTCATCTCCTCCTCTTTTTATTTTTTTTCCCTTTTCTGTATATTTACAAGAAAATAAATATTTACAGCACATTATCACAACATCAAAGCCACGACACGTGTCTTGCAGGCAAAAGGCATAGCTGTGTCTGTTTGGAAAATGTACTTCACCTGGTCAGGAAACATTGCTCAAGCAATATTTTCTTTGCTTTAAGTCCTAGACAATTTGTTAGAAAAGAGTAAGAAAACAGTTCCAATTAAAAACAAGTGCTAGTTAATTAATGGAAAAGCTCCCACTGACTTCAAAGGAATTGAATCTGGCCCATTTATGCATTACAGCCTGGCTTAGCAACCTCAGCTGCACAAGAAAGCGTTTCTGACATCTCTTTTCTGAATCCAGGGCTGTGCTTTCCCTGTCTCTGTACACAGAAAAACAGATCCCTGAAACCATGTGCAGGACCAGTCTCTTGGCACACCATACACCCAGCATCACTGCCACCAGACAGGGACATGGTCACAACAGTTTGTCCTCCTCTTATCCAGCGCCTTGTGGGCTGCATGGCTGGTTGCCATTGGCCTGAAAGAGAGCTGCCTCCTCATGCCTTACAGATGGAGGTAGTCTGTCATGAGGCCAGCATCTTGGCCAAAAGTGGTTCCTGAGCTGTTGTATGAGCTAGAAGCTAGAATTTATTCTTGGTGCTGAATACAGCCGAGTGTAGAGAGCAGACTTCAGCCCACATTTACATACATGCTCTACGGTGAGAGCAGTTTCCCTCAAAGAGAGCATTCCTGACCTGCTAATATCACCTCCTACAGTAAGCTCAGGGGACAAAAAAACACCTTAAAATTAACCAGAATTCAAGTCAGCTAGAAAACTTTCTCTTAATCACACACAATAAAGGAATCCCACTGATGGCAGCAGGTAACAGACTCACCAAACGATGCTCAGGAAACTCCCCTGACAATGAAGTTCAGCCAAAAAGCATTACCTTGGTTTTGGGCAGGAGCATGCACTGGATTAGGACACTGTACAGGCCCTTGGCTGGGAAGCATGACTCCTGCACTAATGTCTATTTAAAACAAAGAACATTTTAAGTCTGCCAAAGCCTACAGTTTAAAGATCTTGAATTGCAAATGATGTTCAGATAAACCTTCAGCAAAAATATCCTGAGAAATTCAAACTGACACACTCATGCCCTATAAAAGGGCAACTAACACTCCAGTAATGTTTATACCAGACCAAAAGCCCACAGTGCTTGAAGCTCATTGCTTCTACTGGGTGTACTGATCTCCTGGTCTATTGCCAGAGCATCTTCTCTGATATGAGCCCTCCACTGTACACACACAAAGCTAAAGGGAGATAGAAACAACTCAAAATTTTCTTCTTTGGCAGTGATCTTCCCTGGAAAGTGGCACTGGACAGAAGCCCACAGCAGCACACCCACTCATGTGCTTATGTAGTACTTACCTCTTGTGGAAATGCCCCTAAAAGCCCTGGCCTACTCAACAAAAGATGTTTCATCAGTCTTTAAAGCCCTTAATTGTTAGTCTTTAAAGGACTGTTGCAAAGCCAACATTGTGCCTTCAATCTCATAGCTACCCAAAATAATGCTAGATTTATCAACCCACCTAATACCTCTCAGTACAGAACAAGAAAATGACAATCCCTAGCCATTTATGAAAGACAAGTCCTCTTCCCAAATAATCCCATGTGGTATCAATTAATCAGATCAACATGGTAGAGCTAACAGGTGCTTGGAACTTCCCTAGAAATCATACAGTAGCAACACAAGCTAATTGCTTTCCCACACTTATCTCCCCAAAGAAATCATTACTTCATTAGGAAATAATGCCTTGCAGATGCATGATTAGTTGGACACTACTTTCTACCTGGTAGTAGCTACTGAGCACTGACTCTGCTCTCTGGTTTAACTTCTGCTGATCCAGCCCTACCTAACAAGGGCTGTGATTGGAACTTTATGGAAAATGAAAGCCAAAAATAGGTAAATATGCAAGAGCATTTTTTAACACATAAAAACACTGAATAAGATAGTTTTAAAAAATGTGCAAAAAGGGGTATCTTTTAACATTTGTAAAATTCAGAGCTAGACTTACCTCCTTGGCCTGACAGCTGTGCACTCAGTATTTAGTCCAAAGGTCCCTTTAAGGACAGAATTGGCTGCCCATCAGGCAGGATGAATTTAAGTCCTGCCTGTCTACCTCCCTGATGCATCCCCCACAGGAGTGGCCAGGGTCAAACTCCCATAGGTTTGCATAGGTGGTGACACCCAGAACAATGAATGTAAATTAGCCAGGCATGTGACTTTAAATTTAGTGAAATAAACAAATTCAGTTCCTGCAAGGACATACCTTGTTCTGTCTAAAATGCAAAGAATAACATTGAATAAACTCCAAAATCATATTTTCAAAGCTCTAGTTACACTGGCTTCTACTTTAAAACATCATGTGTTTAACCATCAGCCTCTTTCTGTCTTATGCAGAGAGCATATTGTAAGTCTAAATGCACTAAGCACACAATGTTATCAGGTACACAAGAGCAGCTGGAGGGACAGTTTGGTAATCAGAGCCATATCTGGGTGAGATGTCTGCTCTGTGCTGAGTGTCCCTGGGTTGGGTCCAGCCGTGCTGTGCATTGCTGGCCCTCACAGCCCTCATACCATGCGAGTTCCAGGTGCTGCCAAAGCAGAACCAACATTTTGGGTCCAAAGCTCCACAGAAAGTCAGCATGCTTGGTGGCCAGGGACACTGCAGCTGCTGTCTGCCACCAAACTGCCAGCAAAGTCAAGGCAAGGGTAACTTAATAAATGAGCAACAGACTAGTAATTACCATCATTTTCAAGCAACTTATGTGAATCTTTCAGGCCAGCATATGAGAGGTTTTTGTCTGAAGACTTTGCTTCAGATGGAGAAACTTTAGATAAACCTTTTCTTTTTCTTGAAGTGCATTGCTCTGTGCTGGCTCACATAGTTGGCCAGATCCATGGCCAATGGCCAGGATGCTGTGTGCATGTCAGTCCCTACCCCATCACAGCCCATTCCTTCTCCTTCCCTTCCCACCCCAGGCAGAGTCAGAGCAGAACCAGTGGATAAATAACAAGGAACATAGCTTTTATGTTTCCACTGCAAGGTAAGACATGCTTTTTCTGGTGACAGAAACCAGAGATGACACCCTGAGACATGAAAACACTAACAGCCCTCCCTTCCCCCCGTCCCATGGATGGCAGAGAAACCACACGAGTGCCCATGCCCTCACCTTGCTGGAGTTGTTTCTCTCGGCGGGACAGGGCTGGGGGCTGCTGCCACTGTAACTCCAGCCTGTCTCCTGCAAGATGTCAGGGGTCTGCTGCCTGGTCTGCCGTGACACGACGAAGTGAACCTGCTTCTCGCTGGCCTGTGGGAAGAGGTACAGTGTGAATCCCTCTGCCCTAGTGCAATAAACCTCTGCACCTCAGCCCCAGAGTGTTCATGAAATGCAGTTACCATTAAAGCATTGTTTGGATGTTGCAATGACATAAAAGCAGTAGCATCAGCTCAGGTCAATGAAGTTCATAAAAGTTTACTGCCAAGCACCTAATACTTCTCTTGAAAATTTGGTATTAACTCTAAAAAAACCTTCCTGTCTGCCCCAAATTTGGCTGGAAGCAGTGATACGCCAGTGAGTACTGATCAGCTCTCACATACACCTGTGTACACCACTGCAAAGCAGCAAGATAGAGAGACAGACAGACAACCAGAGCCACTGCTCTGGTGGGACGGGATGGACGGGAAAGCTGAAAAAGATGCAATTACCTCTGAAACCAGGCTTTAGGCTTGGCTGGTGAAAGTGGGGACTAAACAATGTAACTAAGTTCACCTGCATGCAAAGAGTGTGACAAATATAAGGAAGCTTAAAGAAATGAATGTGCAACCATTCTGAGAAACAAAATCATACTGCACCAGTGCACAGAGAAGGAGGGAGAGCATGAGGAAGCAGAGAGTGTAATGGACTTTAGGATGGGAAAGTAGCTCAAACTCTCACTCTTGGAAGAACAGCCTCAAGAACAATTAACCCAAGCTCAAAGTGCTTCTAGGCCTTTTTACACAATGCAGTCACAATACTTATGTGCCTGAGATGCTGCAGTGCTTCTACTGAGTTCTGTTTGTGTGTTGTTTTTAAGGTGCTCTATGTGTGCCTGATCCTAGTGATAATTCTGTGTAGAGGTGATTTTTTCTCTAATTAAATCAGCACTGTTTCCCTAGAAGCAAATGCCTTTATTCACCCCTCAGTAAGGCTCATATGAATCTGTTCAAGACAATAGTGATACAAAGATTAAGCTGAGAGGAGTGGGGTTTAGCTGGGTAAATCATAGAAGTCTGCCTAATGGGCAAACCAGCATACTGAACTGAAGAGCAGTGTAGAAATAACCTCAATGCTATAGAAGCATACTCAGAATATGTAAAAATTAATCCTTTAATCTCTTCCCTCTAGGCTAGAGACCTTGGTGTTGTGCCAGGCAGGAGGGGCTCTTAAGGACCAGTCTCCACAGAGACTCCTGCCTGCTTGCTCTCAGGCTATACCTGAGGAACCGCCCAGTAACTAGTGTGGAGCCCCCACAAAAGCACATCTGGGAATCTGATCCCCCTGGGGCTGCATTTGCATCGCTTGTTGGTACCACAGCCTCAAAGGCATCAGACCTCCTGGCTCGCTCGCTGGCACAGTGACGTGCCCTGCTCACTGGGGAGAAGCTCCAAGGAGAGATGGCATTGAGCAAGCAGCTGGAAAACAAACCCAGATGCAGTTGCGCTGTTGAAATCAAATCTCCCACAGACAATTAACAGAAGCCAGAGGAAGCCTCTGGGATTTTGGGTTTTGTAGCTTGGTTTTTCATTTCTGGAGATGAATTCAATAGTAGTATCTGAGAGTTAAAAAAACTTTTGAAAAATGTCATTTTAGTTAAGAAAAAACAACATACCTCTCCTAAATCTCCAACTTCAGGCCTGAAATCTGCACATTCAAGCTGTGCTAATTCTAATGAAGTAGGAAATATGCACTTTGCTGTTTTCCCAATATCTTGGGGAATGCTATTTTTTTTATCAGAAACTCAAATATCCACAGCTTTATAATATATCATTTGGTGCATACATGCATATTTCAAAATAACTTTCTGGATATTTTTATCAGATCTGTTTTTATGGAATATTATTTTATGGATTCTGGACTCAGCTGGTATCCAAAAGCTGAATGCTGTATCTTGGGAGAAAGGAAACCATTCTTGTTCCTAGTCTGTAATATGATTGAGATGGAACTGAACAATAGAAGATTAAACCTCCCAAGGGCATGTGATCCCATGAAAATCCAGTTTTCTCTAAAATGCACAACATCGACTAAACACAACTTATGTTTAAAACTCATCTGCTGCCACCTGGTAAGCCTCAAAGTTGGTTATTTAGATAAAGGTTGTAAATGTGATTAATTCTCATAGAACAACTAACAAAAGTTCAGCAAGAGTCTCTATTGCAATGTCACATTTGCCTCCAGGTCAATCAAGTTGAGTAGTTACTCAGAAGTCCACAGTGTTTTAAAAAGTTACCCAAACAACAAGACCAGCTTTTGTATTTATGAACATATAAAAACCCATTTATGTTTCTACCAATCAGAATATTCCTTACTGACTCATTCTGGTCTCTCCTCTCTTACCACTTGCTTTTTCTACAATTCTTTTCCTGTATTTTATGCTGAAGCAAGAATTAAAGAAATTAGGTTAGCTTTGAAACGGAGTGCAAGTCATAGCTGAAACAATTTACTAGAATTGAAATCTGTGTTACAGCCAGAGCAAATCAAACAGGAAGACAGAGACACAGTGGCAACTCCTGAGCATCCAGTAGGCAATTGTATCTTAAAAAGAGGAAGCAGTGCTGCTCCCAGCAGAAGCTGCCCCATTTCTCACAGGGATGGTGCAGCGTGGATATGTTCCGCATCACAGCCTGCTTGTCAGAAGCAGTTGTTGTGATGAAGAGGCGCCCAGGAGTCCATTGCAGCTGCTCTGAACTGCGGCGCGGGAAGTGGGAGAGATGAGGGTGAACATCTGGGGTCAGCAAAGTCTGGCTCAACCCATGCAGCTTGGCTTGATGTGCTGTCACGAGCACCCACTGACCTATTACCTTGTTCCTTTTCTTGTCACTCTCATGGAAAACAGATGTGGAATGTCACATTATTTAGTTTAAAAGTGCCACTTCTGACACAAGACCATGACTAAAGATGACGTGACAAATGGGAAGCAGCAATCTCCCAAGTGTTACGATGTGTGCACGTTCCTAATTAACACTTACACATTTTCTTCATTTCAGTTCTTGTGACTGAGCTTATAAACAACCAGACATCTAATCTACTGATTAAAAACTGCTTCACATATGCTAATGCATAATTGCTATAGGCCCGATGAATCAGATTTGTCTCAATTATTCATTATTTAGAAGTCAAAACTAATCAGATTTCACAGAAATCTGATGTTCTTCCAGTTGTGCTTGGTCCTACAAGCCAGCACCACATTTTAGTGAATGTTAGTTCTGTTTTTAAAGAAACCAATGGTGTATTTGTAGCTTCCATCACCACAAATTAGAAGACCTCAACATGTGACACATTCAGGGCTCAATGGGCAGGATGCTGTTGAGAAATCAGAGGACACAGTGAAATATCCCTTCGTGTAAGAAGCAAATGCAAAACACTTGTGGCTTCGCTATAACGTTTTTTCTTTGGCATAGTATGGAAACAGGAAAGGCAAATGACAATTGATGAAAAAACATGACAAAAAAGACACAGGTTCCAGGAATTTTGCATCAGACAAATGTGATTCATAGAGCTCACAGCAATACAATGTAATCTTGGCTGTTTGGAAATCTGAGTCTCCCCTTTGATGGGCATGTTGTTTAAATTCCCAGGGACTGGTGTGCATTTCAAGCATTATTATAAATAACATCCACTCTTTGGAGCCCAATAAGGGCTTTAGTTGCATTTTTGAACACTTGTATGTGAATGGTTATTTTGTTAGTAATTTTTTCCATTTCATCTGCAGACTGCATGTGTTTTTTGCTTATGAAGCCTTGTTTTGCCTTGTTTTGCAGCCATAAAGAACTGTTCCAAGAGTACCAGTTTTTTTAGAAAGTTTTTCATTCCAGACTTGTTGCCCTCAGAGAATTTAAGCCTTCCCCCTTCTGCTCACAGTTAGTGAGCTACATAAGCTAATCCAGAAAGATGCTGGACCAGAATTTCAACAACTGGAATTATGAAAGGGGATGATACTTTCTTTACCTAAGCTATAAATGTCTTAATAAAACTTGGCTACAACCAACTGTGAATCTATGTTAACAGAAGAATCCTTTCCACAAAATGAGTGCATTTGAATGGCTCTTTCAGTCCAACTAATATTACCCTGTTTATACCTGTCAGAAAGGGGAAGCAGCCAGCCTGATTTGACATCTTGTTATTGAAGCCCATGAAATTCTTCAATATGTGAACACTCTACATGCCTCCAAATGAAAGTTAAAATTGTACAATAACTGCTATAAATATGAGATAAAAGCAAAGAAAGACTCTTGGCTTTGCTTTTTATGTTGACATTTTCTAAAAACATAGTCCGTAAACAAAGAAAACAAATGAAAATGGTTCTAGAGGGGAAATAAGGCAGAAGCTGACTGATTTTGTAGCTGAGAAAGGCATAGGCTATTTTTTTCTGACAGTTCTGTGTTAAGACTCCTTAGTGCATTGCAGAGGCACCCACTTAGTTCTCCACAACCATCTAAATAGAGTGTTATAAAAACTACAGTTACAGATCCATTTTTCCAAAACATCTGGATTGCCATATGCTGGATTTAGGTAGGAAATATCTATAAGGAATTGACTACCTTCAGTCGTAAAACACATCCATGGGAAATCACTGAGTTTGAGAGGGTGATGCTCATCCTGAAACATGTCATCCGTTGCCTTAGGCTGCTCTGGTATGCTCCAGAGCTGCACCAGAGAGCACTGTGACTGCTTCTGAGCTGGAAGAGTTAGGATCCTGCTGGACCCTGTGCTTCCAGGGAGCAGGTTGGCATGCTTTTTGATGGCATCAGATGGCTTCACTCTTTGATGATGCCCAGAGTATATAGATGTTTACATTTATTGTAGATTCTAAAGCCTGATGGTAGTAGGCAGCACTGTGAGAGTCCCTGCCCATGTTCACCCTTCTACCCACAGTGAAACCAAGGAGCTTTTAGAGGAGTAAATTCCCATTCAAGCTTGACATGTCTCCTTCCCTCCTCCAAATACACAAACTCAATATTTGTCCTCTGCTTTGCAATGGATGGTGAAAACACACTGCTTGGTTTTTGCACAATTTAAAAACCATGGTCAAAGTGGTGAAGACAAACCTGTATCAGCTGGGCTGCACTCTCTGGACTGCCATATCGATGGTCATGCCCATTGATGGCCAACACCCGGTCATTCTCCCGAAGCTGTCCATCACGGGCTGCCATGCCACCTTCCAGCAAGTTGAAAATAAATACCCCTGGCTCATCGGCCTTGCGAACCAGCTTTATTCCCAGCTGCTCATCTGGACTGCTTTTGTTTAGCACAACATGGAAACTGTCATCCCTATTGCAGTGAGCGTCAAGGGAAAGTCCACTGTTTCGGCATCGATACCTCTGCTCTCGGAGCACTGTCAGTCGGAGCACATGGCAAGGTTGCTTCAGGATTGAGAGGGCATAGTTGTGAGGCACATTTTTGATGTCCATGCCATTTACCTGGAAAAGAAGTGTAAATCAGCAGCAGAAAGGCAATCTATTCTCAGTTGGCACTGGAGAGGGCAGATCTATTTACACAGATGTCTTCATACAAAGTGACGTGCTATTTCAAACTGTGTCATGCAGAAGGCCAAGTTTGCAGTGCAGAACAGCCTTCCCCCCAAGGAAAGGATGTGCTGTAAAGACAGTTTCTGTCCTTTTTTTTCCCCTTTCTCCCTGATAGTCTCCAGACATACATGTTTTCACCTTTCTTATTGCCCTTTCCCAAGCTTCAATATCCTTTCATATATCTTAGTTTTATTCCGCTATCTTCTGATTCCAACTTGTCTTGCCAGCCTTTCTTTTCACTCCCACCACTTTTCTGCTGTTTCTCTTCTTCATTATCTCCCACCTGTTCTAGGTACAATTAAAAAAAAAAAAAAAAGTTCCCTGCTAATGAATCTCTAACTAAACTGCAGAAAAGAACCTCAAGTAGAAGTTTAAATGCCCTGGATATTTACTAGCAATTATACTGACTTACCACACCAGAGAATCAGACTTTTTAAGTTTCTCAGTGTTTTCCAGGGAATATTTAACTGAGACAACAGTAAAACTACATAACTACTACTTTTTTAATTTGGCTGTGGAAAAGAAAGAGATTCCAGTCAATCCTGTCATGTCCTGATGTGTAAGAGTGACTAGGCATTGCATTTCATATTGCTAAATAAAAACCAGTTGCAAGATTGTAGTTCATTGCTGGCTGGAAAGCCCAAATCAGAAAAGCTGTTTCCATGTAGTTTTACATTGCACAGGTTGAACCATTTAAATATTAAGAAATGTTTCCAAAATGCAACGGAAACGTTCCCCAGCACAGACAAAAGCATTTGGCTGGTGTTTGTTTTTGCAGATTGCCTGTGTGGGCATGACAGGGCTGTCCCTGCTACAGTGTGGTGGGGGGTCTGCACCCAGAGAGACACAGCTTAACTAACTTGAAGTTGCTAGCTTGGGTGCCATGAACAGCACGAGCTGCAGCAGGATGGGGCTGAAATTCCTAAGAGTCCTTGGTAAATCCCTGGGCAGTGAGCCATGGCTGGGCAGAGCTGAGCTGGGCCCATCCGTGCTACAGTCACAGCTTCATAGTGCAGTTTGGATGTGCCCTGCAGCAACAGTTTTGTCTCAGTGGTGCCATTAACGCTGACATTCCGTGCTGGCACCAGGACAAAAAGCCTCCCTGAAACACACAACTGGGTGATTCTTATCCAGCTGCTGTCTGGAAACACAATCCAGAAGCATTTTTATACGCTGCTAGAATGAAGTACGCCCACATTGTGATTCTGAGAAGTCTCTTTGGCCAGGGTCTGTATGACATGAAGTAGAAAGCATGACACAACCACGGCATGCCTCAAGTGCCCTCAGATACCACTGGAGTCAGCAAAAGCTAGGAAAAAATAGTGACTTACAGGTGGTGCTCTGAACTTCAGAGGATTGTATCCTTAATAACTGCATGGAATACATAGTAGAAAAAGTCAGTAGGACCTGGGGAGCTACTCACTAACCCTACCAGTTAGCCATGCCAAAGCAGGCAGTGGGATGGACATTCAGAGTCCAGCCTGGAAGAAAACCCTGAGATATGCATGTCAGACCTTGCAGTCCGTGTCACTTCCAGCTCCTGTAGCCTTATCCCAGCTAATGCCACACTGGTTAGCCTGAGCACCAGCACCAGTCTGCCCATGGCAGCATGAGCCACAGCGAACAAAGCAGCCTGCTCTCAAATGTTTATCTGTAATTTGGAAAACCTGGCTGAGCTGCAGCTCTACCTTTGGCTTGCAATGTGAATATACCTGTGCACTCCAAGCACACACAACTGACGTATCAAAGCAAGGCAAGGAACTAGCATTTTCTGTAGTCACTCATCTTCTAAGGATTGACACATTAGTATAATTTAGCATTCTTGCTGAACTCCAAGTCACTGTGACAGCTGAGAGTGCAGTTCCCATTCAAAAGCTATTGCTGAAGACACTACTTACAAGATACATGATCTTTAACCATCTGGCCTAATTCTTATTCAACTCTTTTAGATTTCTATAGAAGTAGAAGCAGAAAAAAACAGTCGACAGCTGATGCCTGGATGCTGCTCAAGTCTGTTCTTACAGATTTCACCTGTGGCTGCTGGTGGAGCAACACTCACGAAATAAAGTGGGCAGCATCTAACGCTCCGGTGTTGTTGAACAAAACATACAGAGGAGCTAGATGCTGAATTAACATAACACTGATCAGCCCCCTATCACCTATCCTGGTATAAGTGGGATGTGAGACAGTGGAAACCTCACCAACTGAGATTTAAGCCCACAGTTCAGTGGAAACAAACTGGACATAAATTCCAGCCTCTGCTTACAGAAACAACTTTGGCACCACTGGGTCAGAGGCGCCAACAGCCTATGGTGCTACATTGTATTACGGATCTACCATGTCTGAGGAGAAGTCAGAGAGCCTTGTCAGTGAATAGGAAACAGAAACAAATCTGTGAACTTCAAAACTGTTGAAATTAATGAAATCATCACAGCATTTAGAGGAACCGAATGTCTTTCTGCATGCAACATTGCAAATATCATCATCATCATCGACTTAAACAATCTTATTCTTTCTTAGGATATTTTGATCGTGTACCTCCACAGTACTGTACCTTTAGTATCATGTCTCCAGGCAGCAATCTTCCATCCCTGGCAATTACCCCATCTCGATAAATATGCTGTATAATAATGTGAACCAAGGGGGTCTCACTGCCTCCCACAATCCTAATGGCCAGGCTTTCATGGGGATCGGTACGGCTGATTTTAATGCAGGTAATTTCCCCATCTGGAATCAGGTGATACAACCTGGGAAAACCTGGAAATGCACATCATAAGGTATTTATTTGACATCACAGCTTTGCTTTGTTGAAATATGCACCACACAACCTCAAGTACCTGCCAGTTAGCCAAACTAGGTTTTATGCATGGATGTGATTTATAGTAAGAGAGAAGGAAAGGATAGATATGCTTACTGAGTGGACCTGAAGGGATCGTTTTACAACTAATATATTAAACTTCCTTTTTCCCCACACAAAACACAGCCTAAACCTTTGATGTAATCCAGCCAAAAGAAATGTACTTAATAGCAGATACACATTTTAAGGAACAGAATACATTTTTAGTCACCATAGATACCTGAGAACCAGGCCATGATTCCTTGCTGGCCCTAGAGCAGATGGGCATGGGCACCTCAACAAACACCCATCCCTTGTGTGCTGGGTTGTACACCCTGTCTCACTGGTAGCATCCCAGGCTGTCCTGTTTTCTATTTTTGATGACATAGTGGAGTACTGGGTGCTTGGTCTGTGACATTCAACAAAGATTTTATTTATCTCCAGCAAGAGAAAGACAAGCTTTCTTGGACAACTGAAAGACATAGTAGTTTCCGTATGAGATCACTCTCCTTTCACCACTGCTTGAACTCTAGGAAGTAGAAATGACTGGCTCTTACTGTGACCTGCCTGTATCAAAACCACAGTACACTCGAAACGTCTGGAGGGAAACATCTCTGCTTCCCTGGCAATCTGGTTGTGGGGAGTAGGGACCAATGGTGGGCAGAGATCCTTTTTGTATTTATAATGCACTGGATAAGAGTATCCTCTTCCAAACCCTACTTCTCAACTGGCCTGTTTGATTTCACAGAATTTCAATAATATTCTCCTTCCTTCTAGGCCAATTCAAAATTTTAATCCAGGTTCAGCAGGGAGCAAAGCTAAAGTAAAAGTACCAGTGAGTTTTCTAGGACAGGTGTATGAGCCTTCATTTATTTTGAATCCCCCATAGGTGAGAGAAAGTTTTTGAATTTTTTGGATGTGGGTCCAATCCAGTGCTTATATGACACACCTGTAAATCAAAAAATTAACTGCTAATATTTTTTCAATAACTTATTTTAGAAATGAAAGCACAGTGACCATTATTGAATAGTTGTTAAGTGTAAAATGTAAATTGCCAGACCAGTATCTGAGACAGAATAAATATTTTCTACTACAGAATTAGCAG
The DNA here is from genome assembly GCA_035222235.1 of Margarornis squamiger. NCBI lineage: Eukaryota > Metazoa > Chordata > Aves > Passeriformes > Furnariidae > Margarornis > Margarornis squamiger. The sequence continues at coordinate 46,855,368 of JAWWTY010000123.1, read as the reverse complement.
GCAACAAACGAGCAAGGCACCAGCAAAACCTTTTGGCAGAGAGCAAGGGGAAAGAAAGAACAGGAAAAAAATATTGAAAAACACCATGTTGCAACCCTTACCACTTCTTTGATCATATGCTCTTCGGGGTGGGAAGCTGTCCTCCTCCACGTCTGTAAAAAGCACCTACCGGTAGCACAGACTTCGACTTTGTGGTTTTACAAAGAGTTGACAGGCAATAAAAGTCTATTTAGATAACTACACAGCCTTTACCAACCTAATACCAAAGTATTCATTTAATTTATCCTCTTGTAATAGCAGTTTCTGTGCTAATACATGTTTACTTCAGTTTTGCATGCAACTTCACTGTCTCAGGAATGGAATGTGCTTCATTTTCCCCATCCTCCTCTATTTTCTAAATACTATTTGCTCAGCTTGTAATTTGTCCAGTTCTCTGTAGCCTGAAGAGTGGATTCACTTGATCTAAATACAGGCCTCTAAGTCAAATGCAGTTTGGTGATCCACTTGCTCTGACTCCCTTTACAGTGCAGAGGCACCCAAAGGAAGCAATACCCATGTAACTTTTAATCACCCCTGGAAGTGCCAAGTTCTCCACCGCTGCTTAAGAAAAACGAGGCAGCTGACTGTGGCATCTCAGTAAGGTCCTTAAAGTCATATGATGCAAGGACTCCTCAAAAACCACCAATGGCCTGATCCCTGCCTCTGCATAAGCATGCAAATTTTACATTATCAGTGTGGCTACAAAGGTAGTTACGTATAAAAATGCAAATGAAAATCTGGATACCTAGATCTTCTCTGCATGCAAATAGCATAAATTAGTATGTGCACATTTTGAAGACTACCAAAACAGTCCTATGGCAGAACTACTTCCATTGCCCATTGCATGACTCATTTCACATCCTAACAAACTGTGCTATTTGACTCAGACACTACTCTTCCCATAGCTCATTCTGAAATCTTTTCTAAAGGAATTATCCAGTCACATTTCTGGTCCGTGGAGACCTGTGGACTGCACAAGCTATAGATACTCTCACATTATTTCAGTCTGTAATTATCCCAGAGCAAAATCAGGGCAACATGGCAGTGAACAAGTCTCTACACTTGTACAAGAGTTACATATACCTTTACATAAGGTATAAACTAATATAAGTTTCTTTGCAATTTGAGCAGTGCCTTAACTCGTTTGTTAAGACTTGCAGTGGCACTTGGCTGACTTTCAACATGAGCTGATGCAGATTCTTTTAGAGGAATTTTTAGTGCCTAATTTCCTTCTGAAGTTTGCAGTCTACAACAAAACAAATCTTCTCAAGACATTTTTCTTGCCAGTCTGCAAGTCCCTAATGCTTCTCTTTTATAGTTAGCAGGCTGTACTGCCTCACTACCTGTCTTCATTTGAATTGTGCTGTTTATCAAATACAATTAATAAATTGAACCCTTTTCTCCTCAGATGGGCTAGGCAACCAAAATAACTCCATGAGCTAATAATTTCTGCTCTCTTCATTGAAGACTCTCCTCTTCTTTTCATCCCAGACATATACATGGACATTGTACTGCTAACAACCTAGACTGCTATAAGTGAAAGGCCAATGACTATTTTCATAAACTAACAGTAAGTTTTACAAACACACAAATACATATTTTTTTTTAAATAAGAGAATTCATAATCACTTTTTCATCAAACAGCCCACAAACATTTTGTGCAGTTTGATCAAAACCTAGCATGCCTATTTCAAGATGATCCCATGTCTAGGTAGCAATGTCTTCAAATTGAATTTTTGATTCTATATACCATACCCACAGAAGGTGGAGCCAGCATCTGGTTGCATACAGTGAATGGGGCCTCAGCAGCCCCGTTTAAGGGACTCTAACTCCAGCTGGGTTGAAGACTTGTACCGTTCAGATATATATTCAGCCTGTTGTGAGACTGGAGTATCATTTTTCACAGACTCCATTTTTCAGCCCTTATACTCTTATTTAGAATTCTCCATTTTCTTTGGCCAGGTTTTCCAGAGTCAGAAAACCCAGGATTATTGCATACCTTTCTTTACCATTTTATATTTCCAGTCCTTAAATATCGAAGAGTTGGTGAATCTAGAAAGAAGGGAACTTTCTGTCTCGTTTTTGGTGATTCTTGCAGGCTTTCCCACAGAGTGTTGTGTTTTTGTCACCGGGGGCTGTATGGAGCACTCTGAATCTGTCAATATAATAAAATGTCATCTGCATTCAGAAAGATTGTGTAGGCTTTTTCCTCAGGCAATATTTTCCTTATACTAGTGTGCAATGTTATTGATATTTTCACATATCCCATTACAGTAGCATATAACATAGGAGAGACCAGTTTTGCTAAGTAAACTCCACTTGCCTGGCTATGTAGGACACCGAGCATTCCTTAGTATAGCAGCCATGAGACAGTATTACAAAATTTTAAGTATGCTTAGTATTTCATCCCCACAGTTTATAATATTCAGTGGTAGTGTCCCTTCAGTGCTCAGGTTTCAGCTGACTTCTGTGTGTACCATGCTCCTTCTGACACTGTGGCCATGAGGGGAACTTCTGCCTTCATTCCTGGTATTCAGTTTGACAAAGCACTGTGTAATGTTTGCTGTAACTCTTGAGTTCAGATTAATCAAAGGTCTCTATAAACAAAACTTGTGGTTGTGCTTGCAAGTCCTCATTTAGATCAGAAGGCCTGACTGATGTGAGGTGCCAGCCCACTCCCTCGCATAACACTATCTGCAGGGACACACACTCATGCTTCCCAGCATCTGGATACCAGAATTTAAATGAAGCTTTTGTAACCTATTGTAGGAAAATTCTTGTGTCTCTGAATGTCACATGCCCTTGCACTGGTGTGGGACTTTATTCTGCAGCTCCTCCTTCCTAAGTGATTCTTATTTAGAGTTTCATTCCCCCAGCGGTTTGCCATCATTTTGATTGAATGTCTTCCATTAATTCTCCAGGGATGCTGCTCCGATGGAGGGGGCAGGTAGAAAGTGATGCCAATTCTAACATCTCTTCTTGCCTCCGGACATTCTTCTCACCAAAGGAGTCCCAAAAGAACTGAAATGAAACTGTTGTAGAGCTGAATGTGTTTTAAAAGAGTTGTGGCTCTCTCATTTACAGCAGGCAAATTTATGGGTCTGCAGTAGAGGAAAGGCTACAGAGACAATCCCTTTCTTCTGGAAACTGCCTGGCTCATTGTTCCAGTGCAGAGTACTTTGAACCAGTTCTGTACAGCTGTTTTTGGAAGTCAGAACCGCAACTGAATCAAATCTGGGAAAAACAGGAACAGTGTGGCATTTCTGTGGGGTGCAGCCTTCCTGAGACAGAAGCTGGGTTGTGCTGTCCTGTCCTGGGGCTGGATAAACCACTTTCTTTTCTGCACATAGAGAGCCTTAAAGCCATGAAGTGGATGATACCATCTGCGTTTCACTTACCTTCTTTTTCTTCATGTACTTTTCCAAATATTGAAGCATTTATAGTATTATCTATCTATCTATCTATCTATCTATCTATCTATCTATCTATCTATCTATCTATCATATATATGCATGTGTATAAGTATCTCTCAAAAGTACAGCAGGGTTCACACTGAACAGTACAAGAGGGAAGTCTGTTCTGTGGTCTTGCCAGTGTCTGCTGGGGCTGCCTTGGTCTTGACTGCTGCAAAGCAATAACAGATGGTAGAACTGCACCCATCATGAGACTAAGAATGAGTTTGGCTTTGAAAAACATTTGTCATCCTCAAGCAATCATAAATTCAATTTCTTTTAGAATGGCTTGACTGCAAAATGGAACAAATGAACATTTTTGAAAGCTAGAATAACAGCTATCTTTTACTGAAAAATTGTATTAGAGAGGTTTTTTCAATTGCACCTGCAAATTCTTTCCTCCTAAAACTTTAGCTGGTTTACAACTTGTATTTGTAGATCAGTTTGAGTGAAGAGTATATCTATTTATATTCTTCCTTGGAAGTGAATTTGAAGTGTAATGCCAAACTCAGAGCCTAATGATACGAATAAGCATTGTGAAGCTGGAGCAGTCTTTGCTTGGAGATGTTTTATCATTTAAGTAGATTGTCAAGGTCATTTACACTACTAGACCCAGTCAAAGGATATTACATCTTAAATGAATCAGTGCCATAAGCATGTTCCTGTCACCTTCCCTCATGTCTCAGAATGAAACCATCTTTTTTAAACTTTCTGAACTTCTACGTCAGACCTGGAAAGCTATTTGTGGCTGTAAGTGCTACTAGTAAAATTGTTCTCAGGTAGATATCACAAGTTTGGGTGCTGCACTACAGAAAAACATTTCTTTGTATGGGTTATTTACAAAAAATGAATTATTAAAAATGAGAAAATCTTAACACCTCCTTCCCCCAAATATTTTCTCACCAGTGTTTGCACTTCTCATTCACTTCTAACACTTTCTTTGGTTTGGACAATTAACAGTTCTCTACTGAAAATGTCACAAAAACATTTAAAGAGAGCAACAAAGAAAGCCTGAATCATTTAAATCCAAAATGGGCACATACAGCATTGTTTAAACAAATCAAACCACAGGATACAAACATAAATTGTGATGTTATCTTCACAGTGCAGAAATGCTACCAGCTCCAGGCATAAGATAGCATCAGACTATAACTATTTCTCTGCTGTAGTTATAGCAGAAACACATTTGACATTATACATCATATTTTTCAATGTCCATAGGTATCAAAGGAGTTTTGCAAAACCAGTACTGCATTCAGCTTCAAGTTAAGCATGATTTGAATTTTTTTTCCCCATATCAGAAATTATTATTTTGTCTTGCACCCTCACAGTCATGTTGGAACTGAGCATTGGCCCAACAAACATAGCAGCTTCAGATTAAAGGCACCTACACACACTGCAGTGGGATGCTGAAGGCCAGTACATAGATGCTTGTTATGGTTTTCACTCTCAGAGCTCCTTTGACTGAAATACAGGCAAAACACAGATTAAACAGAGACATCTGAATGAAGATGAGGGAATTCTGAAAACTGGAGTCAGATGAACATTGAACTTAGCCAGATGATCTGACAGCTCCTTTATCAACAAGAGATTATCAGCAAGAAGGGGTGATATCAATCTGTGCCCATGTGAGGCTGGCACAGTCTCAACTTTACTCTGTGCGTGCACTGATTCAGCCTGGTGAGGAAGGGCACTACCAGAGAGTTGGTGGGGTGCCGTACGATCCCCTCAAGCAATGAGACATGGCGGAGTTGTGCTCTCAGATGGTCCCAGATATGAACCTGTGAAACCTCAGGCAAGGCAGCAGCAGCTTTCACACTGGGTGTGGGGACTTCTGAGGCCAGCAACCACCTCCATTCACCAGGAGCATCTCCATTCTCAGGAGAATGGAGTGGCGATGGGGAGACAGACACGTAGGACTGTCATTTCTTCAGTGGGTCAGGGTGAGAGCTTGAGCAAGCACAGGACAGAGCATACTGCAGCTAGCTCTAAAGACTAACCAACAGCTCTAATCAGAAGTCCAACTGCAGACTGCTCAGAGCAGCTGAGAATTTAAAAAAAAAAAACAAAATAAAAGAAGAATATTTACAGAGCTAGAGGAAAAAAACAGCCTCCAGCTGTCAGGATAACTGCTACAGAAAGAACTACATTCATTTCCTCCTCCAATAAGAAGAAACAGAGAGAGGCTTTGAGATGTCATTACACAAAGCACCTGTTGCAAAGGACTGAATAGAGATTTCTGTCCAAGTTTTATTGCTGCAAGTTACTTGCTCGCATTTTTTTAAGATCAAATTCCAGTACTGTGTAATCAAAATGCATTCTTTGCAAATGTAATTAATAAAGTAATTTAGGTACCTGGCTTCTGTGATCTCATACTTAAGAGTAACTGCTTATTAAGTAATTACCCGGCTACCTGGTTTTTCCAGTGCAGCTGAATACATTTGGAAGTTTACAGGCATGCTTGATGCAGAGGGATGAAACCACAAGCAGAGCCAAGGAGAGAATTACAATCTTGACACTGTCAGTGGGACCCTAGAGTGATTGCCACTTCAGGGCCCCATTACATGTTCCTTAAAATAGAGACAACAGCACTTTTGATTCTGCAGGAAATGTAAAGGCCAGTGTCATCTACACACCTCCTTCTGTCAATGTCTGGCCTGCACTGGGCTATTGGATAGGTGCTGTTGACATCCAGATCGTCCACACACTCTGGACATGAAATCAAACTTTCAGTGGAACAGTTACTAATGTCAACTATATGCCTAGGTAGAAAGCAGTCATTAAAAATGTCTGTGTCCCATCCTGAAGAGGTCTTTTCAAAAGTATGGACTTGAGACATGGAGAATTCCACTCCTGAAGAAAGACAAACTTTTGCTTACAATGGGTTGAAGAGTTGCTAGGGAATGAGAAATATAACTGTTTCCTCATATGGAGATATAAACCACTTATTTGCAAAATTTTACCTGGACAAAACCAAAATATTTGGGACAGTAAAGTCATTAATGATGTTTCCAGGCCTAGGAGGATATTCACATTCCTTTTATGAAAAAAGTTCACGATTTTGAATTACCAGGTTTTATTTTGGCTACATCAGCAAGTATGTGAAGTAGGAGAGTAAGTACATGGTAACATAGTGAAACTCTCCTGGAGGAATAAACAAATAAAGTAGAATATTGAACACGGTTCTCCGATTCACCACTTTAAGAACAATGATGTCTAGAGGTAGCATTTGGCAGCCTTTTGTCCTTATTTTTGTGGGTTTCAATGAGAACTTGAATACAGAACAAACAGAAGTTGGATATTTTGTCTTCTTAAAGCCTGTATCCTGGACATCTGAACTGAGAAGAGGTGTGAGGTTCTAAGGCATCAAGCAAAGGAAAAATAAATTCATTGAAGACCTTGATTAAGGCAATGATTCCCACTCTATCATCACTTCCTCTTGATGCATGAATGCCACTGTTGGTTTTATAATTACAGTCCAAAGTGATTAGTAACATTTGCTTATGGCTTTGAGAATACCAAATGTTAAGTGTTACTGCCTGCCAGACCCCTCACCCCTGACATGCATCAGGCGAACTTGCCTCTCGTCGCTGTTTAAGAGTGGAGCATTCTTACCTCATCACCAGCCTGGCTGAGGTAATACTAGTTTGTCACTAAGGATCCCACAGAAATGCTGGAATAATTACAGTACTTTGCACTTTCATACCATCCTCCCACTGGGAATTCTTGGTGCTTCATAAACTTTAGCCAAAACTTATTAACTTCCTATAAAGTATGATCACTGTGATCCATTTGCTTTAGGGGGACAGGCACATGCTGATGAAGACTCTTCAACACAATTACAGAGCAAGTCATTGACAGCTCCAGTAATAGATACCAGACACTCAGATCCCACATCCCATGTGCTAGATATTGGGCTGGCTATAGCATGCAGGCTGTTACCAGAACAGCCCTACGTGAGGTATCACACGCCCCAGCAATATTCTTGCCTGCTATTTACTTACATTTTTTTAAATTAAAAAAGAAAAAAAAAAAGGAAAGACTGAGCTTTCTGGGTGTTTTTTAATCACACACAGCTCACCACATGAAAGGCATGTCAATCATGGACATCCAGTTCCCATGTGGAAAGGATCCCCTACCTCATGTTAAGTGATAACACAAGGAGAACAAAGCATTACCTTCCTCTCCAGCAGCAGAGTTTCCAACCGTTTCCCTTTCCTGGTCAGTCTGGTTGGAAACGGCACTTCCACTTTTTGTCCTTCGAAGAACACTGAATGCCTTGTTTATTTTTTTAAAAGATCTGCTTCTTATAGTGGACCGTTCAAAGTGTCGAGCTGCAACAGCAGGAAAAAAAATCAGTACAGTTCAGCAGTTCCGGGCCAGAACCACCGCATTTCCGCAGCCCTTGGCGCATGATGCAGTATAACATCAACAGCAAGGCTTCTGCACTTCACCTTTGCACCTGAGTCCTGCTGACACTCCAAGGCTGAGCCCACCTGAATCTGGGTACAATTACCCTACCTCAGTCGCACACCCTAGAATTGCCACTTTCCTTCCCTGTCTATTTTGCCAGCCACACAGAGAAATCTGTGAGTGTGGTAGCCTTGAAAAAAATAGTCCTCTGTCAAGACAGAATCAGCCACAATTCTGTGAAAAATGCAAATAAAAGGAAGAAGCACTGCCCTTCCCTAGCTATAAAAGTTGGATAAAAAAAAGCTGGAAGCCGTCGTTAAAAACTCTTCTTGAAAAAAACCCCACTATTACTGCCTCAAAACCTTGTAAGGCTTCCAAAGCCACCAACGATTGCCAACAATTTAATATCAAAAATTCAAGGATTATCAGGTGGGAGGGATCATATAAGTCACAAATTCTGACCTGGGTAAGGCAATACTAAAGAAAAGTCATAATACTTTCAAAACATGTCACCCTTTTCCATCCTGCTAAAGATATCTTCATGGCTGTTGCTATTCTGTCTCTTCCAGCTCTGCATGCTAGCCAAACATTGTAATCTAATAATACAACATTCCCTCAAACCAGACTGTGGCCTCTAAACTCAATAAAACTGACAGGATTTATTGAGATTCTGGTGTTCTCTTCCTTCACTCTCCCTTTGCTTGCCTCTCCAGCTCCATGTTCACAAGAGGAAAGTGCTGCTCATTTTCTAATCTCTCTTCAGCCCTTCTTCCATTCTCTCAACACACAACTGGTGCAATGAGGTGGGCTATCCATTTTGGCTTTAGAATCCTCAGATACACAGCTTGAACTCACAGGTAACACTCTAAAGTCTGCCTTTGGCTAGGACACAGTTTTCAGATATGACACTCGTCAGAGCCAGGTGCAGTGTCACCAGGTGAAAGATCAAGGCAAGGTTTCCTGATGCAAATTGTCCCTGACTCTGGGTATTTCAGCAGGACCAGCTCCTCTGAGGTGCACCTTCCCGAGAAGCTGGCAGACATCTCCCAAGTTCCTTAGGCAATCCTTAAGGGTTTGGGTTTTTTTCCTGCAAATACTTGGCAACAGCCAAACATAGTTCCCAACAAGTTTTTGGGTAGGTGCCCATGTCCATGGGGGTTACCTAGGCCACCATGCTTTGGTGAAGCCATTACACAGCTACACCATCTCCCCAACATGTCATACATAACATTTAATCTTCCAACTGAGACAACTTGCCTAAGTAATCTTTCTTAAGACTTGCAGTTTGCATGTGTGCAGCTAGTCTGTCTTCAGCTTGATGCTGCCCCTGGCCAAGCCATTTTTTTTCACCTCAAATCTATTCGGTCACTGAGTACGCAATTGGATAAGCCATGTAAAATGAAAGCTTTCAATCTCTCTCTTTCTTTTTTTTTTTTTTTTTTAATCCTCCTACAACCTATATTTCACAGAAAACTGAATGTTGAAAGAGGACACCAGGCTCTGAAGCCGGCTTTTTAGTTCTTACTTCTGTTTCGGTTGCCGCGATGGAGGTCTCCGGGGCTGCTGCCGAGCTGGCTGTCCTCTGAGGTGGGGCTGAAGGCCGGGTTCACCAGGCCTGGCTCATCTGTCATTAAGGCGATGGCTGCGGCTGCTGAGAGCTCAGGGCCCAGGGCAGCTACTGCTAAGCTGGAGCCATGGTCAGGAGAGCAGTCTTGGGAACGCCTCTTCCTTTCCTTGGTAAGGCCATAGTGAGATGCACCTTTACATCTAAGGAGATGGGAGGCAAAGAGACACACGATAGCAAGTTGCATTGGAACGCTGGGTACTTATGGAAATTATCCGGTGCCAAGGAATTGCTTGGAGTACAAACAGATGATTGTGGTGACCAGTGAAATATGGATGATTAACAAGAGGGGAAAATGCCAATCCTGACATGTTATACAGAATCAAAAAGAAGCTGAGTTACCACCTTACATGGAAAGACTACTTGCTGATCAAGGAAAAATGGAGAGCCACAGCCCTGCATGTAGGGCCATGTGTATAAAGAGTTACAGCAGATGCAAGAGGAGAGGAATAGCAGGAGGCTAATTAAGTCAGAGGTGCCCTATCCAGTCTTGCACCCTGAAAAACCCTCCCAGTCACCAAAGTGGTCACATATGAAGCATGGCACTGTGATCTGTAGAGACCAGTGCAATCAGTGAAGAAAGGTCTGCAGGTGGAGCTGAACGCTTGGGAGCTGCAGGAATCCAGTCGCCACAAGGTGTCCATACAGACAATTTACTACTTGAACTGCCCCTGGGGAACCGCTTTCAAATTCAGCCACAGTGATGAAGTTGCCAGCTCTGCTGTTCCAGCTCACTTGAGACACTAAAATTGGTCATTGCCCGGACAGAAAGAGGTGCAAGAGGTGGTAGATGGGTCCCACTTCCCCTGCAGCCCCACCAGTGCCAAGGAGGGAGTACAGGCCTCCCACCAAGGCAGTGAGAGCAGGTCCTCAGCCCACAGACAAGGGTGAGACTTTACCAGCTTGGGGAGCTCAAGGAAGGCAGGTCCTACAATACTTCTGGAGGAAAATGAAAATCCTAAACCCTGACTTGACCTTCACAGTGACAAAATCCTCTGTTTCTGGTGGAGCCATGCGTATTCCCAGAAGAGCTGAAGATATAGCATTATAAGAGGCAAATTACAAGCCTGCTTTGAAACAAATTTACCTGTGGTCCCGACTATCTGCTCTAGATTCATCCTGGACTGTGAAGGCAGGACCATGCATGGCATTTCTGTTTTTAAGACTCATTAAAAAAAGTCACTTGAATGAAATTAAAGGTCGCTGTACACTTAATGAGTCAGTATTCAAATAAAGCTACAAAATAACCAAAAAGACAGAGTGGCCAAGGACACAGCACCTGTGACTTTTATCCAGCATCACTTCTGGCCAGTGCCCACCCACTAGAACCTTGTTCACTGTATTAAAAAAAACCCAAACAAATAAAAAATCCCAAACCTGCCTTTTAATCATAATGTAATGAGCTTGCCCTATTTTCAGTTACTATTATCTTTCTTCATAGCAAAGGCTAACTGATGACTTTCATGAAAGTGCCCTGTAGGACAAATTCACAGAAATAGCTGCAGAAACCCTTAGGGATAGAAAGCTCTTCGTAATATATGGCATGCACAAAAGGCAATGCAAATGCATACAGTACACAACACTAGTGGGTTAAGTGTCACGAAAAAAAGTAGTACACTGAACAGAAGCCTTGGAAGAGAAATGATTTATGGAAGCAGCTCCTGGGACAGAAAGATGATATGAGAAGAAGTCATAGAGCTCTCTGTATCAGCTTCAGAGAAGCAGTTTAATTTCTCTTATGGTATTGGCTTTTGACGAGAATTGAATTGAAACCTTTTTTGGCACTAAATTATGATTTACCATCATCTACCTCATACTGCTTCTGATAATTTTCATCTTAAAGAGGGGAAAAAAACCTAACCCCAACTGTGTCATATTGATGCAACTGTGTAAGGGCTTTGTATATGCTTTAAGGTTTGCATGGGAATGGCTGTAATATAAATCATTTCTGAAACCTTTGACAAGCAAAATGAGGAATCTCAGAAGAAAATACTCTTATGGAAGAGAAGATTGGTCAACTATTTCAAAAGACCAAGAAACAGCTATCTGAGGCACCTATCACAAGGCATGAGTGCAAAAATAACCATGTAAAACAGAAAGGAAGGGCTCTCCTGCCTCCCCTGCAGCAGGTATTTTTCTATTCCTTGCAGAAAAGGGGGTATGACTTCCTCACTCCCCCAGAGTCCTACACCATGGCAGGATGCTGTCCTTTAAATTCCACAGAAGCAGAAGCACAAAGGCCTTTCCTTCTTGCTGCTTACCTCAACTTCTCCAACACAGTATTTTGGAAACCCATCCTTGACATCTCCCACTTGCAGTCAAGTCACATTTACTGATCCAGCCTATGCATTCTCAACAAAATAGTTAAAAAATAGTCTAAAACAGCAACACAACAAACTGAACAAAAAGAAGTGGCTTTGAGGAGAACTGTTTGTTGTTCTCAGAAAATAGTCCTTGCTTTAAAGAGATCCTGCAAAGATTTAGAAGATAAGAAATATTTCCGCTCCTCCACATATTATTTCCTTTGCCTCTGTTTTCACTATGCCAGTAAAGTTTCAGTAGTTGATCACCAGCCTTGTGAATGGATCCTCACATGCAGGTGATTTTTCACATTTTGTTGGTCCTATGAAGATCAACATGAAGATCAGAAGTGGCTCTGCCCAAAGATTCCCAGCTATTTGGATTCAACCACTGCCTGGTGCCCATCTGCACTTTGCTGCTAAAGCCTTCACTTTCTGTGGAAATCCTCACTCACTGCTACTGGCTGTGCTGCAGACACTCAGTCAACAGCATCAGTCCAACAGCAATGAACAGAAGACAGTTACTTTGAATGTAGAGAGGACTGACACAGTTTAAGATGTGGCTTATTGGAGAAGACAAGTTGTCATGATACAAAGCACAAAGCACATCTTTCTAACTCTGCCAGAAATAGTTAAAAGAGAACCAAAGCTCTTCAAGTGTGAGCATTGAAGCTATTTCTTAAATAATTGTGGCAGGCACAAATGAACACAAATCAAGTCCTCTTTCTTCAGATTAACACAGTGTCCTTGAAGAAGAAAAAAAAAAAGTCCCAAGACCTCAAACTTGTAATAAAATCTGCAACGGCATCTCTTCACTTTCATTGTTTTGCTTGTGCTGACACTGCTGTGATAACAGAAAACAGAAGAAATTACTGTCTAAGTGGAATCATATTTATAGTGTCTCAGCTACATTTTTCCATATGGTTGGATTTGGCTCCCAGAAAAGAGGGATCCATAAAACAGCTACATGCCAGTACTAATTAGCTCTCTCATTGTGATTATTAAACAAAATGCCTGATTTACAGCTGGCAGAGTGGGATACCTTATTAATGTAGGCCAGTCAGAAAGTGAACCCAACACTGTCTGCAGGCCAAGGTGAACTACAGATTTATGTTCCTTCTCAGTCACACTGGACAGCAAGTACATCCGTGCAGCCGTGCGATACTGAAACAATTTGAAGGCCAAACCCAAGAGAGATAAACAGACATTAATAATTTGTGTTGTACAGTTTGTGCCATTAATGTAGTGTCACTATGTACTTACAGGAAATTGAGAAAATAGCTACCTCTGTTTGCACAGCCTCTTTTATGAAGCAGAAATGTGCTGTCTGAAACTCTGGACATATCAGCTAACCACTGGGCAGTGGAAAGCAGTGGTGGCTTCTGAAACATCACTCAGAGCTGCAGTTCTGGCTGGTATCAACACTGGCAGCCACAGGGCAATCTTTGCACTGCACCCTGCTCCACATGTAAGGAAGGCTCTGCACTCCAGGCTTCAGGAGCAACACATCCAAAGTGTTGGAGTGAAGAGATCCAAAACCCTGTGGCTGCATTAACATGGTCTTACCATTTGTAAAAACAACCTTGAGTTAAACTCAAGGCCAACAGAAACATATCCACATAATTTGAAATTCAAATTAAAACAGTTGTTTGAAAACAGAGTTTTCCTTGCAGCATCTCTGACTTGCACAGCAAAGGAGGGATTCAAAATGATGTTGACCTCAAGGATTTCAATTACCCAGACTGATACAGGGAGAAAATGTAAAGCCAAAATATGAGCAAGGACAACTGCATGGATTTTTTTCACTTCTCTTCTAGTGATCTAAATGAAACAATACCACAGGCAAAAAATATGGATATATTTGCCCATGGCAGGGGGATTGGAACTAGATGATCTTTAAGGTCCCTTCCAACCCAAACCATTCTATAATTCTGTGATTCTATGACTTATAATGCATTTCCTCTTAAAAATGCCCTGCTTTTTGTGTCACTTCACAGACTATCCTTCTTTCTTGGACTTGACTGCCTGGGCATGAGACAGGGAGAGAAAGTGAATCTAGAGAGTCACAGTGCCTGTGAGCCAGCTCTGACACAAACAGAGCAGGAACCCTCCCTGCCCGGTCCCAGTGGTGCTTTCCCAGCCTCACTTACAGCATACTCGTATTTTGGAGCTGTTTTGCTTTAGTGCAGCAGAAGTGGACGCATCGTCTGAATGCAATTAAAAATAATGTATACAAAACACTTAAGATTGCCCAGCAAAAGAAACTACTGCATAATGGGCTGTCATTGCTGATCCAAAACCAAACCCTGATCAGGACAGACAACTATGTTTCAGCTGTGCTCTCCCTGCAAGCAGCCTCATCCCTGTGTGATTTGGACTGGACACAAGCTGGGATACACAGTACCAAGAGTGTGGATCACACCCCCTGTCTCCTGGCTGCCCTGGTACCCCTGAACTGCTCCGGTGGAATGGCTGATGGGGAACTAGAGCTGATCAGCAAGGAGCATCCTGGAGGACCTGGTGCTGATAACCTCACTTATGAGACCCTGGTGAGAGGCTCCCGCTGTGCCTGGGAAGAAAGGAGAGGCGGGGCTGAATTGGAAAGGCTGACTCACAAGAAGGTGTTGACAACTTCTGCCCCACGGGAACCATTCTCGTGTGCAGCAGCAGTGGTTATAGTCCAAACATAACCCGAACACCCACCACACGGCTTTCAGGCCAAATACTTAAACTCTAAAGTCTTCTGAAACTCCATCATGAGGACTGAAGTGACTTGATTAGTTCTCAGACAGGGATGACAACTCTTCTGATCTTACTTTTGCCAACCGTGCACCAGAAAATGTAGCCAAATATGAAAAAGGAGCAAGGCACCTAAACTCCCACCAAATCCGTGTTACAGATCTAAGCTAAAATGTAGCAAATGCACAGTCTCCGATCAGGACCAACCATACTGGTGCTTAAGAGGCCAGTGACGTGAAATCTATGGCAGTAAAGGTGAGCAGTACCATGGTGCTCTTTGCACCCAGCGACATTGTATCATCCTTGCTCAGAAAACTGTTTTCTGTGAATCCTGGTCCTATGTGCAAAATTTCCCTTTTCTTTGTTGTTGTTTTTGTGTGCTTGTTTGTTTGTGGGGTTTTTTTGCTATATAGGAAAATCAATACTGGAACTGAGTGCTTAGCAGCAATTATTTTTCCTTGATAATTCAGAGTTCTTGCGAAGAATAACAACTGTGTGAACACTGCATATGAAAAATATCTTCATAAATAAGTACCTGATTTATTTCTTTTTTTTTAAACGCATTTGCATTTTCTGCTCTTTTTAAAGAATGTCAAGAGCTTTCCTCAAGCTACTGTAATCACCAGCTATGGCTAGGAAGGTCTTCTCTACATTAAACCTTTCACAATATTGATAAAAAAGGAAATGAACCATCTAAAAAGCAAAGCTTGAAGTCCTGGATTACAGTTTCCAGTGGACATTTACTGAAGACAAGCTGCAAAAAAAGTATCTAAGCATGCAACTAGAAACAGGCTGTTGTCTGCACCTGCAGTTGAATTTCTTAATGCCAGCAACATTTCCAAGTGCTTACTGCTGCTGTTCTGTGCACTCTGTACCCTGGCATTGATGCACTTGGGTATTCTCTCCCTGATGATCTCTCAGTGTCAGACATTTGCCATCTTGTTTGGGGGAAAAAAATGTTCATTTTTCACTTAAGTGGGAAATTGTTCCAGTTACTAGTGCTCTTTCATTTCAATAATCCTATAAACAAAAGCCTTTTAGAGACAGCTTCCTGACACCTGGGGCATCAGGGCTGGCTGTGAGGGCAGCACGGGCCAGTGGCTTGATCCCTGCTACCTCTGGAGGTCTGAAGATCAGCAATTGCTTCCCACGCTTCCATAAACACTGCCCTTTTTGGTGTCAGCACAGAGATAGCTATGAGAGAAGTTAAGATGAGGGAAATGGCTTCTCTGCCTAGCTGTCAGATTTTCTCATGTTATTTGCTCTCTACTGTCAGCCAGAGGCCTTTGCTAGAGTATAAACATGTATTAGATGTAGTGGTTCTATATTTCTGCTTTATTACTCTGTAAATATTTATAAAGGTCCTCATAACATTTATCTCTTTAAGCTACAGTTATTAAGCTTAAATACTTGCCCACAACATTGGAAAAACCTCTCAAATACTTACCTTTTCAGTTTAATTTCTGCTTGTTCTGGATACGGTTTCCTAAGCTTTTTTTTCCACACTTTTTGCATTAATGAAGACATCACAATTCAATAAATTCTGGAACTACCTTACTAGCAAAGCCTAAAGTTGTGCTTTGTCCTGCCTGTAAAGATCTGACCCCAGGGAATGGCTGTCATTTTCACACTGCTTTTGCACTAAGATGCTGTCAAACAAAATATATTTGTGCATTATATAAGGAATGTCACAGGAGTATTTGTATACTTACATTTCCACGTCTGCTACTCAGTATAAATTTGGATCCACCACTAGAAAAAGGAGTTATAGTTCCCATAGGTTAAAAAAAGTAATGTTTCCTAAGCATATGAGGAAAATAAATGTTGAGCATTCTTTATGATTAATATTCACTCCTCAGTTACAGTGACATACTCCCATTTCTGTGGGGTTTCTTTTTGTTTAGAAGAAGAAGCAAGCATGGCTAGTGTTTGGTACAGGCCCTTGAGAGTATTTTGCACTGATGAAGAACAGAATTGCCATTCAGAATTCAGATCCCACAGTTCTCAAAACTTCCAACAGACAGAGAGTTGGTGTCAGGCACAAACTGAATAAGCATGTAATGGAAACCAAATCCCTATTTCAAATACGGCTGTTCATACTGAGAGAAGGTAGGAATCTCCATATATCCTACTAGTTTTCAGGGGAACTGGAAGAACTTGGAACACATTTTTAATCTTAAATAAATTGTAGAGTTTTAACTTTATGAATGTGCTACCAAAGTGTCACACAGCATGTGGTCATGTTTAAGCTTTTTTTTCCTCTTTCTCTTTAAAACTCAAAAAGTTGTTTTTCAACCAGTATCATCAGCTTCTATTATGAAATCTTTTAAAAGGCCCATTAACATCTATCATGGGAACAGGGTATTGTAAGAAATAGGTAAACAATACTAGTTGCTTGAAATTGTGGGCAAAAATCATGTCTGGGATTATTGTGCAATGATCCCAGTTGTTCTTGGGAGTAGGCACAAATTGTTGGTCCAGATAATGTTCTCTTTCTCTCCTGACACTTCTTGCAGGCCATTACTCTGTTACTGATGATCTTGAAACTACAGCTGTACTGATTTCTCTTCAAAATCCAATTATCACTTCAAGTTCTAGTCTTAAAGCATTCCAACAAGTTGCAGAAGTCTTACATATAGGAGAATGGAGCTGTAAATTGCTAGAGAGAGTTGAGATGGGCAAGTTAGTAGCCAGGCTGGAAATGACAACTTTTTCTTATGGGTTAGCACAGCTTCTGTTTTTGCTTAACATAACTACTACTTTAAGCAGCCAATATTCACAACTGACTTTGTGGCTTCACCTTCTGTTGCCCCTTCATCCCCTGTGTCCAAGTCACGAATGCTCTCAGAATGCACAAAGGCATCAGCAGTCTGTTCCCATTGTTAACATCAGGCATAGCCTTGAGTTGCTCCTAAAGCTTCTATCTTTTCTAATGCTGCCTTTAAAAGTAATGCTCATAGAGCACAAGTAGACCTTGAGCAAAAAAAGTGAGGAGTTAACCAGGGTGAAAGACTGCAGTCAGCCTACTAACATTATTTGCTCCTAGATTACTATAAACAAACATTTGTCATCATGAGGAAGTTACTGGCCAGAAGTAAAAAACCAGAGTGATCTTGTGTGAGGCAAAACAAGACTAGTATTTATTTATACTGTGCTTAATTAAAGACTGAAGCTCCCCAAGAGTGATCTACATATCTCATGCAATCTACTCAGACCAGCTGACACAAGCAAGGAAAACAGAGAGGCAGCACACTATCTCTTAACTCTTGGTAGGTGCTCGGGTAGTGACACAGCAAGGAACCTATGAGCAACTGGTTAGGAGATTCAGAGCAAAATAAGAGACAAAAATAAGGTATGTGGGACTAGCATTTTTTAGCTGGTGAGAGGCTGTAAACCTTGCTAATGCTTCTAGTACTTATAGCATTCAACATATAATACATAATTCAAACTCATTAATCCTTTCAAGTGTTGTATTAAAGTACTAAAGTACTAAAAACTCCTTTTGACTTCAGCAAAAGTGGAGCTCGATGAAAACTTTACCAGGTTCTTTCATCACCTTCCAGAATTGCGTCATTATCTATAAAACCTACTTAAACCCTTCAGCCTTCACCACTCTTGAAGAGGAGTAAAACTTGAACATTGTTCCAAAAGAAAGTGAGAAAACAAATTAGAAAGACCCCTGAGAGGTTTCTTTATGAAAAATTTGGCTACTTGTCAATATTTGTACATTCTTTTATCTACAGAAGTTGTGCACTCGGGAGCAATCACAAGCAATGTGTGTCAGTTGGGTATTTGCAAAGCAATGTAAGACCTGCCATCAGCAGCTTTCACCTTCATATCTGCTTTTCAAGTCCATCCAAGACCACTCAAAGAACAGCATTAGCACACCACAGGCAATCTTGACAACTGATTTTTACCTTATACTAATGAAATAATAACAGCACAATCTTTTTACAGTAGGAATTGAGACCATATATAATGATGTTGCAGCAGGATCACTTTAAATATTCCTCATTTAGAAAATGAACTAAAAAATGAACCTAAGGAAAATCACAGCATACTTACACAAAGGCTCAAAAACATTGATGCTGCTAAAATCAAGTTATCTGTGACAAAATTAGCAAGTGCAAGGACAAAGAAATCCTTAAAGCTTGCAATGCCATTCCTCATAGTGCCGCACAATCCAATACACCACATTTTTCTAATTATCTAGGTACACATATAATTAATGCTAAGAATAAGCATTTGATCTGTTGATTCATGTGCTTTTCATGTTTATTGTTCAGTGTTTTGATCACCGGATTATATTCAACAGGTATAACTAGACTTCTGGAACTCAGTATCTCAGCATTGCCTTCCCCTCCTACTATCCCCACCTATACTATAAAAGCTTCATGATGCAGTGAGCAAATATGCTTGCAAAAGGACAAGGTTTTTTAACAAGACTGACAGGATCAGCGTAATCCAGTTCTTGCAGCTACAGACAGAAGAACCTGCCAGACAGAAACTTTTTGTTTACATGTACTTAGTACACACTTATTTTTAAAATAAAACTAATTACAGTATCTGCTATGTCACAGACTCAGTACGCCAAAACTATTGAGAGCAGATTTGAGGATTCTGTTGGCACAAAGCAGTTACACATGCACATAAGTCTCGAGATATAAAATAATAAAAAGGGAACACTGTGTTCAATTTCAAGATGTTTTCAGCCCAAGGCTTGGGTTTACTACTATGTTCTACACTGGAATTTGAAATTACAGGAAACAATGGAGCTGCAGCCAGGAAATAACCAATGTTGTCTTCATACCATCTTATTCACGAAGATGCTATGGACAGCCACCCACAGCTCTAGCTCTTGTGGCACTTCTCTCTGACCACTGCTAATACATCTTAATATATATTGAGCTCTAAACACATATTTGTTTCCTCATAGTGAAGATCACAAAAAGGAGATCTCAGTGCACCACAACAGCTGAAAAACCACAGAGATCCCTGTCAGATGTCACATCTGAGTGTTGAGCAAATATCTGTGCCAATACAACTAAGTAGCTTCTTAAAATGTCGTAAATGTTCCCCATAATCTTATCAAATCCAATGTCCATTATTCAACAAGGACCCCAAATCAGTAACTCATGAGTCACTGTGTCTTAAGACCCTAAAACAACCGTAGTTGTCTTGTAGCGGTGGGGAAGGAAGAGTACAACATTTCCTCGTGTGTCTCAGAGCTCAGTTTCCAGAGTTTCAGATTAAATGAGTGATGACACTGGCATAAGAAGTATGTAAGTCACACTACTGACTAAAATATTTTTTTGTGAAGATAACATAGCCAACAGCATATTTTGCTGGAGAAACACTGTTCTGGCTTCTACTGCTTCTAGCTCTGCAGTTTTCTCTTTTTCACATATAACTGGAAGAGGATGGATCAGGGGAACATCATTAGCCAGTTTTCAGAAAAAATCCCCCCAGGCCCATTGGGCATGCAAAAATCTTCACTGTTTATGTTTTATGGATTCCACCCAACTGAATATGAGATATTTCAGTGAGATATTTCACCTGTCCATTAAAATAAACACACACTGTAAAAGCATTTAAAGGCTTCAGAAAGCCCAAATACAACCACAGCATAAGTATGGCTGGAATGTTGTTTATAGTCTTCTGAAAGCTCAAATAGTAGGAAATGTTCACTTATGCTATAAAAATTGTGAAAAATACTTTTTTCAGATCACCATTTTTTAACAGTACTATCAGAAATACTTTTAACCTGAATTCCTTTATCGAAATCTGAAAAAACCTCAATTCAATCACCCTTCTCACCACACAGGTACTTACTGGCAGTGCTGAGTTCAATATCATGGAAATCATCCAAAAAGGCAGGGCTGTGGTTTCTCTCCCGCTGTATGCAGACCACTGTCAGCTTTCAGTGGCAGGGGAGACTGACAGAGCTTGCACCTTCACACCTCAGTTTACAGGATGTTCCAACCACTAAAGCTCAGGTCAGGTTGGGGCAATGCTGATCTCTGCTCCTCCTGCTGAAGCTTATTCAGAAGAGTATTAAGAAAGAGAGAGCCAAATGCTGCATCCAAATGAAAAACTGGCACCTGGGGAGGGAGAACCTGAGCCCTACTTCAAAGTCTGCAGTGGCTTTTCAGCTGAACTTGGGAGAAGTTCTTAAGAAGAAAAGGCACAGTCCTCTCATCGTCCAGCCAGTATCTTGGGAAAAACCTGCCAATACCATCTAGGCATACAAGCACACCTGAAGGTGAAGAAACACCCTTAGAGGCTTCAGATACAGGTTGAGAACCTCTCTGTAAGTTTGTGTATTGTTTTCTTAGATCACCAGGAAATAACTGGTGAATTAAGGAATAAAACACACAAATTAGGGTGCAAGCAGGAATACAACCCTGAAAGCCCTTAATTACAAAAGATGCTTTCAGCAGTGGGTACCACATTACCAACAACACAAAGTTTATTTCCCTAACAAAGACAAGTACCATAAAATCATAGAGATTGTGTGGTCCAATCTTTCATGGAAGAGGAAGCCTAGGTGAGGTTATCTAGCACCCTCTCCGAAACCTTAAGTGATAGACCTTTAACTTAAACGAGGTTAGTGATTAACCTTAAGCATCTTGAAGACCCTAGGTGATGGGAACTATACTATATCCCTGCAGAGATTGTTCCAGTGAATGATTGTTCTCACTGTAAAAAAAGTAGGAGAAACAACTTTTGTACTGTATCTTCCTTTAAACTAAATTTTCTCAGCTGCTGTTTCTTCATATTCCTTACCTTGCAGATGCTGTATGTTTCTTTAGGTTTTCTTAGTCACTTATATTCTCTGAGATTCATGCTATTTTTGCAAAGTATAAATAAGAAAAAAATCATAGAATCATAGAACATTTGGGGTTGGGAGGGACTTAAAGATCATCTAGTCCCAACCTCTCCTGCCATGGGCAGGGACAACTCCCACTAGACCAGGTTGCTCAAAGCCTTATCCAACCTGGCTTTGAACACTGCCAGGATTGGGGCATCCACAGCCTTCCTGGGCAACCTGCTTCAGTGTCTAAACTTCCTTACAGTAAAGAGCTCCTTCCTTACGTCTAACCTAAATTTCCCCTCTTTCAATTTGTACTCATTGCTCCCTGCCCTATCACTACAGTTCTTGGTGAAGCTTCCCTGTAGGCCCCCTTCAGATACTGGGTGTTTTCACTCTGTTTTTTAATTTAATTATTCAAATTCTTTAAAAAATATTTCAGATAAGAGGCAGTCATCTCATACTGTCCTGTTACAAAACACATTAACTTTTGTGCTCATCCTACTAAAATACAGGAAACAGAAAAAAAAAATAAAATCACAAAATATTGTTTAAGCAGCTGCTCTTTCCTTCCCCTTTTACAACACTGCAGCCTTGGAAATTCCAATACTGAAGTTTTAATGACTTTTTTGCTTTCAATATTAAAATACAAACATCATGCATGCAGCTGGGCACCTAGAATAGGGTTGTAAAATCTGGGCAGCAGGTTTGGAGTACTGAACCTTAAGCATGAGCTGCAAGTATATTCCCCTGGGTAATCCAAGACAGTGGTCTTGCCTCTGCTGTCCTAGGAGAGGGAACATCCTGCTTGACCTTGCTGCTCCACAAAATGGGTCTGGGCTGCTGTGCGACAGGCTGTCCTGAAATGAATCCAAACCGTGAATTCTCTGTGACAGTTTGTGGCATCTGGGTGACTCAGACAGCCTCTGTGCCCGAGGCTGTTCCAGTGCAGGCTGTGATTTTGTTAACGTCACAATTTAAGTAGACTTGGGTCTTGTTAGCAGTAATGATGGACTCCCTGAAGGAAAACCAAGGTGGCATAGGAAATGATGTCATTTCATTATCGGCTCTGAGAAAGGGATAATTACATCTGTCTTCTTCAAACTGAGTTGACCCTGGTCCCTCAGAAGGCAGCTGGCAATCTAACTTTCAGGAGCAGGCTCATGCCATGCCTCATCATATGCTAATTTTCACAGTAAAGGCATCACTCAAGGTGACCGAAGCCATCACCAACAGACAGGATCTCCAGCTGGCCATCTACACTATTGCCCAGTGGACAGCAGCATGCTGAGGGCATTGGACATATTTGTAGCCCAGACTCAGACATATATAAAACAAATCCTACTTACTTCATGTAAATATAACCACAACAGCCTGTCAATACAGATGGCTCAACAAACAATATAACACAGAATAGTCTTACAGATACAGTGAGAAAATTTCATCTGGTTCCAGAATATCCACCTCAGCCTGACATGGATGCTGAGGATTAAGGAAAAAGGAGTAGACAGACTAAACAAAATTAGTAGTGCATTTAAATATTTATATTAGAAATTGAGACATGGGTTTCTGTTTTAGTAATTTTTGTAATGCCTTGGATCAGTGGCTGGTAGTTTACCTATCTTCAGCTTCTGAACTTCCTTAACTGCCCTGGAACAAGTCTGCTTCCCAAAGGGCAAAGCCAGACAGTCAGCACTGTGTGTTTATAAGAGTGCAATATAGAGAGTAAAGAAGGAGAAGGAACAAAGGGAAATAAATACCTAACAATTACTGATTCTAAACAGAACAGCTCCGTGGCAAATTATTTTCTTATTTCTTTAAAAGCTAATTGAAGATGCTACAGCATCATGTTGAAGGGTTTTCTGAGTACTTAGATACTGGCATTAAGACAACCTTCTAAAATTGAGCACAAACTATTCTGCAAAGGCTAACCACGTTCAGTCTCCAGAGATGGTGCTGCTTCCTAAGGGGTTGTCTGCAATAGGAAAGTACATGATTACTGTAGGTGTTGTGGAATGATACCTTAGGCACACTATGTATATTATTTGTGTAGACACACACATCTGAGAATAACGTCCCTGGAGACACCTCCATTTCAGAGTAAGAGTATTCACCAGAAAAGCTACCCTAGAGTAAGAACGATATTGTCACGTCACCAAACTTTACTATGGATTAACTTCCCTGTGTGTTCAAACCATCTTTCTGGGATAATTTTTGCCCCTTCTTCCCTGTCATGTCTTCTGGGCACCAAATGTCTCACTGTTCAAGCTCTGGGTCTCTCTCTACCCCTCCATATGCCACATCTTGAAAACAAATTACAGGTTCACCTTATTCCGTGTGCAATAAAAAACACTTTTTTTTGTTCAGTGTCTCACAACACAGGATTTGGTTCATTTTTGGATTCTTTAAACTACCACAGCACAAAAATCACTAAGAAAACAGTTCCATAGAGTCCTAACTATAGGAACAGCACCTTTATTCTCCATTGGATACCTCAGCATCTGTAGCAAAAAGGAGAGAGGGGAATGAAAGTAACAGACACCCATATACCTTATAAAAACACAAAAGAAGCTGGCATTTCAAATGCTCATGTGTTGATAAAGATGCAGAATCATGGGTCACCTGAATTTCTGTGCTCAGTCGTGTACCTGAAAACTCACCACTGGCTTGCAAGGGCGAGGACCGTTTCTCTGCAATGTGACTATTTCAGAAGACCTGGAAGAAGCACTCTTTGCAAAGCAGCCAGAAGGGCGGGGAGGATAACATCAGCAACTGCTTCCCTGGCACAGGGGACCATAAGCAGCACAGCTGTTCTTTTTGGAAATGTCAGACAGGGGGAAAAAAAGGGTGCCGAGGGAGTTGTCATCAGCAGACAGCACAATATGTGATTCCAGACTAACACTTCACACAGTCATAATCTTTTCTTGAAAACATTGCTTAGGAAGAGCAGGCCTGATTAACTTCCCAAATAGCAAATACTTGTTTGAAAAACAGACATTTAAACTATAAAATCACTTAGGATCCAATTTCCCTGTTTCTCTCTGACAAAGGGGAGCACAGGCATACCTCAGTGCAGATGCTGCAGCTGAGACAGCCCTATATCAGCACTGTCCTCTGTAGTCACAGTCATGTTTACAGAATGTCAGCAGGAGGATTTCAGGTCGTACCCATAGCTCTGCCTCTCTCCCTTCGTCTGACCCCTTGGCAAGCCAGCCAGCCCATGCAGGGCCAGTCATCCCACAGAAAGCAGTGAAATGGTGTTTGTTCCTGAGCTCTGCAGGAAGTCATGCACCTTTAGAAGCAAAACACTATCTCAAGGTTGTTTGGAAATCCTGCTGATGTATGTCTATGCAGCAAGCCCAAGCAGGTCTCAGATAGATATGGGCTGTCTCCTCTCCTCCTTGATGCCCAGGACCTCCCCAGGCAGGCGGATGGGGACAGATGGAAGGAGGTGTGTCATATGGTGCCAGACCTATCCCACTCTCAGGCACTGCCAAGAGATGGGGAAAAAGATCACACAGAAGCTTTTTGAATGAAGAAACTGCAAGCCCAGAATTTTCCCTCAGTTGACAAAAAAAAACCAACCAACCCAAACCTGAACCCTCCATTTCCTCGTTCCTGTCACACAGAGGTGAAATGGAGAAGTCAAACTGATTTCTGCTTCATCCCCATCACTGTGGTCAACCAGAGGGGTTGGTGAGGACCAGGATTAATCCCTAGCCTATAGCTATGCTGTTCAGCCTCTTCATTAGCTTATGAGACAGGCAGCAAGTCTGTTAACCCCTAAACCCCTTGAAGCCTTCTGTAGTGATGTGGATGACCTCTAGAAGGACTTACAAGTTTCAGTGCTGGAGACAAATGGGGACCTTGCCGTATCCTTGCACTTTAGTGACAGATCTGACCATTCAGCAATGGGTCACTGTTTTACCACCAGTTCTGCTACTCTCCTGAAAATATCCTACTCCAAAGGGACTTTCTGGTCAGTGTTAAAGTCATGGAGTTTGTGTCTGCCAATGCAGGGAGAAAAATTTCAAGACAATAAAAAAGACCAGAGCAAAAGTCCTGATTCTTTAAGATCTGTTGTCATACCATTGTCACAAGGGACACGAAAAGTGCAGTCTGAGGTTTTACAGGGCTCCCACACATGGGTGTGTATTTTTTAAGGGAGGGAGAGGTTGTCATAGAGATTGAAGAAGCTGGAGTCCATGACATTTTATACATATTGTTTCAACTCATTCACCCATATGCCCTCAGGGGATGTTCTGTGTTGTAAAATTGCCGTTTCTGCTAAAAACTGCATGGCGTGAATTAGTGTAGTTAGATGCTCCTTTCTCAAAAATATTTTTTTATCTCTATTATTCCTTCTCTCTGCTCTATAGGTGTAAAAACTAGAAGCTTGCCCATGTATGTAAAACCTTGCTTTCTTCCAAATTCATTCAAATGAAATTCAAGAGAGCAATTTGTTGAAGTTAATGGAATAATATCTGTAGAGAACAAATTGACAACTAATAGAACTAAGTGAGGAAAAAACCAAGCAAATTGATATTACTGTTTTCATTACCTCTTCCATACTGTCCTCTGTCTGGGTACTGGAATAGCAGACAGAGAACAACTAGAGCAAGGTTCTTGAACCAAACAAATCAACTAAGCAAGAGGAATTGAATGATATAGGGAGAGAACTTATGACCGTTATTTTTTGGCTTATTTTATTCTCACCATTTGTAGTGAGTTTTGTAGGGCAGTCTGCAACTCTTTTAAGAATTTCACTCCAGATGGTAATTTAACTAGGCAGAGGATCTGTTGATAAAACTCTGATTAGATGTCAGCTCTTCAACTGAGTTATTTCCATGGCCTGCCTTAACCTATGTTTAGTCTAACAGATAAATATTTAGAGTCCATGAAGACTGCTGAAGTGAAGTTAATATAAAGAGAGTCTCACCAAATCTGGTTAAACCATAAAGCTTTCCTTGTTTTTAGCCTTCAGCTCTACATGTTTTGCTGAAATTAAGTTCTGCAGCTTATATTCACAATACATTACTCACACATTAATCCATAAATTTAAATTAAGAAACATAAGCAGCTCAGAGTTTTGCAGTGCTGTAGTAGTGCAAGGTGATGGAAGACACATGGCTTGTTGTTTTCAGCACCGCTGGAATTGACCACAAGGGTCCTGAACAGATCAAGTTAGCCAGTTTCCCTCTTACTCTCCTTGAACAAGACAAGACACTCAAGAGAATAACCCTTTCACAGACTATTTCACAGACCAGTCAGGTGCTTGGAGACAAAAGAAGGGAGTAGACAGGGTCTTGCCACCACTAAAACCAAGAGGACAGGGCTTGTGCAGCCCCAGCAGAAGTGTCTGTCAATGGATTGATTGAATTTACAAACTTCAAGTGACTTTGAAATCACAATTGTGTGATCTCCATTCACAGTCTTTTAAAACCAGTTCAATACTCCTTTACCAGACAGAAGAAAAATGTTGCTGTCACGCTGGGTGCGTTCAAGGCCACACTTCTCTGATAACCTTGATCCCTTGGTACTGCTAAACCCAGTGGGGCAGATGTGTGGGAGAGACAAGGAGCAAGAGCAGAGGTGTAAAGAATACAGGAATTAAGAGGAAGCAAGGGAAAGACAAAGATTTAGGGTAGCCAGGAGGAGTCAAGTGGAAAATGGCTAAAGAAACCAAAACACAGCCTGGCACTGGTGATGACAGAGACTGAATGAGCTTTACAAGTCATGTCAATAGAACCAATGGAAGAACCTACTTAAAGACTTTCAAACCTGCATCTTCTCTCAAAATATGAATAGGGCAGAAACAAGCTATTTGTGCTTGGCAGGTAGAGTCAAGAAAGTTTATGCAACAGTGCAAAAAGATAAGCACCTATTTAAGAGCAAACTGTTATTTTTATGCAACATGCAAGCAAATCGAGCTCTCTCATCACAGACAAAAAAACCTTCATGCTGTCAGCTGCAAGTTCTCTTGGTGTTGTAAAGCACCACAGGGCACAAAATCACTGTGGTATTTTTTGTGTTGGTTGTCAACCTCAATTTCCTGGAGACTTGGAAAACAGAGGAGACATGAAGCACAGGAAAATCTGAACAACAATTATCAGCCCTTAACAAAAAGCAAATCTGTGAAATGCATTTTCTCTCTAAGAAATAGACTGTTAACCTCTCTCCAATACTGAGTTAGCAAAAATATGAAGGATGTAACTAAGCATCTGCTGGAGAGAAAAGGGGAGAGGGGAAAAGGGGAGAGGGGAGGGGAGGAGATTGTGTTGTGAAGTAGGTGGAACAGGAGCAAATGTTTTTTGAAAATACCTGGCATGGATTACAGTTCATCAGCTCTAGAAGAGGGTTACTTGGTCTTGGCCTCCCCTCATAAATTTCTTTTGTTCACTTGGGTCACATTATTCTAGCCTAGATTCAAGCCTAGATTATGAAAAAGGCAGATCTCAGAGACTGCATTTGTTTACTTTGTCAGCTCAACATATTAAGTGCAAATTTATATGTACACAATATATCTTATTAAATGCTATGTCCTGCTTTGGTCTATTCTTTTCTGATTTATTTTGAACTCAAAGACCGTAACTGTAAGTGCCTTCAAACTTACAGATACTTAGGCCACTGGGGAAAGAGCAGAAAAAAAGTGAAATGCAGCAACCATTACTGTCCAACTTCATTACACTCATGCCTTGGAAGGATAAAACAAAAATGTACTGGAATTGAATCTCCTCTGAGGGAAGAAACTGAAAGCAACATGTTTGCTAGAAACAGTGCACATTCAATCCACTAAAAATCATCAAGATATGCAAAATTTAAATGCCACTTAAAAATGGATACTGAGAAAATCTACAGACAGCACCAAGGAAAGTACATTTGTTTGGCTGTATCCTTGACCCACAACAGCACAGTGCAGGTGTAAAGCAGATGTAGAGAACACAGCATGTTTCCAACACCAGAGGCTGCAAGGGATGTGCAGGACTCTCTCAGTCCTAAGCCATGGTCCAGGCTGCAGAGGGGGGGCACAAGCACTGATTGCAGTAGATACCACTGGGCATCCACAGCAGGATATTCGAAGGATATCTAAACTGATTTACAAATATTATTATTATCAATATTTCCATCACAGTCTGGGTTGAAATAAAGTAGCAACAACTGGCACTCTCAACTCTGCTTATCCCCACAACAGATCCCAATGACAACTGTAAGCACAGCAGTGCCAAGAACAAAAACAGAAACTCCAGTATATACACACTGTGTTTGGAAAAGAAACTTATTCTGTCTCCAGCAGTGCCATCTTCCTGCTGTAAATACATACCGGGTAGTAATGCTTGAAGGAGAGATGTGCCAATTGTTTAAACCAGAGCCAGTGGTGAGGCTCCTTTGGGAGCTGACAAGGACAAGTCACAACCAACTCCTGAGATTCCCACTGCAAAACCTGCTTGGCAAAGGGCTGTGTTGCAACATGTGCT
The DNA here is from genome assembly GCA_035222235.1 of Margarornis squamiger. Taxonomy (NCBI): domain Eukaryota; kingdom Metazoa; phylum Chordata; class Aves; order Passeriformes; family Furnariidae; genus Margarornis; species Margarornis squamiger. The sequence continues at coordinate 46,826,515 of JAWWTY010000123.1, read as the reverse complement.
TTTCATACAGAGCACTTATTTCTGACTGTAATTTAGCCTCCTGCCAGGAGATGCTCACACATATCAAGTGAAACAGCCTTGCTCATCCATATCAACCTACACATCCTCATATAATAGCAGCAGCACAGCATATTCTCTGCTTCCAGTGGTCTCCCATGGATCACAAGATGGATTTGGTTAACTGTGCTTATCTCCTCTCCATAAAAGCCTGTTCCACAAGGGATGTTTTCTGGCCTTTCATACTGTTGAGTTATAAAATCCACAAGTGAAGAGGCCTCTGTGGATGTTTCTGTGAAACCATTCCACTACTCCTGTTACATGGGAAGGAAAGTTAAAAATAGTGGGACATCACCAGCACTAAGTGAATGTTAGAAACAACATATAACAGTAATGCTTATCACATATGGGAGGAGAAAAGAAAATACCTGAATTATGTTTTCAAAATTTGTAATGTCTGTTCTTAATAAAACAGAAAACAAAACCAGGCCATCAGTCTACTAATCTCCATTCACTAAGTTCTGCAGAGGAGACAGGAAAATACTTGGAGCATGTCAGATTCCCCTTGTCCTCTATTTTTGAAAATACTAAATTATTGAAGTTATATATTAAGAATGTATTACACACTGTCTAGTGAATGATGGGACTGCAATGCATAATATAGATACAGGTGTAAGCTTCCCAATATGTGCACATGAAGTGACTTGCTGATCTAAAACACTTGCTTCCTGCCAAAATGATTTCAAGAGAGTGGTGGAAGGAAAAACAGATTCCAAAGTAATACACTAATGATTGAATTTTGTAGCTGAAATTTATAGCTCTAAAGACATTTTATTCACTTATTTTACATTATTCGGGTAAATAATGTACAGTGAATTAGTAGAAGAGCAAATAAAAATTAAGCATGGCTCCAGCAACTGCAAATATCTTGACTCAGACTACTTCATGCCACGTGCCACAGCAGTGTCATGGAGTAAGACAGCTCCATTAAGACAGAGGAGTCAATTGTGATTTGTTACTCCTCACCCAGGTATCCTCTATACTCAGCTCAGTGTCTTGACAAAAAGAAGAAAGAATGAATACCAGAGCAGATACAGTCAATGTGATGTGTGATCATTACAAATCTGGTTGTCTGCCAGCACTGCTGAGAACAGGACATCAATAAAGTTTGAGGATGTTGCCAAGAGAAATCCAACCTAAATGAGAAAGAAACTTCCTAGAAATATGACTTGATTTGCCCACTCTTAGAGTCGACCTATTTTCCTTCATATGGGGAGAATATATTGTACAATATGAATGGATACTTTACAGGAGTTTTTTGTTTGGTTGTTTTTTGGTGGAGGGTTTTTTTGGTTGCCTTTTCTTTTTTTTTCTTTTTTTTTTGGTGTATGTGTGTAAAGGTTGCACAGCATCTTTTGAAATCTCCAGACATTTGATGGGGCTGCTCCTGAACTCACCTCACTCTGTGTTCAGAATCTGTTGTCAAGTAATAAATTAAATGAATGGATAAAACATATTCTAGGGAAAGCCCAAGGATTCACTAGTGAAATGCAGACTTCACCAGCTGCAACTTTGTCAAGGCCTAGGGTTGCACTCAGCTTTCTAAGATGTTTTAAAAGAAGTTCACATTCTTAATCCCAAAACAGAGTTCAGCTCCAAGACAGGAATCCTTTGGTGGCAGTGGGGGTTTAGTCATGACATATGACTTATCACTGACCCACAGACACCTCCACTGAGGTACCAGTTCAACATAGAGACCAGCCTGAACCCTCCTTTTGAAACAGGAAGCCCCAAGCAGTCACACATATACTGTCACATAGGCTGTTATTAGTCCAACATTGCCAGTGATGTTACTATAAAACCTCTGCTTTTGTGTCCTGTACCATTGGCATCCTCGTGCATGTGTCACTGTACGGCTCAGGGAGGCAGTATGGACATGCAGTCACGTGCCAAGATGCAGAAAATCAGTTCTAGTTTCTGAACAATCCCTATTATCACAGAAAAGGTCATGAAACAAAGCTGGCTATTCTGTGGACCTGGAACCTGGGAGGCAGATTCCCCCAGAAGGTCAGGAGTGTTAAAATAACAAAGAAGACCCTCAGACCGACTAGTCTGCTTCCCTACAGTGAAACAAGCTGTGTTGCAGCTGACCTCAGAACCAGTATTCAGAGCAGGATTTAAGCTGTGACAGGAATAAGAGCTCTGCAAGAGCAGTGCTTATCCTCACGTTGCAGGACAGCCCAGTTCTGGCAGATTTGTCAGAGAAATAGCTCAAGGAAAAATATCCCTGTCATGCTGCCAGTGCCAGTGTTAAACTAGGTTAATTGTCAGAGAGAGGCGGAGGTTGGCCAAACTTGCAGCATACGGCCTGTGTGGCTTAATGTCAGACAAGAAATGAGAGTCTGTTGCTTGTGAATAACCACCAACCTTCTGCAGCTCCCATCACCTCACTCCTCCTTCCTACCCCACCAGACCTTCAGTGCTTTGCTCTGTCCGGTCCCCATTCCAAAGTGGATTGCCTGTTGTGAAGCTGCCTCCAAGTGGGATAAGGTTTGACCCCTCTGCCCTCCTGTTACATGGCAAAGCTTGTAAGCACACTTCTTTTGAGCAGCCTATAGAAAAATCAAACTGAGACATAAGTCATTAATGGAAAGAAACCTTTCTGCCAACTGTAACTGTTGCACTGCATTTCCAGCTTGGCAGAGTTTCCTTTTTTTTTTTTTTTTTTTTTATCTGGCTCAGGTTTTACTTTTGGCAACAAAATGTATTTGTTGAGATTGACACTGGCCAATGTCAGCCTTTCCAAAGGTGTGAGAAATCTTGAGAAAACACTCCAGAAGAAAAAAAGGTCTAATTCTGATCTCAAGTATGTGTAGGTAGCTGTGAATGAAGTAAAGGTGACTTTCTCGCAAGAACAGAAGGAAACGAAGCAAATCTTTCTCAGTCTATAACTGAAATGCCAATTTTCCTTACACACAAAATTCCCAGACAGAATCAACAAATTCTTAATGCTCTCAAAGGCTTTTTGGTTTCTGGAGCTGTCCCAGACAAATTCATTTCTGCACCCAGAATCACAGTGCTGGGGAAAAAGAAGCTAACCAGTAACACTCATACAGCAAAAAAGCAGCACTCTCTAATCTGCTCTGTGGAATCAGGAGGGATGTGCAGGTGGGGAAAGGTACTGTCTCTGGGAGAGTGTGGCACAAGGTGAGGGAGAGACCCAGATCCCACCACACTGCTAAGGGGAAGACCTTGCATATTTGACAGAGTGCAGTTATTCTTTGGTCAGAGTGACTGGATCCAGATAGCCACAGTCAATTAAATGATTACTTTCTGCTGCACCTCCTGTGCTAACAGCATAGTCTGTATCAAGCACTCCTGAATACAAGACTTAATATATTTAGAAAATTCAATTTGGGCACTTCAATACCATGAGTTTAGACTAAACTCCTCCTGTACTTTTAACAATAATGCAGCATATTTACAGTTCACCTACCTGGGCTTCTGCTACGGGGCTTTCAGGCCTTTTCATAGTAAAATCTTAAACTTTTCTGTGCAAGTCTAAAAGCTGGTAATACAAAGGAGAATGACAGAGGCAGGATCAAGGCATAAGAGATGAGAGGAATAAACAAAGTTGAAGACCAGAAGAGGTATGAAGCACCGTACAGGAGTGGAAGAGCAAGTGAGAGGGCTGGCGGAGCAGAGTCACACAAACTGCAGTGAGGGAAGAGGCTGGGAAAGAGACACTAGTAGCTCTTTTCTGTAGATTTTGAGAAAGAGCTCAGAATTCTGAAGGAAAACTAGGTCCATGTTGTCCTCATGGCCCCATTGTGAAGCTGTCATATAGGGGTGAAGCTAATGGGTAGCCCTTGATATGCTCATCCCTTTCTGCTTCAATTCCTCTCAGTTCTGCTTTCCCTAAGAGACATCCGATTCTAATACCCTGGAAAGACCCTTTGAATTTTATCAGTGTGCTTTGTCCTGGCTATTTAATGCAGCTATTCCAAACATTTAATTTATATTTTAATTCAAGAATATTTCCATTCAAGCCTTGCTTTCCAGCACTTTCAGCTTTAATTAACCTCACAGCTTAACTCTGATACAAATTTCTGTACATGCATCTTTGAGTAAGAAGGCCAGCACATGGCTTTTGCAGTGGACTAACACATGAGCCCTAAAGGTGCTCCAGGCTTATCAATTTTGTCACGAATAATGCGTGTATCCCCAGCCCCCGTGTGGTTTGAATTCAGACACAAGTTTCCCCATAGAGTCGAACAGAAATTAAGTAAGTTTGCTGCACAGTTAAGCTCAGTGCTGGAAGGGGACTGGAAGGGTGTACCTCATTGTTTTTACCATAAAAGAGATGTGCTCAATGACACTAGAAGACAGCTGGCACTTGCACATCTTCTTTTTAAATTGAATGGAGAAACTAGATTTTACTGGCTCTTCCAGCCCAAAGTGCTGTTTTGAAATTTAACAGTAGTTATCATATACAAGCTACATGGGGAAAGTTGATCCAGTTAACTTGGTGAGAATCCTGTGATGGTTTCATGTAAAACTCAAGAGGGTTAAGAAAAAAAAAAAGTTGTGGGGTTGTTTTTGGTTGGTTGGTTGGTTGGTTGGTTTTTTTGCACAAAGGCATAGGTTGTACATTTCCCCCAGACAAACAACAGATTTTAAAAACCAATGGTTTGATTCAGATTAGTGGGATAGATCTAGCTGGTGTATTACCAGCGGGGACTAAGGCCAGGAGCTGTTTAATCCTTGGAGGAAAGCAGTGCCAGGAAGAGTGGCTGCCATGGGCTCCCCGGTGCTCGCCCTGTGCTCAGCACACGCGATGCCCGGCACCCTTCCAGGCGCTCACTCGGTCAGCATGGCCACCTGCCGAGTTGGGATTAGGTTGAAAACCAACTTATGCTTTCCACATGATTGAGATCCTTGGGGGAACAAGGTGAGGTTGTTCACTGCCTAGTCTTGCAACCCCCTTCCCTTCAATTTTATTTCTAAGTGGTTCTTTGAGCTCAAGGTGCACAAAACCTGGCTATTGAGAAATAGCCTGCTACACAGGTCATGTTATGAAGTGGGAGGGATAGCAATGGTGTGAGCAGTGTCACCAGGCCCTCAGACTCAGGAGAGCCTCCTACAGTGACCACAGGCGGCCTCTCCATCCACATACCTTGTTTTTAACTGGAGGGAATAACATCCCCTGACTCAAAAGAAATCTTGGGCAAGTACTTCCTTTCTGAAGATATCTTACATAAGAAAGAAAGAGAGCAGATGCCTGTCAAAGCCTCTTTACAGGGATATAAAGGAGAAGGCATGAACCCTGGGGTAGGGCCTCCTCAACACCCAAACAGACCCTTACAATGCTGAGAGCCATTGGGCTGGTGTGGCTACACCCCACCCCCTCCCAGTGGTTTCTCAAGGGAGATCTCACAGGTTTCTCTTGTCCTTCTGCTAGAGGTTTCCACGGGCTTCTCCTCAGGAGGGAGGACCCTGGCTTACCATGTGCTGCTCTACACAATTTGGCTAAGAGCAAGGACAAGAACAACATCTATGTTAACATCTTTGCTAAGGGCAAGGGAGTGACAACACACAATGACCAGGGAAGCGGTTTCAGTACAGGCAACAATATCAGGAGATATGCACTTGCTTGCTGAGAATGCCTATAATTATTAGGCTGCTAACAGAAAATTAAAAATAGTGGCACCCATCATCTGTCCCATAAAGTGTCACTACAACACATCCACGCACCTCTTTTTCCTATCTGTGTGGCATGCAGCCAAAGTGCAAAGGTCTGTCATAGCCTTTCCTCAACTTCATTTATCCTCTTCAAATCACCTAAAATCTCTTTATTTCTTAGATGGATTCCAGAGCTTGCATCTCCAGATGGGTTTTGGGCTATAGTGTAATCCTTATTCCCCAAACTGCCCATTCCACACTTAGGAACAAAAATACCTTCGTATTAAAGCCAACTTCAACAATGCAACAAAAGTAACAATCTTTGTTTGAATGCGGTAGAAGGGAAGAGATGGATTGTGTGAGAAGGAGGGCAGTGTGAATCCCAACTGATTCTTCCTCTTGCACCAGCACCAGTGATGGTAATTGAATCCCCCACCATCCTCCATCTCTTCCCTTGTTCCTTGCCAACCTGTCATCCCCCTCTTCCTCCTCAGCTGGTATATCTGGTGGCTGAAAGCCAAGAAAATAATGAGTCCTGACTGAGGGCAGTATTTGTCCTGGCCAGCAACCAAAAACAGAGTGATAATGAAAAAAAAATGTTTTCTGTCTACTACAGTCTAGTTTTGAGCCATGCTGCAAGCCACCAGACACACTGCACACAGCAGGGACTCTTCAGTTGGCTGTGGGGAAAGATTTATGAAGCTGCTTCTGTGGGGTTTGTGATAAAAAAGTTCTGTGGCAGTTGACCTGTGCCCCCCTGTGTCAGGCTCTCCTGGACACTTGTGGCTATGCTGTCCCACTCACAAAACTTTACAATAAAAACATTCTGCATGCAAGTGCCCAAGCAACTGAAATAGCAACCTGTAGGTCATAACATTTGTATAAACTGACTAAACAGGAATGAAAGGAGGATTTCTCTTTTTCTTTCTACTGCTGCTATTAGAAAGGACCTTGAATCCATCCCACAGATTAGTATGCCAATGCCTTGTGCAGCATCCAGCAGCAGCCACAGATACCAAATACACGTGGAGAAGGAGAAGAAATTCCTGAAATGAGCTCAAACTGCCTGGTGCCCTTTTGGATTGCATCAGCCCCAGCAAATCCTGCTTCCCATTGCTTTGGCCAAAGACAGAGTGGTGCAGGAGATCCTGAGCGCTGGCTCCTGGCCTGGGATGCCAGGTAGCATTCCAGGCTGGGCAGTGGGGAGGGCACGTGCACCTCCCATTGCTGACAGCCGAAGATGCACGTCCGAGCCCCAGTCCACACCCACTCCATTAAGAACAACTGCCAACATCCAGCACGACTAACATCTCTGTGGGTTAGAAGGCTAAATAAATAAGACATGAATAGCTACCGTACATCATAGCCCTTTACCCTGGAAGAATCAGTGAACCTGAATTCCCCAGGAAAAGCAAGTAGGCTTTGTCTCCGCCTGTGCTCTGATTAATCTCATTGGTTTGTTTTCCTGGAAACTAGATGTCCCAGATGCCATTGTTTCCATTATAAGTATTCATCTGCTCTGTTTTGAGCTTGATTGCTCCTGTAGCCTGCTTGGCTTAACTGGTTTTTTGGGGTTTTTTGTTGTTGTTTGTGGTTTTTTAAATTCATATTCTTAAACAAAATGCCAGCAAATTAAAATGAGGGCATAGCTGCAACCCTCAACACCAGATTTGTTAAATCTTTAAAAATACCTATGGCATAGAGAAATCCTGAGCTGTTGTATGCAGTGTGACTAAATTATTAATAGTTGCCATGCACATCACACAAGAATTTCAAAAGGGGACTTTGTGTTTCAGCAAAACACTGCTATTTTTGTCTGACAGTAGAGACAAAGTCATTTAGAAATTACTCTCATTGGTACTAATCACAACTGCTACTAAAACATTCCCCATTACGTAGGCATAATACAGTAATTTTTCATTTTTGAGCAGAATTAGCCATTTCATTCATTATCTCAATGAAGATCTTGAAAGTTAACAATTTGTTAAAATACAAACAAAAGATAACTAATGAAAACATACTGGAACAGACATCTATTTCTAGTTATAAAAGCCCTATTAACTAGTATGATAACATTCAAACACAAATTAAAGTAGTAACATTTACAGATGATACCACAGTATATTTGCTTTATGGGTAGGAAAGATCAGCTATGGGGTTGTTTGAGGTGTTTTTTTTTAAAAAATGAAGACATATGAACAGATTGCTACATTTAAATTTGCATTACAGAGAAAATAACACTCTGCTGTGGGCAAAAACAGAAATATGGGAAATTCCTTTCCTGTCTCAAGTGAATTATTTCTGGTGAAAAGCTTCTCAGCATTTTGCTACAGGCATGCAGCTTTACACACAGAATATTATGCATGTACACACAGAGAGTGCTCTTCTGGGTCTATCCTGATGCCCTCCTCTATGCCCAGCTCCCTGCAAACCAATTTACGGGAAATAAAGAAGAAACACAGATTCAGAAATGGAAAAAAATCCCCAAACCCAACAACCACCAAAAGCGTCGGCACTGAGAAGCAAGTTGATATGGAAAAAAGCAGCTTCACTCAGTATGTCTCAGCAGCTTCCAAAGCAGAAAGCAATGGGGACGTACTGCTATTATTAGTCCTCTGGATGGGAAGCAGCACGGTTTGAAGCTGTTGGCAAGATGTTGCAGGATTTTCTTCGCACATATGCAAAGGCAGAGACACACAGGCAGACAGACAGACCCCCCAAAATTCTCATGGTGAGCCCCTTCCCGCCACTCAGGTGAGACAGACAGACAGAGAGCACGACGCTGACGCGACTGTGCGTACTCACAGCTCGGAGTACAAGAAGTGCAGGTTGCCCACATTGTCTATGTAGTTTGCAGGACTTAGCCAAGGTAGGACCAGTAACAGGAGAGCCTTCATTTTCAGTGCAGTGCTGGCACTGCTGCTAGGTTTCCTCCTTCCCACCGTCTCTCTGTGCTGGTGGGACACACAACGAGAAGCTTTTGTGCCAGCCAAGCCCCTTCTAAGCAAGCCTTTCCATTTCAACGCAATGGTAGCACATTATGAATCGAGCTTAAATCCCTTAAACGAAGCTACACTGCAAAAATCATTGACCTGTAAGAGGATTACTCGATCTGACTCTCAGATGGGTAGATGTGAGGGTTTAGGGACAGCACAGCGTGGTTGGCGAGACAGTGACTTATGCTGCAGAGGAGAGCGATGCTCGGGGAAGAGACCTGCCTCCTGCAGGATTCAGAGTGGTTCTTCAGAGGCAGCTGGTATGTTTACATCACTGCCCACAAGCAGATGGGTTACGAGCTAAACTGCATCACGGAAGGGTGTAGCTGTCTGACAAGGGGGGGAAAAAATGCCCCCCGTGGAGTTTCGTAGCAGGCGATATCAGAAGACCACACCTTTTTAAAGTAAAACACCGCAAAAGATCACAGTCAACTGCTGGCTGTTTGCATCTCAGTCTGAATTCCCCAAACCCAGTCAGACGTTTTTGTACAAACATAAATCATGTAATAATCCAAGGACATGTCTCTTCTCAGGGTTTTTTCTGAAGGATGCAAGAGCAAACATTTTAAATAAGGATGCTTTCAATGTACTGCTCCATGGTAACCGGTGTTTAAAAAAAACCGATAAAGTTCTCTCATCAATTACAAAGCACAAAACGGCAAGTTCACCTTGTCCCATCAGTGACCTCATCTCTGATCAGAGCAAACTTTGTTTTTTTCTCTGAGAACCAGGATTGGTCTGAACCTGAATCATGCAAGAGATACGAGGACTGCTGCCTGCCCTGATGACTCTAGCAGAGTCTACTTTAATTTATTCACTGAGAACACAGATCACGGTCTCTCAAGATTTCAGATGGGCTCTGAGCTGTTCTCGTTGCAGGCACCAGAAGTTTATTACTATTGTTGTATTAGTTCGATTAGCAAAGTCACACGCCTTCTCTCCCCTCTGTTGATTCACCAGAGTTAAAGAGAACAGCATCAGCTCGGTCTGCTCAATCTGTCCCTGGGTGTGACGGAGCACAGCGTCCATCTTTCCTGCCCTGCTGTTAGTTGGAGGTGGGATGGCAAGAGAAGTTTCTGCATTTCTAAGAATTAAATTATGCAGAGGCATAAGATACCTTGGGTGATAATTAGTGCTGTGCTTAAAATAAAAATAAAGGTACTACACATTGTCTGCAAGCACAAGGTTGCAGAAGCCCACCTTTAGGGGTCACTCAGAATGCTTCCTCTTATTTCTTCTCTCAGGTGGGAATGCCAGTGAGACTGCACTACCCAACCCCTGGAAAGCTCAAACCCGAAACAGCAGAAATTCCCTGTGGTTTCCTGTTCTCCTGTCTCTGCCCTTTGGCCTTAAAGTAGCTCAGCCCGCCCGACCGTTCTGAGGAAGGAGCATGCATGTCATGAGTAGCAAAGAAGAAAACATCCAACCCGAGTAGCAATGCTTTTTATTGAACTACCTTAGAGGCTTTAAAGTTTGATGGAAAGGAAGACCCTTGCTCTATCTCTCCAGTCTCTTGCTCCCTGTGTTTGCAAAGCTGAGATTTAGTGCAGGGAGCCTGACACAGGGAAGGAGCAACAGCAAGAGACTGTGGGAACATGCTACTGAGCCAATTCTTTTTACCCCTGCTGGGGCTCAGGCCAAGTAAGCCAGAGGCATAGGATCTTAAAGATCCTGAGGGAAAGATCCAGGCCACTGACATTCAGTAATAAGTGCTAGAATAAAACTTGCCATGCTTTTACAGGACCAAATTGTGGTTTATAGCACTGCAATTCTGTAAGATACGTAGTGAGCGGTACCTTTACTACTACCTTAAGGAGGAGAAACTAAGACACTGGAGTGACTTGCACATGTCCATGTCAGAGAACTGACACTAGAAATCAGAGCTGTTCAGCTGTTCTAGCTGTGTGGCTTCCATCAAAAAAACAATATTCCAATTTGCTTATTTATTGGGGTTCGGGAGATGGGTGGGTGTCCTGCTAGTTTTATGGCCACAGAATCATCATGTCAAAAAAAAAAAGAAGACAAACAGGAAGATCTAAAACACGTTAAAGTCAGCTATATGTGTAGAAAAGGGAAAGGGTATTTGTAGTAGAGGCTCAAGATTTTGTGGGTAGAATCTGTAGAGAAACATAATTTCAGTGACAGCAGCTCACAGAAGACTGACGGTCCCTTTACATGCATTACTACTGAAATCAGCATTTGAGGAGTGTCAGAAGAGTACTGATCAAAGGCAGAAAACTAAGATTAACTTTGCTACTTTTTCCCCTTAGCAGCAGACAGCTAACCTTGCTGAGCACTGCCAGCCTGGGCTGGGACCTGCTGCCACCACCTCTTATGCCATGAGCCAGCAGCACTCTCACAGAGAAAGCCAGGTCCAGAACTAGGTGGGCCAAGGGCACCCAAATCCACAAACACCAAACTTCTAACATGTGAAAAGTGGTCTCATGACCTTTTCAAGGGGTTGACAAATCTGTTGCTAATTTTTTCCAGTTTCAGTAATGCAAAATGGTCACATTTTGGTTGCCTAAAACAGTGTAATTTCAGTGAATGCCTTCAGTGAATAAATTCCTAGTGAGAATCCAGGTGCTTCAGGAAATGAGGTCTCCAGTTCAAATGGGGACACGTTTGAATGGCAGGCTGCAGAGCCATTTCCAATTACAGGCTTCAAGACTCTGTAGTGTGCAGCCATGTGAACAGATCTCTGCTCTCTGGCTCACCAGCCTGCTTACCAGGGATGCTCTGACCCTCAGCATTGCCATGTCTGTGCAGGAATGTGCTCCCAGCAGCAATCTGGAGCCCTGCACTGGTTGCTTAAGGCTTCCTGCACAATGCATATGTCAAAACACACATTTAGAAACACAATTTACACCTGTAAAGTGCAGGGGAAGTCATGTCACTGGACAACAGATATAGGCCACAGAAAAGGGCAGCACTTAGACCCCATCTCTCCTTCAGCCTGAGGTGCTGTTACCCAGACTATGCCAAAGCATTTGTCTGCCACCAGAAATCACAGCCCTGAATGTTTACTCTTTTCCTCAGAAAGGGCAGAAGATGCAAGACAAAAGCAGCAGCACATGCTTTTACTCTGTAAAACAGAGAATCATTTGTCATCAGTTCTCTCCTTGCAGGGCAAGCAAACTGCTCCCTGGAGGGGTCTTTCCCAGAGGCAGAGCAGAGAGTATCCTGGTCACCAGGACAGGTAAGCCCTGAGGGACAGCCCAGTCAGGGTGCTCTTCCAGACCCTGTCACTCTGTGAGTCCCACAGTGTGGTGCCCTGGGTAAGTGCTCACCTGGAAGAACAGAGCACTCAGCTCCAAAGACCAATACCAAACCAGAATATTTTCTGCTCTACTTCTCATATAGGTCATTTGTGATTCAAAAAAGGTTTGAAGAAAGGGCAATTATAAAACCCTTAATGTGGTATTAAAATATTTATAATAGCTCAGCTTCCCAAAACTCACAGGTCTCTTCAGACTACATACACACTTCCATTATGCAGCTAACCACAAGGTATCCACCCAGAACTGCTAACAATAGCACTAACTACATTGAATGCATTTGATTCTAATAAAAAGAATGAGATATTTTCATATAAATGGACTAAATTCAGCTCTGAATTAATAATACTATAGGTGTTCATTGGAGGTGAAATCAACAAATCTTTTCTGTTTCAACAAATCTTAACCGTTTCTTTTGACCAGCATTAATTGAAGATTTTTTACCTCTACTCAAAAAAAAAAAAAAAAAGTTAAAAAAAAAAAGGTCTATCAACAACAACTTACTGGGTTTGGAAATGCTGTTCGAGGTGACCCCGTTGCATGACCTCTGAGCAATGTTCTGTGAAAGGGCAGCTAACCATTAGCTTGTCCAGGAGGTTATTCACTAGTATGCTGGACTTTCTGCATGTCTGGAGAATTACAAGCTTGCGGTCCATGGGGCAGAAGTCTTTTTCCACAAGGAAGTTTGTAAGGCAGGCTGTGCAGAAGGTGTGACCACAGAGTGTGTCTAATGGCTGAAGCAAAGGTTGCAGGCAAATGTGGCATATCAGATCATCATCTACTTCTTCAGTGTAGCTGTACAAGTGATTTTCTTCTGGTAAATGTGCTTGGCCGCAGGTGACACAGAGTGGTGGGGAACTGTCCTCCATATCTTCTTCTTTCTGGCTCATGATCGGAATTGATGTAATTCAAAAGGGAGCAGGCGGGAACACCTGACCTGTTTTCTATTCAGGAAAGCTGCAGCAAGGTTTATGTGCCATCAGATCTGTGGGGAGGAAAGACAGGGGATTATATTCTGGGTTATTATGTTCTAGGATTATCTTACTTTACTTACAGTATGTATATGGACATGAGGTATTTTAACAGGTGTTAGGGAAGGATTGCATCTTTGGGACTGGGAGGGTGAAGCAAAGAAGGAGGCAGAAAAAGGAGAGAGAGTTAACTCCACGGACTTCTATTCTCTTAAATCTACCTCAATTTACACAGATACTAAAGAAAGATAGCAAAATAGGGAGAAATACTACTGGCATTTAATGGTTGAAATCCTTAACTTAGCATATAATTGCAGTTCCATCAGCTGATTTTGTGGCTGCATTACTTCTCCTGGAAAAGCCCTATTGTGTGTAGACAGACATTGCAATAAAGTAGCTAATAAATAATGAAAGAAAGAAGAAATATAGCCAGGAATAATGGTTGCTGCCTGAACTGCCTGCTCAGCACAGAATGGAAGAACAACAGCTTCACCTAATGAACACAAGCATACAGACACTTCATGCGTAGCCAGAGAGAAGACAATTTGGGTCATGAGAACTTCGAGCTTGGGACCCTCTAGACCATTCTCATACCACAGCAGCAATGGACCCATGCCCCTGTCTGCCTGAAGTCAAGCAGTTATAGCCATCTGCACCAGCATAATCAGTTCAAAACTTCATTTACTTTGCAAAGCATCAAATACATCACATACTGAAGTGGAGACGATGCCAAGTACTGTATCACTAAGAAAATAGGCCTCTTCCCTTCATAATTTGTAATACAGAAACCCACTATGTCCCTAACTGCAAACCCAATTAGCTCTGGCCAAAGCACCTGTCGGCTGGCATTTTAAAGATGTAAACTCTGTGGGTGGCAGCAAAACTGAAGAGTAATTTGTAGTTTTTACTTGAAGAACCCCAACTACTCATTGGAGCACTTAGATCTCATTACATCTATGATTATTTTGTTATACTGCTTTGAAAATAAACATGGAGATATAAAATATGCAATGGCCTAATTACTGCTCTTGCTTGAAAATGTAAATCTTATTTACTGCTCTGCCGTAACACTGTACCCTTGCTTCCAGCTTGACTTAATTTGCTGAGACAATGTGTCAGCCTCAGACACACACGTTTGAGGGCAAATGAGGGAAAGAATAATAAAAGAAGTCTGTCTATGACAGAGCATATTTTCATATAAATAAAACCTTGTTTTTATGCAAAGCTCATGGGCTCAAAACCTAAGAGATTAAACTTTAACATGGCAGGTTTTTCTGACGTGAAGGTAAAATAATAGCCCCACTAACTCTAACCAGATGCTTAAATGTCATACATTCAATTCAATGCTTTGCTAAATCTTATTCTTATGTAGCAATTATGTTAAGTGTCTGTATAATAATAGTTTTTGCTTGCAAGACTAAGTTCTGCATAAGCTCTGTCTCCTGATGAGCAGTAGCTTCAGTGGAATTAAAATCATTGCCACTTAGAACACCTGAAAATATTTTAAATACTCTATACTGGGTCAAATGTTTCCTTTTGTAAAAATATTCCCAAGAGCTTTATGAACAACTCTTTGTGAAGAAATGAACATCTCTCTATAGTGCAGAAAACATCTCTGCCTATTGTCTTAAAATAGGAATTATTATTTCATCCTATTGAGGTGACATACAGCAAAATGAAATGAGAAAAGATGATCAGAGGCTGAGGTGGGGACTGTTTGGGCACTGCAAGTGGATCGTGGCAGGAAGCTCTTAGACAACTTCTCAATGAAGTGTGGTGGCTGCAAGCTGGTGTTTGATCTACCAGCAGTGTTTTGCAATAGAGAGGGAGAGCCTTCAGCAGCTCTCCACATCCCTCACTCACGGAGGGAGCCCGTCTCAAGTCAACAGGACTGCTTGCAAGAATGGCAACACATGCCTTGGGAATTTGCAGGATTGTGGCTTTAAAAATAGACATAAAATAAATTAGAAATCAATAAAGCAGGACAAAAATAGCACTGCATTATAAACTTGGTTTTTTCTTGCATTTTCAAATGCTGTTGCACCTGGGGCAATGAGAGATGTGGGCATTATTGTGCTGTTTCTCCGCTCTGCTGCCACGATTTCTTGTACCACATGCACAAATAAATCCATGTGCGTGCTCTCCCCATGCACCACACACCAGAATACAGTCAAGCCCAACATTTTGTTGCCTCATGGACGTTCCCAAGGACAGAAATTCTTACTTCCTGCTGGCAGGAGACCCAACACACAGCTCCCATCAGCAAACCTGCTGAAAGCTGAAGCCAAAGCCCTGCTTTGAGGAAGGAGCAGCCTGCAGGAACAGGAGCATAGACATCAAAACTGTCCCTTCCCAAGCTCATGCCCTAATCCTGAAAGTACTGCTCCTTCACTCCCACATGTACAACACATTAATTCCCCTGGTACAAATTAGGTACAGCTGGAAACATTGCTTCAGCTCCAAAGTGACTGCAATTATTTCAGCATGACAAGAGGAAGAGAGGCATCACTGCCTTGCTGCAGCAAAAATTATGAGATAAGCCACAGAGGATGCAAAGTCCAACTGTCCTGGCCACATTAGAGATGCTCTTTATGAATATGACATAGTCATAGTTTATTAAGAAAATTTAGACCACATAATAATATAAATTCTGGGGAAAAAAATCTCAGCCTCTCCTGGCTAGCCTGGTCCATGTTTATCCATGATGAACCTTAATAAACTGCTGGACATATCAAACAATGAAATGATCAGAGTGAATATATCACCAAAAGAGTTAGCATGGAGGTCGTGTGACAGAGTTGTTGCACAGATTCAGTCAGAGAGAGACAGCAGTGGTTTGCCACGTTTACAGTCATTTGTATTTATAAAATGCATGTGCTGTCATAATAGTTATATAATTAATTTCATGTCCATTTAGGAAGTTTAAAGCCTTGATTCCTCTTGAATGGTATAGAAGAGAAGGGAGAGGTGACTTAAAATTGACCTGTTGGTTACCAGTGCTGATTTCTACTTCTTCTATTGCCTATGAACAAAAAGAAAAACAAAACAAACACCAAAAAACCCAAACAAAACAAAAACACCACAAAACCCCCAAAACAAACAAAGAAACAAAAAAACCAAACAAACAAACCCCACTTTGAGCAAGGAAACCTGTACAGGTAAATGGTAAACCGCAGTGAAATGAAAAAAAGGCAATTACCACCTGGCTGTACTTCTATCCTTCAAGGCTCATTCTTGAGGGAAGAAGAGAGGGGGAAAAAAGAGGGGAGAAATCCTACATTCATTTGCAGTTGGTGTCAACCACCACTGGCAGCCTCTGTGGTGCACGAATGTCACCTTGGCAGTCTCACGCTTCTTACAGTCAGAGCCGTATTGACAGTCTGGTTGTTGCATGGATGATTGAGAGGAGGAACTTTCAGAGGAGCTGATGGTGCCATGCTCAAGTAGACATCACCAGCATCTGTCTCTTTGCTGCTGTGTAGGAAGTTTTCAGCAACTCAGGTCCCAGATTTAGCATAATTGTACATCATCTACCACAGCTAGGCTTGGGATAAAGAAAACTAAGTGCTGATTTGTAAGAATGTCACACTGTTGTGACACTGCAGCAAATTAAGCTTCACTCCAAGGCAGAGACCTGAAGCAGAGGAATACAGCGCAAATGATGAAGGAAGAACATTGTCCTCTGGATATCCACATTGCCAAGTTTTCAGCCACAAGCTGGAATGAGAATGGTCACATCAGGGCATGAAATAACCCCAAGGGCTGTGACCACAGTGAAAACCACTATCATGGTAACATATTTTTTAAAAAGTTACCCAACAGGCTACTCTGATTTGAAGGAGTTTATACCTTACTGGTCTTCACTGCTTAGGAGTCTTCAGCCACCAGAATCATTTAAGAGAACAACAGTCAAAACCCAGAAAAAAAACCCCATGGACAGTAAACATGGAGAGTAGGTAGAGAGAATACCTTTTATTTCCTTGCATAACCAAGCCCATAGTTGTCCCTTTCCAATGAAGCATTTAACCAGTCTGAAGCTTAAATCCTGACTTACCACAGGAGTTACACTGGCAGCAGCACAGGAAGAGGAGGGCTTGCCAAGCAGAGTGGCAGAACTCCACTGCCTCTGCCCAGCCACACCGTCAAATATTAACCCAGCTGTTCAAGAGGCTGCACCTGGAAGTAGCATGGCACAAAAGGAACTTCAAGTAGCAACAAGTGAGTAACCAAAGCTAAAATGAAAAGAATTAAGTGATGAAAGATACTGAGGAAGTGGCTATCACAGAAGGAAAAAGTAGTTGCCTAAAGGCCAGAGAAACAGTGACACAGATCCTGGAGGGGTAGCTGCTGGCCTAAATCACAAATGCTGAAAGGTAAGCCAGTGAGCAGGCATCACTGGAAAACAGAGGAGCAACACAGATGAGAGCCAGAACAGTTAGAGGAATTTAGCTCCAGTGGCTCTGAAGTAGCATGGCTTGGTGGTAATGGAATCCTCAGTCGAGGGTAAGGGCAGCCAGCACGTGGAAGGAAAATGGATTCTGAAAAGAACAGTAACATTTACTTTGTCTGGGTTTTTGTTTGGTTTGGTTTTCTCTCTGTGTTTAAGTGACATATTTTATTAATGCTCCTGTTTTATTTTCGGACTCCTAAGTGTGTGGATAACAAATCCTGTATCTGCTGATTGAAAGGGGATGCCTTTTCATGCCCTGTTTCTTTGATCCACAACCCCAAAGGAGGTGGAGGTACTACTGACAGAGCTGTTGTACTCTTCTTAGCTAAATTGTGATGGCAAAGTCGTTCTGCTTCCTTCCCCCAGTGCCTGCATGGGCTGTTATCACCTATGAATGTGCATCTCTGAGTGAGTCACAGACATTTGTTTATGCCGTTCCACGTGCAGTGGCAAAAAAAAAAAAAAAAGGTATGGCCAAAGGGGCCGGTCTGCAGGCATGCAAGGAAACTGTTGTGTCACAGCGGCATTGCCAGCTGCCAAGTAAAGTCAGAAGCTCCTTATTCTTCCAGAGATGCTTTTACCTGGCCTTCCTTTCACCACTCTAGCTGTAAGCATGCTGTAACCAACACTTGCCTTTCTTGATGCTCAGCTTGTTTTGCTGAGAGCTTGGACACTGCCATCCTGCTTGTTAATGTTAAAAAATACCCACATCAAATTGCTAGAAGGCTTGGCAGCTTTCACAGTTACAGAATTAGCTCTTTAATGAAGTCTCAGCCCAGCTGCCAGGGGCTAGATGTGGGCAGGTTAGGCAATGTGGGCACTGTCCCCATCTAGTGGCTCACCCTCACTGGGGAGAAGTGTGGATCAGAGCCAGGAAGAAGAGAGCAAAGGTCCTCCTTCACCCTCTCAAGCAAAAGCACAAAGTTGTCAGGTTACACAGGGTTAGCTGTAACCATACTCAAGGGAGTATAAACCTTACTGCTCCTGTCAGAGCACAGGGTTACAAGATCACACCACTTATTTCATATTCAGGGTGTCATACTGAAGAATCAGGCTGAATATTTATACAAAACTATTTTCCTTTAGTAACATTTTAATTGTTTTAATTTATTATCTTTCATCAAAGTGTCTTCCCTGGTAACAGGCCTCCCAGGTTTCCCATTGCTGTATTTTGTTCTACTACCTAAATTATGTTTTTTTATAAAGCACACTGACTTTACTCTTCAAGGTGGTATTATATAACAATTGTGGAAAACAGAGTGACCCATACTCCAATAATATGTGTTATACAGTATTTCAGAGTCAAAAAGACAGTGATTCACATTGCAAAGATCTGTCTATAAAACATCATGTAATAATTTGCACCAATTCTGGCATAGCTGCGCTAAAGACCAATGGGGTTAGTCAGTCCGCCTAGATTTGAAACTTCATTTGAAGGAAGGTTATAAAACACTAAGGTCCTCAAAATCTAATCATCATGCCTTGTGACCAGGATTCCTCCTATATATGTCTTACTCTCTCCTTTCCCCCCCTTCTCACTTATTTTTAAATCTATTCTAACTTAAGAACAGTCACAACATTTTCTTTCTGCCTGACGTTAATTAGTTGGAGATTTATTATGGGCAGAGGTGAGATGCATACCTCCAGGTAAAAAGTCAGTAGCTGGAGGACAGCTGGCAGTCCTGGAGATACTGATTTAGCAGATAAGAATTCAGTTTGACTTTTAAGATGATAAAAAAGACTGTTAGAACTGGGTCTTAGAGGAAAATAACTATTTAAAAGTTCAGCACATCAGTACAGAATGTCTCTGAGACATCAAACAGGAGCTCCATAAGCTCTTCTCTGCCTGGGCCCAGCTTTAAGATAGTTTTTTGAAGTCATTATTACTCAAAAAGTTCTTCTTGTAGCTTATACCAACTGAAGCACTTTGCAGAGCTTTTAGTGATACAAGACGTTTCCAATTGAATAGAAAAATCCAATGGTACAGTACAGTAGGTGAATAACCCCAACTTTTTAAGTTGTAGCTCAAGCTGTGAAACCTAACAGAAATGTCATATTGTGCCTGCATGCACAATAACTCCTAAAACCAGAACCAGATTGTTTGAAAAAAAGTGGTTTTCTCTGTGACTCTTTCTGGAATTTACAGAATAAACCAATGTCGGAAAATGCTTTTTGTTGTGGAACTTCATAGCTGAAATATCTATTAGGAATGTATGGAAATATATTCTGCCTTTTCGTCTGTCTGTCTCTCGCACGCCCACACAAAGCTGGATTACTCTTTCTGACAATTTCAGGGATACAAAACTTTACTCAGCACGTTACAAAGAAAAAAGTCAATCCAGAAGTAACTTGAGAACATTAGGAACATCTGGACAAGATCTGAGTGAAGAGAAGATTTGAATAAGACAGCATATATCCACAGGTTAACCTACCCACACTACAAGGAACATGTCCTAGCAATGAACTCACCTTAGCAGAAAGAAGTGCTTCTGAGAAGACTTGTTGCTGGCATGCCTCTAGTTGTCAAATACTGTGTTGGTTGAGGTAGTAACTTCTGTTTCTTTCTTTTTTCAAATACAGTAAATCCAGACTTGGACCAACAGCTTATGCCAGAACAAGCTCACACTCCAAGTGCAAAGATGAGTTGTAGCAAAATGGGCAGGCTGTGGGTAACTGCTTCCCAAAGGCACACGGTCTGCCTGCTCAAAGGAAGTCAATCATGTGGCCAAAGCAAGGCTATGTGAGCAATTATGATTGACTCCTAAAGGGCTTCCTAAACATATGCTCATCTTAATTGACATAATAAATGCCATCGGCATTTCACATACTAAATTATAAAATTGCACAGTTATGTAACAAAAGGTGCATTACCACTCTGATTTGGCTGATTGCTCTGCCTGACTTTGGCAAGACTGGCAAGCTCACAAATACCACAAGCTTCTTCCAGCCATTTGACCAAATGACCAAACTTCATTTGTGTGGCTGGACAGCCGCATGCCACAGCTCCCTTCTAAGATGCTGGGAGCCAGGAGCAGGTACAGCAGTCCATGCAAACTGCATGAGGGAATGCATCCCTGGTCCTTGCTGCAAGTGTGTCTGGTGTATCTCTGTGATGAGGAATGCAGACCAGGTGTTCTCCATGAGGGCCTGCCCTACTTAACTTTAAAATAACACTACAACTGGCAGGGGAAAATGCAGGGGAATGTGAAAATCATAACTTAACACAGCTTCACAGTAAGTCTTAATCTGTCTCTACAATCCTCTCCCAGGGCCCCAAGCAGGTCAGCTGGGCAGGGAGGTGATGCTACCTGTCTGCCCTCCCAGTGCCAGGAAATGGAACAACTGATGAAGAGTGAACAAAAGAGCAGTGGAGGACTTCTTCCCCACTGGATATTGAAGCCTAACATCTCAACCTGCCTCCCACAGCCACGATGCCTGCCACCACACAGCACCTTGTCATATGTGACCACGAGATAACATTTAATAACTACAAAGTACAGAACATGTGATGGATAGCCCTGCTAATAACACATAATAAAGTAAGCCAAGCTTTAATTACATTGTGCCTTTACAACTGTTTCTCTGATCCAGAAGTTTCTTAATGCTTGACAAACTACATAATGAGTTCTCATAACACCCTGTGGGGACCATTTTTTAGAAGCAGCCCACAGCACGATCAGGTGAGCAGGGGAAGGGACAGCTAGCTGCTTCCATGCCATGGGGCTAATGCCCAGCTTCTGTCACAAGAGTCTGTGCAGCAGTGTGAACACAGAGATGTTCTCAGACCTGATCTGAGGGGAAGTCCTCACAAACTCCTGACTTCTAGGACTGCATCCTTTGCTTTGTGAGCATGGACCCATGGGGGACAGTAGTAACTTGCAGCAGCTGGCTACTGAGAGTGACTTGTCTAAACAGAAGAAGCAAATGCTTGGGTTAAAACCTCTGGTCCCTTGCACTCAAAAGCAAAATTAAGCGAATACAATGGAGTAAGCATTTAATTATCTGTATCTCAGTTCTACTTATGTTGCCTAACTCCAGTACTAAAATGTAGATATAATTATTATTAGATTATATATAATAATACTAGTAAATATTATATACTACATATAATTTAATTTATAGATCTGTAAATGTCTATAACTTAAATTATATCTGCCTTTTACTCTTTCCTCTTCCTGTCACTTGAATCCACAAAAAAATGACTGAATAAACAAATTCTAACCAGAAAAAAACACAGACCCTATTGAAGAACAGCACAAACCAGTGACACTCGGCTCTTTAAAATAACACCATCTGAAAGCACTCCCTGCTACTCAGTCCCAGGGTCACAGCTGCTGCAGCCCAGTCCCATTCACAAGCCAAAAAAAGGAGGACACAAGACCAGGCAAGGTAGCCAACAAGTAAATTTCGACAACTTAGAGGAGTGGCACAGCCCAAGGGCAACCTCCAAAACCACAGTCAAGCACACAATATACAGCTGTAGATGGAAATTTCAGTGGGCAAGGGGAAGAAATTTTGATAATCTTACAGACAATTTACAATGCCAAGTGCCGAATTTCACATTGAAGAAAAAAGCACTTATCGAAAGAGGGAGACACATTGCAGACTAAAGAGGCTGAACCCCGCAGCCCAGTTACTGTGGTCTGACTATCAGTTTTCCAGGGCTAACATACATTACTTTCTGGGTTTTGAACAAACCTTTCTTATGAAGTAGTGCTGACAGTGCCCATTTTTATCTTTAGCAGATAGTCCCTATTGCTCATCTGGGAGTGAGCTGTGCAGTAGAGCTTATAACTTTCTTCCAAATGGAAAGGACTGGGTAAACACAAAGTGTTCAAGCAGGAGTGGAAGCAGCTCTTTAGATGAGGCTGTGCAATAGTTTCTGTTCCAGGGCACCCTTTTTTTTTTTTTTTTTTTTTTTTAATAGTAGGATAATGACTAAGATCCCTGTCCAACAAATGTCATGGCAAGTTTTGTTTATTATAGCGACCAAGCCCTCAGCTACCAAAACACATCCTCTAGAGCCTGGTTCTGCCCTCATCTGCTCAGTGCTGGGAAACAACATCTCTGAGTATGTGAGTACTACTCACTGTTCTTGACTCATCACTGCTTTAATTGGGGCTTCGTGGGAACTTCCCCAAAGCCCATTGCTAATTAACATGCATGTGTTGTTGATGGCCTTGTAATATTCTCCTTAAAAACAAGGCGCTTACTAAGGTTTTGTCAGCCAGGACACGCGAGTGACACCAGCCTGGGAAAGATAGTTAAGTCTGCGGCTGAATTAATATCTGCTTCCAGAACCGGTTCTGTGGGTGTGAAGACCAATTGTGTGCTGTTTAGTCGCGTGATGAGAAACCAATTAGGAATTACATGCTCAAACTATCCTGCTTCCTGCATCCTTCCTCACAGTCAGATGTGATCTGCTGCATGCAGGAAGGCAAAGGGAGTTTTAATTCTTTGAAATTCCTCTTACAAGTTAGATGTTTTCTGTGCCGCAAACCCTTTTTGACTCAATCTAAACTTCAATATTTTTTTAAATAATAGTAGTGTGATTAGATGACTTCTCAGACTGAAATTATGAAAATCCAGAGCTATACTTTGCAGAACTGGTTTCTAGTTGCAAAATCCTCTGTGAACTGAAACTGTTAAATATATAGTACAAAGTCAGCTTTGAAGGTGCAAATAAAATAAAATAACAGTATCACTTGTATTTTTTTAACATCAGCATCTCAACAATAACTATACCATGTAGCTGTAGGCATGGAAAGCAATTTTCGGAAAGATATATCAGTCCAGACAGAGAACTAGCCATCATTCCTTAACAAGAAGTTACTGGCATGTGAAAACCATCATTTTATTAAGGCTCTTTGTTTTAGTAAGAATGTTGTGGGCATATTAGAGTAAAATGGGAGGACCAATGAGAGGGTTACCAGGAGCAGCTAGACAGGTAGGAAGTTTGAGAGTGTTTGGTTCCTTGTAAAGGACTAATTGATGTTTACTCAGAGGGATGGGAACAGGAGGTATTGGAAAGGAGTTATGCACAACAGGAGCTCCCAACTAACCAGTCCCTGAATATTTATTGAAGGTGAAAGTTTGTCTCCCATGTTGAGTCACATGATTCAGGTAATGATCATTTTTACAGATTCATTTTGAGCTTTTCGGAAAAGCCTTGGAAAGATCAACTGTATATTTGTATATCCCAGCCCCTAGGAGTAAAAAATTCAGTGAAAGAACTGGACATGCACTGCAAACAAGTGCTAAGTCAGGCAGCCCAGCAGGACATCAGTGTCCAGCCATTTTAACAAGAGAGGGGACTCATTAGCTTCTCAAAAGGCTCTGGTCACAGAGTCCCTCCAAATCAGCCACAGGCCTCCATCAGCTCCTGCAGTGAGAGGAGCCAGGCGGCAGCACACAGCCCTGCAGACAGGGCTGAGAGCTCTAGAAATACGGGACTGCTTCCCTCCAGCCTGGAGGAGACTCCACACTTGAAAGCCTTTTTTAATTTACCTTCCTTCTGGAAACAATGCTGTTTGATTTCCTGGTTTGCAGTGAAATGAAGCTGATCTATCATCTCATCCTGCATGTAACATTTATTCCCATTTTACAAAAGAAAAGCTTATGCTGGGGGAAGATGCCAGCACCTTCCAACTTCTTCCAAAAGACAATTCAATTTTCTCTTCTGATAGACGACCCCAACCCAGAGCCAGGAAAATTCCTGTTGCCAACTCTGTGCTACAATGAAGTCCTGATGCAGTTAATGCTCAAACACATGGGCTTGAAACAGCCTTCCAAAAAGCAGAACCTGTGTGAGTAAAGGGGGGGGACACTTGCACAGGACCACAAACAAGTAAGAGAAGTTAGCAGTGGGAGAAAGACTATTTTCAGGTGGCAAGGAAAAGATAATGATGAGACAAACTTTCCCAGATTGTTTCAATTTATATTTTTGGAAAATATACATAGGCTCTGAAGTTTGGGATGGAAAAATAAAATAGCAAATCAGTAACAGATTACTTCCTTTCAGTCTTAGGAAAGTGGATGTGAGTATTGAGAATACAACCCTCTCATGGCAGTAGCTTTCCAAATGCCTGACAGTGAATCCTGGCTTTTATTTGCAGATCAGGATTTGTGCTTTTCCAACAACAGCAGATAATAGACAGTGCTGTTTCGATGAGTTGATAGAGCTGCCTTGATATTGTTCTGCATGAACCTGAGTGATCAAATGAAAGGCACTTTGGAGAGTGGGATGAGCAAAGAGCTCCCTTTCTACAGGAGACTGTAGGAAAAGTGCCTTGTGTAGTGCCCAATACAGTCACCTAAGGTATGTTTGCTTTTCCCACTGTAGGATGAAACGTTTTCTAGTCATCAGGTATTGTGGGAAAGAATGAAATACAAGTCTAATATGCACCCCTTTCCTATTTTTTCTGTTTTTCCTTGGTGGACGTCAAGAAGTTCATCCATGGCCATTAAACACACTCCAAAACATTAAGATGTTTAAACACATGAACAGGTCCTGCTGATTTATGTACTTGGACATCTTGTCTACAGAATATTCTAACTATGTATTTTGGTGTGTGAGGATGTCCACATATCCTCATTTCAGTTCTGGGTTTTGTGTTGGCATGTCTGTGCAAATACACGTTCCCACAGGAACAATGAGGCTTATAGGTAGAAATGAAACTTATAAAAAGTTAATTCTATTCATACATATTCACAGGTTTGCACCTGCTGCATAGACCTGTACTAAATTACAAGATGATCTGAGTGAAGAACTGATAAGTTGAAGTAACTGGAGAAGAACCTGAGCTAAAGATAAAAACTAAACGAAATTCTCTTTCTTTCCTCACCTCAGCTGCAGATTTATGCATAAAATCAAGCAGCAAGAAACAGCAGTGGTGAATGTAGCCTCAATTTAGCTGCTGCAGCTGCAGCAAGACTCTGTGGGTTTTAACCTGGGGGAGGGGAAGAAATGGGTTTCCAGAGGATTAACAAAACGATGGGCTAAAGCAGCTACAGTACAAATGGCACCTCTCCACATATAATCAGTTGAATTTCAACACACTTTACAGAAGAAATAGACCTTCTTAGCAACAGGGAAGACAGAAATCCAAACACATCTAGTTAAAAAAAAGTGATGGGCTGAGCACAGTGTTTTGCATACTAGCAAGTAGTAGGCATGTAAGTATTTTAACACTGACTACCAGAAATGCAGCAACCTACAGGTATGATATATGGCCTTCTCTGTTAGACTATGAAAATGATCTGTGCATTAGATTATGGGGAGGCTGAATCACTAATGACAGACACAGTAGATATTTATCACTGCCTGGCTGTATGGCACTCCAGAGTGTGCCAGCTGAGGTTTGGACCCACTCCCCCTGCTGCAAAATGGGGCTGGTTTGTTCACTGGAACATTTTCTTCCACCTTTGCTCCTCTGGAACAACGCACACTCAGCTGAAGGGGAAAAGTGGGAATAGCACAAAATCCAATGCAAGTCTTTCAACTCACGTGTCTGGCTTTAGCTGCCCCTCATCCGATGCTGGCAGAGTCCTGCAGGTGTGAAACCCCCAGGCTGGGGCGGTGTGGCCAGTCAGGGGCTCTGCACTCCACCTTCAGCCCTGTTGCTACAGGCAGAGAGCAGCCAGTGGCCGTGTGAGAAGGGGAAGCTTATGGCATGACAGAAGGTACAGAAAAGCTGAATTGCATAAACCTGAACAATTTAAGGTTTAAAGGACCACACCCTCCCAGTCATGTCTCCTGCAGGCAGATAAGCAGGCTGTTCGTACAACAGTGTAATTTGAAGCTTTTACTTTTCTTTCCGGCATATTCCAAAGTTCATTTTCAGTCAGGCTCTTCCTTGCAGTTCTTTTCTTCCTTTAGCCTGGTAATCGATACGGTTTTAATTTGACAAAGTTAAGTCGACTGTTTTAAAAATTACTTCAAGGTGAAAGATTCATGTTGACTTTCCCCTTCAAAAAGGAAGATGAGACCCACAAGCTCTAACCCCAAGTCCATAGCTTACAATTTGAATCTTCACCTTGTTCCTGTACACTTGAAGGTGGTGGTGAACACTTGAACCATATAAGAACAATTTGTAAAATCCAGAATCTGCTCTCTGAAAATACAAGCTCTGTTAATGTTCTAAACATTGCAAAATTAAGACTGCTTTAACCTCTCTTATTCAATAATTCCCCCAAGAAGGGGATGTACTCTAGAGAGTGTTGTGCTGCAGCAATGCAACAACTGAGTGTAAATGTTGATAAAAAAAGCAATAGAAGCAAAAAAGTTCTTTTGCAGCGGAGGAAATGAAAGCCTGATCTTCCAGCTACGTGAATCACTAATAAATGCAATGACTTCAGCCATGTTAAGCATTTGCTTCTAAGAGAGGAAGTGTTATTCAGGAAGCAAGGCAGCTTTGGAAACGGACTTCAAGCAAGCAACTGCAGTATATGCTGGAAACAAGCAGAAGGAAACCCCCAGGCTCTGATATAAACATCTATGGCTACCAGGTCTTGGTTTCCAATTCATTCTCACGCAAGTTTGTTTCCCTTCTAACATTTTAAAAGCATACTTGCTACTTGTGATTATAAAATGCCTTGTTAAATATTTATTTTAAGAAATCATCAAGGGACCTGTCAAGTCCTACCAGCAAGTGTGACAGTCATACCCTTAGCCTGATGCCTACTTCTTTGCAGTAATATTTGCCTTTCCTGCCTGGAGAGCACAGCACCTCTACTCCAGGTTGCTCAAGGAGACCTGGGAAGGGCCCCTGCCAAGCCAGCCTGCCAGTGCTCAGTGTACAGTTGTTCAACACCCAGACAGTATTGTGCTGGATCTGGGGCATTGTGCTCTTCCCCCAGGATGAGTGCAATACTGAGAGACACAGCCTGCACGGGACCAGATGTCCACAGCAGTCACAAGGCCAGATATGCAAGCCTCATGCGTCAGTCGTCTGCAAAATTGAACTATGCATATGCAATGTACTTTTAAAAACACGCTTAAGCTACAGAAGCTTAAACATTAGCAAACATATCCCCGCAGAGCAAAGCCTTTGTTTAAATCCCTCCTCACATGGGAGGTCTCTCTGAGGCTGCTTGCCCTAGATCAGAAAGCCCACAGCCCTGCTGCCACAGGTGACCACATCAGACAGTTACAGATTTAATTTCCATTTTAGAAACTAGCCAAATTTTCACTCCCTCCCACTGCCAGGAGGCTTTTCTAAGTTTCCAGACTAATGGCCAGTTCAAACTCATCTGTTCTCACGCTAATGTTACTGGATTGCTGAAATAGCCTTTCCCATCTCATGATTAGTTTTCCTGTTTTCCTTCCCACACAAACTCTCTTAAGTCTCTGCTCAGAAGAAAGGATCTTCACTGCTCTTTACTCTCCTATTCACCCAAGCAGGCCTCTTGGGCACTCATTCCTGTCCAAATTTTTCACTCTGGAATGGCATTTATACTGCCTTACACATACCAGGCGAATTATTTTCCTAGAAGGTGAGTTATTTACTGGCTCTGAACGTAAGAGCTGGTGAGCTGTACCTGTGGATGGAAGATCCTAGCCGAACCTTTCATCTGCTGGGAAGGAACACAGAAGAACCTCCTTTGAACTACAGCCTGTGTATTGCATTATTTACTGATTCCCTCCTTTGCCTGCAGCTGGCTAAAGGCTCTGACAGATTTTCTTCACCAACAGCACAAAAAAGCAAGACCATTTTCCTACTACAATTTATTATTTTGCTTCAAAATGACAGCAGCATCTCATAGATCTGACTGGTTCACTGACACCTGCTTGATAAACTTTTAATTCCCTGGAAGAGATTCATATATTGAAGGAAAAAAAATAATTACATTTTAGCTCTGTTTAAAAACAAATGTGTACATTTATCTCAAGCTATACAAATAGGGATATAAGAATAGATATTTTCAGATGCAGATGTTACATACTTCATTACTGCTGAAATTATTTCCAGAAGGACAACATGCCGTAAGCTATACTGTACTAGATTTACTCATTTATTTACTTCAACTAGCTGATTTCAGCATATATTGAAACCACTGGCAGTACACATTGTGCAAACTAAGTTAGAAGACTAGTCAAGTCAAATTATGGGCAATTATGGGAAATTGTAATAATCAAGTGTTAGTTGATAATATTGTAATGGATGGCATCTGTGTTGGGTTGAAAGATCACTGTGTCCTGCAAACACAGAGGCCTGTGCAGCCTCCTGTGAAGCCCCATGAAACTGGAGCAGAAGAGTCAGCGAGCAGGTCAGTTCTGTGCCTGCCACTGACCACTCTCCTCCAGGTTCAGGCCAGCCAGCAGACTGCTTGCAAAAAAGGAAATACAAGAGCTATCTCCAGTGCATGTTACATTCCTGTCCACACAGTTCTGGTAAGGGATTGAGCTATGCTGTCTCTTTCACGTACTCAACAGCACTGGAGAGTCCTTGTGTATTTCTGTGATGTACCCACAATGGTAAAATACACCCTTGTCCCTGACCCTCATGGGTGGATGGTAGGATGGGGACCAGGAGGTGGGGGGGTGGGTAGCCCTGGCTGGCATTCTGCCTCAGTGGAGGAGCAGTGAGAAGGAATGGTGCCAGGGAAGGAGCATCAAGAGCTGTGAGTCACACCTTGAGGTTGTGGAGACAGACCAGACAGGAGCAGATTGGAGTCCCCCAGGATTCAGCTGTCTCTTGTGACCTCCACGAGAGCAGGCCACACCCACATCTGGTGTGAGCTTTTGATTCAGTGTTCTCACATGGGATTGCACCTTGGCTTGTAGAAACATACCAGCGTATAGGAAGAAGCTCTAAGGGGGGGAATAATCAGGTGCTGAAACAACTTCAGAATGTAGGCCAGCGTTTTCATCTCAGTTCCATCTCTTGATTCCTTTTTGTGGAAAATTGGAAATATGAATTGGATCACAAATCATAAAATGATTGCCAAGCACTTGTACTATGGACTCATTGGGGACTACTGAGTGCGACTAACAGTTTGCTTGGAAATGAGACGGGACTCTACATACATAAACAAAACAAACATTCAAGTGGCCAAATCGCTCTGGCTGTAGAGAGATGATAATATTATAGATAGGCAGGCTCTATATGTTTTCCCTTGTGAGATATTCTTGAAGTTAAAATATTAAACTGATCTCTCAGCACATTCATTAGTTAAATTGCAAAGAAAGCTCATTACATAACCAATCCTAGGACAATTATATTTATCTCATCAAAGTTCACAGTACGGGTGGATTGCTGACCAAGGTAATGAGGGTACCTTCTGCAGGATGAAAGGTCTCTGATCTTATTAGAAATGTCAGTCCTGTGCCCTACTCCAGTTTTCGGATTATTTGTGCCTTTTTGAAAAGATATGTTTTCTGCAGCTCCTTCAGCATGAAGGGAAGGACTGAGGAAAGCTGGGTTCACTGTCTAGAAGTGGGCAAAGAAATGCACAGAAATTAAATTACTTGCTCCTAATTACCAAAGAAGTCTCTGGCATAAAGGGTATCTCACTAATTCTCCCGTGCTTTGTTATACATGGTAAAGGGAATGGTTTAATGTGGAGCAAAACGTCTATACTAAAAGTTTGTACAAATATGGACCGTGCTCAGTCTGTTCTTGAATTGACTTCCACAACCACGTTTATATTCTGGGAGCACTTTATGGAGTTCAAGATTAGTAGAGAGATAGAGGTCATCTTTCCTGCCTGCTTGCATGTTACAAGCTGCATATCCCCTGGTCTTTGCCTTTCATGGACCCCACTACCTGGGTTTAACCAGGAATCTTCCTAGAAAAGTGCTCCACTCTGGTTTGAAGAACCAAAATGTAGGGAGTCCACTGGTCTCTTTGGCAGCTTGTTCTGGAAATCAATTTTTCATACTTGTAAAAACATATGGATAATTTATTGCTCATTTGATGACACTGCTTCAGATTATTGTCATCAATTCATGTTATGCATTTCCTGGCTAGCTGAAAGAGCCTTTCCTGAGCTGGTATCTTTCTCTTGCATCACTACCTGTGTTAACATCCTCATCTGTTTTTTCTTGTGGAAAGAAGACTGTAGAATAGACCTGGCAATATAGCAGGTGTATTGCCTAGCCCTTAGGTAAGGTTTTTGCTATTACCTGCATTCTCCTACAATTTCTAAATCATCTTTTAAAGTGCTGGCTGTGATGTCATAGATGTTACTCCATGAGTCTCTCCATATGCGTACATAGTAAAAAGACAGACAAAATCAGACTCTTTCCCTGACTTGATTCACTTCTGCACACATACTCAAGGATCACACCAAATATTTTGTCCTACCATTGGGCTATGGTGACATTTCAAAGTTGTTCATTAGGACCGTCAAAGTCTTTCAAAAGTCCCTGTTTTTTTTCTCTTAACCTGTCTTCTCCATTTCAGTAGATATGGTACATGTTCACAGTTTCCAGGTTTATAATTTTGCATTTGGCCATATTAAAGCATGCTTTTTTCAGTCTGAAGTCCACCTTTTAGGCAATTCAAATTCCCTTTTCTATAGCAGCATGCATAATCGGTGAGTGGTTTGGTATTCTTCCTTCAAGACTTAGAAGTGAACATTATCAGAAGAGGTCTGAGTACTGATCTGGCTCTGGAATCTCACTAGAAAAATCCTTTTTGCTGCAATTTTGCAACAACTCCTTTTGATATACCAGCTTTTAGCCACTCTACACGTTCTTACACAAGAATGTAAAATGCTATGTTTTTCATCAAGTTATAGTAAGATATCAAATTGAACACTTTCAGGGTCTTTTATGCCTGCATAGTTACTTTTTCAACCAAGTGGGTAATCTTACATTAAAAAAGCAAACCAAGCTTACCTGACAAGACCTGAATTCAAGGAAAGCATCGTTGACTGCCATTAATAATATTCCTGTTCTTTATACTTGAATTCCCATATCAGCTTCTCTATTATTTTGCTGGAAGTGAGGTC
Organism: Margarornis squamiger; assembly: GCA_035222235.1. Classification (NCBI taxonomy): domain Eukaryota; kingdom Metazoa; phylum Chordata; class Aves; order Passeriformes; family Furnariidae; genus Margarornis; species Margarornis squamiger. The sequence continues at coordinate 46,795,185 of JAWWTY010000123.1, read as the reverse complement.
AGTCTAGCTGCCTTGCTGTTATCAGAATTATCCTGTTTGTGTTGCTAGGACATTGGCAAAAAAATGAGCGTGCTTTCAGTCTTGGGAAATTTCTCCAATGTCCCCAAATTTATTAAAAGTTCACATCAGTGGGCCAGAAAGTTTCTCAGCCAACTTAAACAACAACAACAACAAAGTTTAGGAGGCATAGCTGCAGGTAATAGAGGGGCTACTGCTTTAAAGATTTTTCCTCAAAGTAGTTATCTAACATTCTTTTTGTTACAGATGGGCTGGAAAATAATTCATCATCCACACATGATATATGTATATCATCTTATTTCTTTCCAAACATAAATGAGAAATATTTTCTGAACATTTCAGCAGTCTATGCATTTCTTATTAGCAGTTTTAGTTCCTTTGACCCTTGCTCAGCTCACACCATTGCTTTTTTCCCCTTATGCAAATTTAAAACCCATTCAGAACACCATTTGCTTGCCAAGAGTATATTTTGGTCCAGATTTTGCTAGTAATATAATATATAAATATCTGTGGATATCTATCTCCCTTTTGTAGCCCATTTTTCCAATATAAAGCCACACAATTTATTTAAATATGTAAGTACTCTGTGTATGCATGCACACATACGTGTCTATAGCCCCATACACAGGTTTGTGTGGACAAATTTAAACCTGATGAAGCACCCGTGTAAGTCCATTTCTGTGTTCTGTTTTCTTTTGCCATACAATTGTCTTAAAAGTGTTTTGCCAATTTAGCTAGTTTCTCTTGAAAAACTTGCAGTTTTCTTCATACCTTTCTTTTCTCAGTCAATTTTATTAAGGGCTGTCCCTGGCTTTGAGAAATTGGCCTGTTCAAAGGAACATGCATGAATATTACTGTTTGGGACTCTGTTCTTTTCAGGTATATTGAAGGTAACCAGGTCATCATCACTTCTTCCTGAGACAACCCCTGATTTCCAGCCTAGTGGATAAAATCAGTTTTATCTATCAGGCTGCCTGAAAGCACAATTGTCCACCCCAGATTTAACAACATATATTTTGTAGAATTATTACCCAGTATTTAATGCTACTCTAGTGATGTTTCACAGGTAGCTAAGTGAAATCTTCAGAAAGTCTTCAAATAAAGTTCCCCATAATTACAGAGTTGTCTCCCCACATGCAGTGGTAGCTCATCCTGCCTTCAGGTTCATTTCAATGACTTATAATATCACCTCTGCCCACCCTTAATCACTTCTGATCCCTGGTAATCATTATATTTATTGTGCCCATTTCCTAAGATCCTGTACTTTTGTCCAAGTTAAGTAGATATATGTCACCGGGTCATAGATAAAATCATTTCTCTCACGCAAGTTCTTTTATCATCCTCAGCTTTCTTTAACAGCTTATATAATATTCTGACATATTGATCCCTCTAGCACTGAAACCTGATGAGACAATTAATTTGAATTTGTCTTGATTATTGAGAAATTCCAGTTCCTCTTACTTATTACCCAGATTCCCAACTTCAGCATATAAGCATTTCCAAATGTATTTCTGTTTGGATCCTCTATCACACTTATTTAATTTGTTTCTGACAAGGTGAATTTGAACCACATTTACTTGCTTAATCCCCCTTCTGCATTCTGTTACTTTAAATATAGTTGTGGCAGTTCCCAAGAGCCAAGATATTTTGTCCCCTCCACACCTATTCAATCTCTCCATCTTTTAGTACTGCATATATTACAAGCCAGTACAGGGTTTTGCTCTGTGGTGTGTAGTCAGTCCAAAACCAACATGGATATTTTGTGCTGACCCATGGGATGCTGAAACAGACTGGCTGGGGTACAGTCTCTGCAGCACTATTTGAAAAAATAGCTTTCAGCATCGTTCTTTCTGTGTCAGACTCCTGTTTTTGCAGGTGGCTTTGCAAAATAGTTCAGCAAATACAATTTTTAATATCAGTGTAAGTACTCCACATAGGCCACACAGGCACAACTTATCAGGCAACTGCAGTCTTCTGTGTTACTTGTAACACCTTGCAGCCAAAAGGCTCAGTGCTGGCCTGAGCCAGTCATGGAAACTCTCTGAAGAGACCCAGATGTGTTCCACGCAGGAGAAAGAAATACATTAATATCTGTATGTCTGCATGTCTGACGGTTACCCACTTGGAACTGCTTTATAATTTTTTCCACACAGAGCAAACTACGTTGTTCTGCAGACCCTTCTTGGGAGCAGGCAGGGGCCCAAGACCATCTCAGATATGCCTGGTTACCGCTCTGGTACCTGCCTTCTCATAGGAGGGCAAAACTCTGCGCTGAACCCTGGATTGTTTCTTGAGGTGTTTAAAGCCTCTGCAATCTAGCTAATTAAAACAGGACACGTTTTATAGAGTGTGCCACTTCCAAACATACTGTAGAAACTTGCAAAGATGTACATTTGACTCAGGATGCTATGGGCACCCTGCATTAATCTCAGAGAGGTAAGAAATCTCCATGTGTGGAAAGGTTGTATCTTTTACCAGACTAATTGCTACAACTGTGGGAATGATGTACCTTCAGATGTGCATGTGTTCTTTTGGTTACACGCACTTCAAGCTCTAGTATATCCACAGAGCACACCACAAAAGGTATCAGCTGGTGAGAGAGAGCACACAGAAAGGGGCCATCTTGATGGCAGTGAGATTTTTCCCCATACACTGGTTCCTGAGCAGCCCAGCATGTTCAGTCTGAACATATTATTGCTTGGAGACTGAGGCAGTGTGCTGATCCAGCAAGCTCAGCAAGCAGGGAATAGTGCACATCTTGCAGATAACCTCTCTGTTTTACTAAGAGATCTAAGCATCAGTCTAAGCAAACTCCTTGAAGTGCCAATTGCTAAATTGATAATTTCCTTATCAAAGGGAGCAAGGCATAGAGTATCGTTTACATAAGAAACAAAAGTTTAAGGACAGAAAAACTTATTTACATACAGGCAAATGAAGAGTATAACATGTTATACTCACACACAGAGAACTTACCTAGCAATGCCTGTTGCAGACTGAGATGGTGATAATTGAAGGTATTTAGCTCAGAGATGTAACCTAAAGCTCAAACAATGCTACTCAGCCCTAAACTGCTCTACTTACAAAACCAAAGGTCTGAAAACAGTGGATAGCAGAGCAGCTGGGTAGCTGACCTTCCCCATATAGTGTGAGCCCTGGCCCCTTTCATGGCCTTCTGCCCCCCTTCTGTGACACAGAAAATTCATTTTAAGTTTCCAGCAGCTCATATAATTTCGCTTGTGTACCTGTCAGTCTTCAAGAACCCATAATGACTTTTGGATTCAAGGAAAAATTTCAACCACTTCTGAGAGATGACAAGGACTTGAACAGCAATTAAACAAGTTTGATGGAAACAGGTAAGCTTTCAGGTGGAGAGGAAAGATTGATAACATTTTCACTAGGAGAACACTCTCTCTGAGAATGTCTTACTAAAATGCAGAGATTCCATTCCTAGCTTGGGAAAGTAGCCTTAAATATCCAAACAGCATGAAAATCTCCCCCTGAAGCTCACAGCACTCATGAATCTAGAGAAAGTCAGGATTCTTTGGCATTGGTGCTCATGGATCTGTTTGTTTAAATATACTTGTCTCCTACGCTAAAAATTTCAGATGTTGCAAACTTTCAAAACCATAACAAATGGATATATAATTGTATAATATGTTATATATAATGCATACACACATAATTTTTTTTTTAAAGTTGAATTATATTTGAGCAGTTTATAATGGAAATTGTTTATTATTATTATTATTATTATTATTATTGATTATTATGTTGAATTTACCTGTGGTCTACAATGTGATTGCAGTCCTTGAGTAAAGTTTTTATGCATTGTATTGTGAAATACCTTAGAAGTGGCAACTCCATTCAAACTGTTTAAGAGAAATTAAGGAAGTCTATTTAGCTGACTAATAAAACTCCTATTACTGCATCAATATCCTAGTGCACTTCCCCTTTCAGTGTGCAAAACCATAGAAAGCTCTTCAGCAAAGTAGAGAAAATAAGACTTATTTGATATTACAAAAGTATAAACTCAACTTTCAGTGCCTGGTGATGTCTTGAATAATTTTTGTGCTTTTGCTAGCATAATTACATTCCAAGAATCTCTATTGAATGCCTTTAACCTCTAAAACAGTAAAAATGAAGGTGTGACCCAGGCATACAAAGCAGAAACTTTTAAAAAAGCACTTGGGCCACGGCTAATCTATTTGAATCTCAGTGAATAACACTGACATAACATTTGCTGTTGTAGTTTTAGGCCTCTGTAGACCACATATGCTGAAATATTCTGGATGTGGGAGAGCAAAGCTACAAACTATTTCTATATATGATATGCTGGCAGGAGCTGAACCCTAATCTTCACAGATACAGCACTGTCATACCTGTGCTTTGCGCTACTGACCTTTCCTCTTGCTGCTTTGGCAAGGAACTGGTGCTGTCATTTCACACAGTATGAGATACTTAGTAAGGGTATATGAATGGCATTACTATTACCTGCCAAAGGCTTCAGGCTGAAGCGGTTGTTCAGAGCATCCCTGACATGCATCCCTGCTGCTGACAGAACAAGTCTATATTCATGCCCCGAGGACAAAATCGCCATTCGTATTTAGATTTGCCCCATGTTCACAAAGTTCCTTGGAAGATCTGTTCGCTTTGTATGTGGGGAAATGGATCAGAAAATACTGACAATTTTCAAAATGCTTGCCTTGAATTTCAATGTCTCCTTCTTGTACTGGCTAACAGTGAGCTACTGTTGGTACACACTAAGTCCCTCACACTGCACGTAAAGTAAGTTGACTTGCTGAGTGTGTTGAGACTGCAAACTCCCTTGCCTACCCCTCCCTTCCCAAAACACCAGCAATGGACCATTATCTTTGATTTTGACATCTGAAGAGAGAATGCAAATGCCAGGAAGGAAGTTTTTAGAATCCGTAAAGAAATACTCTTTAAAAGACCTTCCAAAGGGAATATTACAACAGGATACAGTAAAGAAAACAGGAGAAGAATTTGAGGGGGAGAAGCTCACACTATAAATGAAAAATACTTCTGAGAATAAACACAAACAAAAGCACATCCAAACTTACCTCTGCTTAACAGAAATTTAGGGAATTTTCTGCTTAAAATAGATGAAGCACATTAGTGGAATACTTGAATATGTCTAATTTATACCTTCTGGACCATGCAGTGTAGTACAAGGAAGATGAAAGTACACTCAGAATTGATGCTGGGACCACCCCCAGCGGACCACCAAGGCAGAAGGTGAAATGCAGAGGTTACAAGCGGAGTACTAGGATGCAAATTCTCTGAAAAAAATCCTTTACAGCACCAGGGTATCTCCTCAAGAATCAGGAAAAAATTATCTGTGAAGTCAATGAACTGAAGATTAGGGAACTCCAGTCTTTCTGAGCATCCTGGTAATAGCTGATCACTATAAAATTGCCATTGCTTATTATGTTTTGGGGATAGTGACTGGATTAAGGCTATATATACTCTACATTATAACACCATGCAATATAATAGCAAATATTATCCTGATTGCATCCCTCTTCTCTCCCGGTTTCCTTAGCTAAAATCCATCAGAGTAGACTGTGCTGTGCAAGCCAGTCTTTGTGTTTGCACATCAAAGACTTTGCAAGCTATGCAGCTGAGATCAGGAGATCAGATCTGCACAAGAAATTCCAGAACAACTTAACATTACATGGGTCTGTACAGCGCTTTGTGCATGACATGGAAATCATTCTGAAAAGGCTGACTTTCAAAATAGGAAGGGGATGGTAACTTGCTGAAGAAGGCTAAAAAGCTCTGAACAATTGTGAAGTACCCCTGACTTTCAAACGAATTCCTGAGCAGCTGAGAAGCTGTCCTAGGAAAGAATAGGGCAGAGCACAGCAAGGCAGCAGCACTGACCTGGCTTGTGGTTTCTCCTCTATTATCAAGCAGCCGGTTCCTGTCAGAATGCTTTCTAGGCCCAAGGACCTTATGGCAAACTCGGAACAGACTGTACTGGTCTACATGAGAACATGCAGATTTTTTTAGAAAATAAAATTTCCTGGTTTGAACAGAAATTGTAATGAAAGGTCATGGAGGAATAAATTAAAGGGAAGATATTAAGATTATGGCTGAAATGATGCTGCAATCTGAAAGGAAAAATGTAGAGCATCCTTTGACAGTGTTTTCCTAAGCTGGGAGGGAATTGCACTGGTCTGTAGATGCTGAGCACGGGGAGCAGAACTTGAGTGGCCCTTGCAAGGCTCTGGGTGAATGACATGAAAGTGTTCTGTAACCCAGTGAAAAGCTATCCTAGGAAGAAAAAGGTGTCATGCTAAGGAGAGAGGATATAGAGAAGAACAATTACTACAAGAGGAAATTTTCTGCCTGTCTACCTTTAATTAAGAAACTAGAAAATGCTCAGCATCACACCTTTAAATTCATCTTCTCCCTAATTAGTAATTTATCCTTAGCCCAATTTCCTAGGGAAACAAAGTTAAGGCAATCACACCTTTCTCTGTGTCTGCCTGCCTGTCATCCCTCTGTGTCTTCAGAGACCAGTGGATTTTTCCAGTACCCTAACTTTGACGAAGGATAATGATTTCATAGATATTATGTGCCCATAAGCATAAAGAAAAATTGATAAGCATAAGACAAATTGATAGAGGAAAGAGACCCCCACTAAGCATTCATATGGAGAGGAAGACTGAGACATAAATACATCCCTTGTTAGACACTGAGGAATCAAGAAAAGGCTTGAAATATTTGAGTGCCTCATGGGAAACACTTCAGTTAAACTCACGCCTCTCTAAAGATCAGGAAATTCAGCTACCAGACACAAATCTGCAAGGAACCAGGCTTCACTGGCTCACCTGCTCACCCAGCAACTTCACTTCAGCAAGCAAACCCATTACTACAATTGCAAAATACCTGTATTTCGTCGGATGGAAAGCGCAGCAAACAGGCTCTTGGTGAGTAATCTAGGCATGAAAAATGTCAAGGAAGCAGTTTCCAATTAGCAGTCCTCACCAAAAGAAAGCTTCCACTCTACCCCCCTCCAGGGCAGCATTTTCAGGAGCCCACGGGAAGGGGCCCTCAGTGGCCGGGGGCACACAGGGCTGGGGCTGCTGTGCAGGGAGGGCTCCCTCGCTCAAGGGGAAGCGCAGTCGCGAACCCAAGAACAACAAAGCAGCATTACACTTAATCCACTGCCATCTGGCTTCATTTTGACAATCCACAAAATCAGACACAACATTCTTCTGCAAAATCCCTGAAAAACAACACAGAACTAGTGTCAAACTCGGTGTCCCCTCCCTCCCTGGCCCCTCTGAGGGCTCAGAAGAGAGGTTTCTTATAAAATGAGGAGCAGTTTCCCCAACTGACATTTCTGCAGAAGCATTCAAGCTGCAGATGTTTCCATCGTGGAAGGAGAGTTTGTATAATGCAGCACTGCTTGTCATATTTATGGAGGCAGGGAGGGGGAAGGGGGTGAGAAACAGAAAACAGGAGACTGTGTGAGCAGTGGTGTCAATCCATAGGCGAGGAACTGCCTGAGACTATCAACTCTATGTGTTTGCTCAGCTCTTGACCTGACCAAGGGAGAATGAGGGCCATCCATCTTTCCCAGAAGAAACCAAACAGCTGTTCCTGAAGGGACAAAACAAACCACACAGCCTTTAAACTAGCTAGGAACACAGAATCTCTGCAATTCAGCAAGACAAATCCATTATTATTGTTGTTGTTATTAATTTCAAAAATGTGTTGCAGGAAGCCTTGGTCAGCAACATTTGCATTGTTACTGGGGCATTAAGGTAGTCTGTATGGTCTGCTAACAGAGCCCAAATATTGCCTCATAGCTCATGGCTCCCCTAACTTCGTAACAGAGATGTTTCTTTCCACAACAGAAGGCAGAAAAGCAACCAAAAATCTTGAAATAATGTCTGATTCATGCTGATCGGGTTCCCATTGACAAACACGATCTACAGAAAACACCTTACTAAGGACTGAACCTTATTTTTATTTATGCCTCCTGGCCTAAGAGTGCTACTCACCTGTTGGGCTTCTAGTGCCCTTTCGGACACTCAACTGCTTAAAATGCCTGGCCTGCAGCATGATGTGGACCTTCTGTAGTTCCTGTATCATTGCTGCCAGATCTATGTGGGTATCTCAGATATTCTGGGACCTCTCAGATAGCACTATATGCCTAAATTCAGACACCTGCATGAGATTTCAATAGTTACCCCGCAGAGGCTATATCCTCTCCTACAGTATCCACATGTAGTCCATGTAGTGATATACCTACTTGCACTTCCTGGGTACTAGCTATGACAGGAGCAAGAGTGTGTGTCTTTTCAGTTGCCAAAACTAGTGCACTCGTAAGAGAAATGTCCGCTCTCTAATAACAGCTCACTCACTAATGACACTTTTCTCAGTTTCCATATAAAAATCATCAGGACAGAAAGCAAGGCAGACTCCATTTGTGTGTCTGTTTTAGGGCTGAATGCCACAGGGATGTCCCCAGGCATGGCCTGTGCTCTTCTTAGCATGGCTGAGCACCCTGTCTTCCAGAAAGCACATTACTGACAGCAGCATTAATGTTAACCAGGCACATCTCTATGGAGTGCTGCATGTGCACATGCATTAATCAGGCATCTCTCTTAATGTTCAAGATTATTGCAGGGAACAGGCTTACCTGGCCTTCATACAGGGATTAAAAGATGTGAGGGGAAATGGAAAGAGCAAGTTCCCTGTGCTACAGCAGTGTCACCTGCAAGGAACATGTAACTTCATAGAAATTTGTCCTACTGAAATTCTTAAATGTTTCAGGTTGTAGCATATGAAAGACCACATTAATATCATGGCCTGAGAGGAGGAAATGACACATTTGTGGGATTGGTTTAACAGCAAAGTCAGCATCTCCATGAGCTTCAGCATTGCAGAAGGAAAAGCTGTGCTCTCACACATCAGCAGCTCAAGCAAGTACACACATGGAAGAAGGGGGAGGGAGAATATAATCTCCTGTAAAATCAGAACTGTAAGCAATACAAAAGAAACCAATGAGAAAATAGGACACTTGTATGCCTAATATTTAAAAAAAAAAAAAAAGAGTTACAGAAAACTTGATTATGTCACATACTAAAAGAACTGAGGAACCTGCACTGTAATGAATAATGCTGATTCATGATTTCTGATGCCAAGAGATTTTTAGGGTGGTCAGGGAAATATGTTGCTGTTTAATTAGCTATATGTTTAATGAAATAGTGTATTTTGCAGGTTCAATTTGTGGCTTTGATAATTTCAAGCTGTAGGCTTTTGTCACCCCTCACAATATGCATCCTCCAGGAGTGCTACAGCAGCATCCTCACTACAGATGAAAAGTTAGATGTGCAGTTTCACTTTACAGCCAACAAAACTCTAAAGGACAGTGGAATTTGAACTGCAGGTTTTCACTGATAGCAGCAGACTTCAGGCTGCAGTTTCTTTTTGTGCAGATGTGCCTGGTACCTCTCTCTCTCTCTCTCATTCTTCTCTAAGTTCTTTCCATACACCATGACTAAGTAGTCACACACCTTAGAGCCAGGCTGAGTTCCTAATATCATTAGAGAGGTTTCTCTTAGGGACTGAGAGCAAACAGATATGTAAGAGCAAGATGATGGAATTGCTGGATTTTGAAAGGGTGTTTCTGTTTGTTTTTCTGACAGATAAACTCCTGTTTCATAACACTTTCATACAGGACTAGTCCGAAATTTTCATAGCGATCATGATAGGATTTGATGTGGCTCTTGGCCAAAACTGTGTCTTCTGTTTAATCAAGTGAGAGATCTGCTTCTCAAGTGTTTATAAGGTTTTCTTCTTCATGGAAGCAGAAAAAACTCTACACCACCTATTCAAAAGGAGTCCCTTTTTCTACTCCAGGAGCTTATGAGGTCTACCAAAAAACAAACTTACATCTTCTTATGTTCATTTAGCCACACCTGGAGCAACAGCTACCTGTTTGGGTTTTTTTAACATCACTGCTGTTAAAAAGACAGCAGCAGAAATCTGACAATCTTTCATATGCCTACAGTGGGAAGAAAGAGTTTTCTTTATGTATTTTTGAGCATCTTAACTGTATCTGTGGAGAAAATTAAGGCTGGATGTTATAACACTTCAAGCACTCTTTGTTAAAAAAAAAAAAAAAAAGAAACCACCACTAAAATATGTCCCTCTAAATTCAGGTCACTACTATATGACTTATTTTCACCATTCCTTCATCTTATTAGACATACACAGCAATGAATTTCTGTGTGCCACTGGTATTTATCACAAGCTTACTAGTGGTTTATCAACAGGGGTCAGAAGCATCAGCCTGGAGTTACTAAACTTACATATTCAGAACCAAGTACCTGAGTATATCCTGCTTCCCATTCCTCTTGCTGAGTTCTGCCTTTTTACTTGCTGAACTAGACCTTCTCCAGGCAATTTGAACCTGTAAGTATTTTCAGTTGGTGCTGATACCAGACAAGAGTCTGCAGCATTGCTCATGCCCAAAACTTTATCATTTCAAAATTGTCTCACCACATCCTAACTTCATTCCTTTAATGGAGTACAATCACACTCTTAAGCAGAAAGAAGGACTTTGTATTAAAGATGTCTCTTTTGTTTAAGTATTCGCTTTCTCTGTATTGGAAATTGACAATATTCTTGGAAATCTTTGCTGAAAGAGGGCATCCTAGAGGAATTAAGGTGCCTTAACAGAGCACTTGAGGAAAATAGAGTAAATATTGTGAAAGAATGAAATATTCATCTCTTGTCATCTGCTACACAGGATATATTCTATTTTACTGTTTCAGTGCCTGTAGTCTCTCTATGTACAGCAGTTTAAAGCTTTTTTCTGTTTTAAAATAGAAAGGTAAGGCTTTTTTCACACTTCATTTACTGGCCAGCTGGAATTGCAGTGCCTGTTCCTGCTCATTTATGAGAGTTCAGAGGAGAGGATGGTGGCCAGCACCCCAGTTTGGCTTTTCTATGAAAAAAAATTGACAGGAATCGAGGGGAAAACTGACTCTAAAGGTCTTCCTCAAAAGGCAAGAGGGGTCTTATGAATGAGAACTGCACTCCTTAACTTCATTTCACAAATAACCTTCTCATGGCCAAAATCACTCATTCAGAAAGGATCTCAGAGATCAACCAGAATATGCTGCATGGCCTCACAGTGTCTGCTGTTGCAGACTCAAAACGCATGCCAAAATATCATTAGAATGCAATTGTAGAACACAGCACAACAATTGTGGAAAAGGAAAGTGCGTAACAGCAGAAAATAAATCATAGTTAATTGAAACATCATTTTAAAAACTATTGTGGCTCTCATAGTAAAAACACACAAAAAAGTATTCTTGCTCTAACGGAAAGGGTTTGTTTTTTTCATTTTAAAAGTACATTCTTGATAATCTATTTGCTTTACACTGTGCAGTGGATTTTTTTGTCTGTTTCATCTTCCGTTGGCCACTCTCAGTCACTTCACAGAATGCTAGTTCTGTACCAATAAGAGGTAAGTTGAGTGGAGATTAAATATTTCTGGCATATTATCATTAGCATTTCCAAAACCCTGTTTAAAATAGTTCCTCCAAGTGTCTCCAAAATCCCCCTGGTTTCTAATACAAAGCGTTAACTGAAGGCAGTAAGAGGCTGCCTTTTGGCTTATCTGCCAGCCAGAATGAAAGCTTACCAGACATTCTTTACCTGGATAGCAATTTCTAAAATGAAGTTTCTGGTTTAGTTTTCTTGCCCTTCTCTCTCTGATTATGGGAAGACACATTCTAGTTTGATGTGCATAACAACTTGTTTTAAATAAGAAAAAATTCTCCTGAGGTCTTTTCCAGCCTACATTGCAGTGAGCATTGACGCAGTTGAAGAAAGAAGTCTTACTCTGGACTTGGTCCTGGAGCTGCTCAAACAGGACTTCTGGCCTATGTTACTTCAACAGAAAAGAAGATATCTTCCCACAGGAGAGGGTCAGAGGTAACCCTGTCATCCTTTCTCTCCTGCAGCTGGTGGAAGTTCAGCCGTGTCTTGGTTGAACCAGGGCCAGAGGCTCTGCTCCCGGCTGCTCACTGCCTGTTGAGATGGGGAACTATCTTCAGCTTAGCAGATTGCATTCATGAAAACGTAGGTACATGGGCAAGTATTGCTGACATTTTGCTGGCTATGAATTCCATGGCACCTCAAATTGTTCTAGGTACTGGAGACAGAAAATATAAAAAAGTGAAACCTCCAGATGGAAAAGCTTTTGAAGAAGAGTGGAAATTTGTTTTTCATTAACCTCGTTGAGAAGGGAAAGACAGGGTTTGCCACTGCCTCTCCCATCTGCCCTGCAGCATTGCTAAGCTGGAGCACAAGTTCTCAGGCAGTGGTGCCTGCTGGTGTCCTTTGTATCAGTCAGTGGGGCACGGACTGACCTCTGAACTACCCTTACTCACTGCTGAAGTACAACCACACAGAATAAGAACTGCAGTGGTGATCAGAATTCCCTTCATCTGACAGGGAATATGCAGTTGCTGAAATGTCTGTGTTGTTGCCATTCTTCAGAGAAGAAAGTCTATTAAGTGACAAACTTTTCCTCTAAGAGGCATGTGATGTGCTTCAAACCCAGTATTTTGACTTGCCTGATCCCTGCTGCCATGAAAGACGGGAAGACTCCTCTTCAGAGTACCTTGTCGTGCTGAAGACAGTATTTTGAAAGCAAGTAACCACATGTGCACAAGGAAAAGGAAAGTACTCACGAAACGGGTCCCACAGGCTCATAAAAATGTAGCCATTAGCAAAGATAAAATGAGAGTTAAACTGGGACAGTTACAACGGGAAAGAGAACACAAATCGCTGCTCAGATCTGGAAAACCAGAAACTGGCACTTAGGAGTGGAAAGAAAATGAAGAATGTTTCTTTCAACTTTCTGCAGAAAAATCCTAAAATATCCACTACTTAAAAAGTCTGTATGTTAATAAAAGTTTAGGAAACATCCTGAAAGCAGCAGCAAATTGCACATCTACTGTAGTCCTGCGAGCTGCTGCAGAGCAGCCTCTTTTCCGAGCCCGTGGCTCACAGATCTTCGGGGGAGAGCTGAATCAGTAACTTGTTTCTTTCCAGTTGCATTTCAGTTACTGAAAGAGAAGGCTCGACTTTGGCCCATGCACAAAAAACACGAGCTTCCCAGAATATTTTCCCCATTGGGTATTGGGGTTTTTTTTGACTGATTGGTTGGGGCATTTTTTGTTTGGTTTTGTTTGCTTTTTTTTTTTCCTTTCCTTTTCTTGTTGTTGTTGATTGGTTTATTTTGCCTTGGTAGGTTTTTTTGGTGTGGGTTATTTGATTGGGGGGGGCTGACTTTTTTTTTAAAAAAAAAAGAAAAAAAAAAAGACACGTTCTAAGTCTTTAATGAAAAATGGAAATTTGATACCCTGCTGGTAGCATAATCATTTCAGTTTGCTTGGATCTGGTAGATTCCACAAGGAGAGGATATTATTAGGGAAAGAGAGAACAAGACCTCTGTAAAGACAAAAAAAGGCAGCAGGGTTCTGTTGGAGGCAGAGATGCTTTGTGACTTAAATTACTTGGAAGTTGCAGGCTCAACAGCCCAGCTCTGCCATTCAAAAGGGACCTGTATTTCAACCCAATATTTAAACTCCCATCTGTATCACACACAAAGGCATGCTGTGAGGCTAGTGGTGGGAGACAGCCTGTGTGTCTCTGCTCCCAACACACTCCCAAGGCAGCCAAGCAGCAGTAGGGACCAGATGTGCAAAACCTGCAGGTGGGCTGTGTTTTGCACAGACCAAATGAAGGCCAGCAAGGCAGTACAGCAGGGGTTTACATGAGACAATCATCAGAGCTTGTTTCAGTTTGGTCACTCTGTCCACGCTTCTCAGAGTGAACACCGTCTCTCTAAAGGGGGTGATGTAGCTCAGATATCCCTTTCCTTAGCTGGAGGCTACCAGGCTGTAATTTCTCCATCCCAAAGTAGACTTTGAGGTGGCATTGCCTGACTGTTTTTACAGCATAGTCTCTGAAAAACCATCTTGCCTAGGAGAGACTTAATTTAATCCAAGCTTGCAATAAAAGCTTCCGGGTCCTTTGGTGTTTTTGGCACCTTTACAAAGGAACTAATAAAAGCATTGGCAAAACAGAAGAGGGCAAATGGCAGCTGGCAAGTTTTGGAGGGAACACTGGCTGCAGTTTTCAAAAGCGGGATGACTTTTCCTTCTTACTGGATTTCCTGTGAGATCCTGCCCTTTAACCTAGCACTAAATCTCAGTGTAATTGCATCATTCATTTTCTCTCCCTATCATGGCAAAACTTAACTTAAACTGTCTTGGATGGAATAACCTGAATTTATTTTGCATTGCCTAAGTTAGCTCAAATGCTACTTGGGATAAAAGAAAGCCACATGCAACAGTGGAAATGGTGGTAGGGAATGCTACAGATTTTCCTGTAAGAGGAAGTTTATTCAGGGAGCCAAGTAGAGCTCATACTGGGGGCAGACACAACAACAAAACTGAGAAAACATACTAAGAACACAGTGATTGTCCTCTAAAAAAACCCCAGAAGTGTAGAGGTGATGTCAACTTGCAAAGCCATGAACATTTTGACTCACAAAATCAACTTGCTCCACATGACAAACAACAGATATCACGAAACCTGCGTTGGCCAAGTTGAGTCAAAGCAGTTGATGCAACTGGTCTGAGATCTGAGTATAGGTGCTGATATCCCTCACACTCCTCTCCCACAACTGCATGGTGGGCAACTGGAATTTACAATTTACAACTGGCAGACTGCTGACATGCTCTCCCAATATGTTAACTGTTGTTTTGATTTGTATTGTTTTTTCCTAACATCACAACTCCTTTGCTAGGCTTTGTTGTGGACAAGGTTATGTACATGGAAAAGCTTCCCATATGGAACAGTTTAATGGTTCTGGGATATCAATGCAATCACTGTGGTTTGCCACAGATGGGGCTTGGTTAGACAAGGAGACAGTTACCATGGGTGTTTTTACAATTGTTTTACCCAGGTGTCCTATCATCCCTTGGAGGTAAAGCAGACAAGAGACATCTTCAGGGATGGAGAGGCTCACTAGAAGGGACATGTCTGCCAAAAGATAGAAGGATCAAAGGAAAGCAGAAAGTTAACAAATAATGTTTGTGACTGCATCTGAAATTCAATTAGTGACCAGTCCTGTAAATGCCACTTGGCCACTGATCTTACTATCAGCCATGGAGTGGCCATTAATTCTCCTATGGGTTGAGACTGATTCAACCAGTCATGCCAACAGCCAGTGCAGAGACAGCAACCTCATCTCCTCCATCTGTTTCAGCCCTGCTTCCACTTTCTGCCTCCACCTCCACTCCCAGAGATCAGGATCAGTTGTGTAATAACATGCATATTAATGTCACCATGTGGGCAGAGAAATGTATCTACAACCTCAGCACAAACCCCAGGCTGAAACATCACAGCCCAAGTTACACTTCATAGTTCTGAAAAGCAGATGGAAATCCCTAATGGTTTACATGCGAGGTCCAAGGTTTAAGCTGGGGTTATATTCCACAGAGTAAAGGTGATGTATAGGTCCTCAGCTTGGGATTTCCCTTAGGTTTCTCCATTTGTGAAGCAATGTGGCATGACCCCACTGTCTGCACATGCTGGTTACCACTTGTTGTTTTTGTTTCCCCCTGGGGAACTGCCATCCCTGACTTTAAAACCACCCTGAGAGAGGCAGAAGGTGGGCAGTGATGGTAATGGGTCTGATGAGGGTTGAACATATCTTTGTACTTCTGTTAATTTCTGAAACAGACTGCTGAGAAGCACCAAGCATCCACTGGCTCATCAAGGCCAACATGTTCCATATGTTTCAGGAGACGGTGTGGAGAAGGGAACATTTTGGCCTTCCCCAGCTTGGTTCAAAAGAAAACCTACCTTTGGCCCTTCTACAGACTCAGCTAATCTCAAACATAAAGAGGCACAGATTTCTGCTCTCAAGGTCAAGGAGCAAAGGAGAGGGCAGGGTATGAGCAAGTAACAAAACAAAAATCAACTGAAACAAAGAGGGTCATTTAGATGAGGAGAAGGAGGAGTTGTATAAAAGCAATGACATTTCTGATGGAACAAAAAGTATATTAGCTGAAAGCCAAGTATTGGATCCAGAGAAGAGATTTGAATCATTCCCTTGGATCCATTCCACTCTTAATAAAACATTAACTATTCATTGAGGGAGCGCACACGTGTGTGCATGAATCAGTAGCCTGGCGGGTCTTCTTTTGGGAGATTAGACTTCCTGAGCACCAGTCCCTCTTTTTGTAAATGCTAATTGTTTATCCAAAGTGGAACAATTTCAAGAGGAGAGGCTGAGGTCTTTCTGACTGTCTCCTCCTTGGGCAAGGTAGTGACAGGAGAAGTGGACAAGTTCCTTAACTGCTTCACTATTCAGTAAAGGGAACACTCACAAACCTCTTCCTTTGTTTCTCAACAAATAGAAATATTTTAGAGTTTGGTCAGAAAAAAATCTGGAAACCAGAATCCCTCTTAATACTGTCTGACTTGGATTTACTCTTGTATTTTCTGGGCTACAGACCAGCCCCAGTTTTGACCCAGGGGAAAAAGTCCTTTCCAGACCCAGGTTTTGCTGTGATCCCCAGCCCCATAACTGCAACCACCAGAAGATTTTTGCTCTCATTCAAAGCATAAGCTGACTGGATACAACACAGAGGCAACTGGATTTCTATAAGCACTGCTGAAAACAGCATCTCTAATAGTAGCCAAGAATGGCTTCCCCATAACAGCCAGCCACCTGTCTTGGGATTTGCTGTGGCCACAAAGTTGAGGGAGGTAGAGAGTCTGTTTTAATTAAATAGTATTTAAAAATGTGAAACAGCTATTCTCACTTAAATATATCAGCTGGCCACAGTCAGCTCTTAGCCAGTATGTTTTCAAAACTTGTTTATGCTTCACATTGATTATTTCCCAGAGGATCAATTCCTGCTAGCAGGCATTATGCTTGAAAGCAGTGTTTCTCAGCGATTTTGTAATCAAAAGACAACCTACCAAGACAAGCCACTGTCCTTGTATCTCTTTTTATTAGTAGTTGCACTCTTTCTCTTTGGTATTAACAATCAGAAAATGATGTTCCCATTGCTATGACCAGAAGCTAGGGTGTTTTGTAGCCATCATGTCTCCTTTCATCTTCCTGTCTCTTATGAGTTACCCATGGACTGCAAATCACAGACTGCACAAGACTTCTGTATGACAAATACTGCCAACTTGTCATTGTTTACTTTTTCTTCTACCTGGGGAAAGAAGATATTTGGCTCAGTCTGCAATGGGACTGCACTGCTTAGCCTGGCTTACAGGTCAAGATGAAATATACATGCATGAAAAGAGGGATCTGCCCCAACTCATACACATACCGAGTGGCAGGACCCCCAGTGCTGAGGTATTTTCAAGCCAGAGGAAATACAGCAGAGAAGAAGGGTGAGAAGGAAGCAAGAGTGACAGCTCCAGGAACAGAGGACCTGGACCTGAGTGACACAGACCACTGCCAGAGCTCCCACAAGAGATGTGGCTGCCAGTGCATTGGGTTTTCTCAGAGTTCTGTTTCCTACCACAGAGATCCCTTGTTTCCTCCTGGTGCTGGGATGAGAAGGAAGCTAGTACTCTTAGCAAATCTAGAAAATTACTCTACACTAGTACATTACTAGTTGCTTTGTAAGTCAAATTTACATATAGAACTCAAAGGGACAAAATTGCACTGAAACAGTTGGGATAAGAGTATGAGGATTACAGGTTCATGGGAACAGTCACAGGCAGCTGGACCATGCAAATTGTTTGCAGGTCAAGATGAAAAGCACCAGATGTGCTGGTTTCCTGACATTGTGGAGCTCTTCCCTCCTCACTGTGCAGTGACAATGTTGTCTGGGTGCTTTGCATTCCTTTCAAGTTCAGAATACTCAACTCTGAGTCATTCAAGTGGATGGCTGACCTAGATCAAATATAAGGCATGCTTTCTTAAGTTGATTAAGAAGTTAGGAGAAAGAAGCTTGCACCAAGCCCTAGGAATTGTCTGGCATATCTCTGCTAGACAGAAAGCAGCAGTAACTTCCACATGAATAATCCTCATGTTGGAAGGCCTGCCATTAGTCCTGAGCAAATCAAATCTAGGTGGCAACAGCACAGAAGATACACCAGACTGACGTATCTCAAGAGTTCATCATAATTCCTTTGGTTACTTCTTAAGGGAATGATAGATGTCCTTAAAAAACAGCAGAGTTCTTTAAATCTTGCTAAACTTGAACAGGCACAAACCAGTTCCAATATGAAGCAGATTCACAGAATAGCTGAGGTTGGAAGGGGCCTCTGGAGCTCCACTGCTAAAGCAGGGCCACCTAGAGTTAGCTGTCCAGGACCATGTCCAAATGACTTTTGAATATCTCCAAGGATGGAGACCTCCTATTTCTGGGCAACCAGTGCCAGTGCTTGGTCACCCTTTCACTGAAAGAAAAAAAAAAAGAAAAAAAGAAAAAAAGTTTCCTGATGGTCAGGAGCATTCTGCTGAGGTTTATTTGGGGCCTAAAAATTATTTCATTGAGAGAAATCTACCATCATGAATTGCCTTGAATATCCCTGAATTTCAGAGCTAGTCTTGAACATTTGCAAGAACTGCTGAGAAAACACCAGTCTGAACACAACACCAAGTACAGGCTGAGCCAATTCTTTGAATGTATCTACTATAAACACATGTTACCTGTCACCTAATCATATGAATTAGTACAGAAATTATATCCATACTCCAAATATGCAGCATTATACCTATGTTCTATTATCATGTATACAGAAAAATGCATTTTACATAGAATAATATGTATATGGGACATACATGCATTGACAGTCTTCTTTCCCCACCTTTCTCAACCACACTGGAAACAAAAGCAGTTAGTTTCACCAAAGCAAGAAATCTTTCTTAGAGGAAATGGAGCAGACTTAGCAGTCTGGCTCTTAGGCACTTGTATAAAATTACACACAAGTTACACTATAAATCTCCTAATTGTTAAGGGAAAGAGGAATATTTGCAATTAAGCAAGAGATCACACTAGTGTAAAAGAGAAAGATAAAATCAAATCTAAGGTATCATAGCAAAGTGAATTCAATGTATTCATGTTATCCCAAGAAACATGCAAATACTGTGCACATGCAAATACTGTGCACAACAATAACAGAATTCCAGGTTCCTTGCAAGCCAACTGCTAAAATCATTAAAGCTTCCTGAAATAACAATATATTCTCTTGTGCCTTAGTCAGACCTGTCAACAACAGGAGCCCTGAGGAATCTGCCATGTTTGCTGGTTACTGCCCTCATCCTTGTGGTCCTTCCATCACGTCATGATGTTCATCTCAAGGGCAGAGCACAGCTGTCTAACTTCCTCTGGAGCCCACCAGGACCATTCCTGAAATGACCCCACAGCTGTGGAGGGGCAAACCGGACACTGTGCTATGAGAGATGGCTACCTTGGACATCTGGGCTTTCTGCAGGACATGGTCATCCCTCCGTACCTCCTTCTCCTCCTGGGACACATCCATTTCTTCTCTTCCTTAGCATACACTCTTCCCTCTGCTGAATCATCCTTTACACTTATTTATTTCACTGCACACATAGCCTGCATCTCCTTTATCTTCTGTTCCCTCTCATCCATAGCCACCCAATTTTCTCCCAGACAGAGGGAATGGAGCAACACCAGCAAACTACTCTCATGTGGCAGAACAAACTTACAGAGATGTCCAAGAAAAAAGCTGAACAATGGGACAATTTACAAAAGTAAGGCATTGATGAACTCTGCAGCAGCACAATACACTATGGCTAGAAGCGTATGTACTTGCAGAACTATTTCAACACACCTGAATGACTGAGTTATTATCTCCTTGCAATGGGATGCTTGTCTTTCAGGCATCAAGTAAACAGTTCAAAATGTTAATTTGTAGGATCAAAATTTCAATTACTCACATTAGTGAAGTTTAATTAAATTATACTTAAAATCAATCACATTTTTATTTTAAACTGATATTTATTTTCATTGAAAAACATGCCTTAATATTTTCAAATACTCTCTTTTTACTTTACCACATTTTCAGAAACAGTGACAGCTGTAAAACTTTCTCTGAGACTATGATAACCAACTGAAAGACCAAAGAAAGCATTTAATAGTTTCAGTTATACTTAAATTTTCCTAGAAGAGAGAATTTCCGTGAATAGAAATCTAACCTTCTGGATTTTAACCAAACATTTCTTTATGAATCTTTTTCCAACCTCTGCAATTCAATCTATACCACCATCACTAGAAATCTTAGAAGACAGAATAATTTATGTGGGAAAAGACCTCTAAGATCATCAAGTCCAACTCTTAACCCTTCATTGGCAAGCCCACCACTAAACCATACCCCTGAGTGCTTAATCGACATGTCTCTTAAATGCCACCAGGGCTGTGACTCCACCACTTCCCTGGACAGCCTGTTTCAGTGCTTGACAACCCTTTCAGTGAAGGAATTTTTCCTAATATTCAACAACCCCAGTTTCCTCAGCCACTCCTCATAAAACTTGTGCTCCAGAGCTTTCAACAGCTTTGTTGCCTGTCTCTGGACACTCTCCAGCACCTCAATGTCTTTCTTGTAGTGAGGCACTCAAGACTGAATGCAGTACTTGAAATGCAGCCTCACCAGTGCGGAGTACATGTGAAAGATCACTGCCCTGGTCCTGCTGGCCACACTATTTCTGATACAAAGCAGGGTGTCACTGGCCTTCTTGGCCAACTGGGCACATGCTGGCTCATGTTCAACCTGCTGTCAACCAGCAACCCCAGGTCTTTTTCCACTGGGCAGCTTTCCAGACACTCTTCCCCCGGCCTGTAGCTCTGCATGGGGTTGTTGTGACCTAAGTGCAGAACCCAGCACTTCACCTTGTTGCACCTCATACAATTGGCCTCAGCTCATCAATCCAGCCTGTGTAGATCCCTCTGTATAGCTTTCTGACCCTCTAGCAGATCAACACTTCTGCCCAACTTCGTATCATCTGTAAACTGACTGAGAGGACACTTTCATCTCTCAACTGGGCTCTAAACAGATATGGTCTGCCCTCTAGAAGTCCAAGGTGACAGTTCTGAGTCCCTCCTTATGTCTCTGGGAACGAAAAACTCTATCATTTAGTGACTGCTCTGCCCAAGAGGCTTCCAACAACCACATCACTCACCAGTCCCCTGTTCCCAAACACCAGGTCCAGTGGTCACCCGCCCACATTGGCTCCCTCAGCAGCTGTGCCAGGCAGTTATCTGCCACACACTCCAGGAACCTCCCAGACTGTCTCCTCTCTGCTGTGCTGTGTTTCCAGCAGAAAACTGGTAAGTTGAAGTCCCCTCAAAGGGCCAGCGATTGTGAGACTTCTCCCAGCTGCTTCTAAATATTTCATCTGTCTCTTCACCCTGGATATATATAACAGACTCTCACAAGCATACCTGCCTTGTTGGCCTTCCTCCAAATTCTTACCCACAAACATTCCACTCTATCATCACCATCATTAAGCACTAGACAATCAAAACACTCCCTAACATACAGGGCTACCCTACCATCTCTTCTTCCTTGCCTGTCCCTTTTGAAGTGTTTATATCCATCCATTGCAGCACTTGATTTGGGAGAATTATCCCCACCAGGTCTCTATGATGATAACTGAGTCATCATTTTCCTGCTGCACAGTGGTTTCCAGCTCCTCCTGTTTATTGCTGGTGCTGTGTGCATTTGTGCAGATGCATCTAAGGCTTTTGATCCCACCAGCTCTTTGGAGGGGAGAAGCCTTAATTCCTACATGACCTACATAATAGTTGTTAGTAAATGATCAAGCACAGAGATACTGCATTGCCTTTTGGATGATACTACACCTGTATTTATTTCTTTCCTCCTAGCAGATAGATCTCTAAGGAAAAAAGCCCCATAACAACACTTTCCATAGACCTTGTGATTACTTAACTGATAATAAGCAGATGAGAACAAGGTGATGATACATTACTCTCCTGAAGCACAAACCATGGATGAAGCTACAGATTAATGGTGATTCCAGCCTTGCAAAGACTGTTCAGGGTAGCTTGGATCCATGGCTAAATTTAAGCTTAAAAGACAACTCTCACCTTTACTGTGAGTCAAGCCATATGAAGACAAGCAAGTTTTGTTCCTGAGCAGATTTGAAACAATGACTTCTGGACCACCTAAGTCACTCAGAGACAAAAAGTTTTCATCTATGTAATTTTTCGGTTTTGAAAGCAGTTTTCCTTCCAGATCATCAGGTTCTAGAGAATAAAAAGGAACATCCTGCATCCAACCTTGCCTCCCTCTACTAAAACAAGGTCCCCAGAATGAAAAGATCTCAGAAATGAGGATTCTACTGCATTGGTTCAAAGCCTGGCAGCAATCTCTGAGCACATTTGCCATGTAATCCATTTCAGAGGGTTTGGCTTTGCTCAAAGGGTTTTTGCTTGTAAGTACAAAGGATAAAAACAGTGTTCTTGGCCATCCTTTGGGTTACATTTTTGTTACTTTACAGATCAAGTAGTGGCATAAATGTAAAGCAAAGAAGGACTAGAAATTATGTGTGATTTTGAAATGTTTGGCTCTTCAATTTTTCTGTGAGGATAACATCGTATTTTCATGAGAGCTCCTCACAGTCTAGGCAATTAGATGATACATATAATTAAACCTGTAGTATGTCTGTGTAGACCCTAAGCAACCACAATGTTCAAGCAAAGTGCAAACACATGGTAAGACAAAGAACAGAAAAGGAAGCAAAGTCTTTAGCTACAAATAAGAAACTTGTTCCATGGAAAGTATATGAGAAATACAGAAAGTACAGAGAAAATGGGTAGCACACAGGATGTCCAAGGCAACTGCTGGATTCTTTCACTAATTGTTTCTCACCCACAACAGCATCTAGTCCTCTTCTCTCTGTTTGTGACTTATATTTGTCGCTGTATATGTTTGTGTGTCTGCACACACGCATACATGAACTAATACTAACTGTGTCAGCTCCCAGGATTGCCTGTAAAGAGCACTGTGTCTCCATTTTGGAATAGTTTCACAGTTTAGACAAAGTTTGTCTTTAGTGGTCATAGACACAAAGCAAACCAGGCAGCCAGGAAAGTAGATCCTACATCTTTTAGAAAGACATGTGCTGCATACTGAACTGTATTGGACCAGAAAGGACAGACACACACACCGTCCCCTTCAAAAGCAGATGTAAAAGGCTTTACCTATTTCTTCCAGGTTTCCAGGTCTTAAACATTCACAGGCAAAACACCACTGAGTTGCTTGAACATCTAAAAGAAAAGAACATTGCTGTCACCTCCATGACTCAGCTCAGCTCTGCTCACCCTAGCAGGCCAGGAGAGAGCAGCTCCTTACTTCTCTCTTTCAGAAATCTCTACCTAAAATTTCTGAAACACACAAAGAACTAACATCCAACCTTAAATAGAGGAGCAAAAAGAAACTGTTTCCATGAAGCTTTAGGAGGATCTACAGTCACAGCTGGCAAAGGCTTTTGCTAACGGGAAACAGCAGGAGGAACTGATTTAACAAGTAAATTAAGTATTTTCCACACCTTATATACATGGAAGTCTCTTACCCTCCGGCATACTGTCAATGAATGCAACTGCAGCTCTCTCACAACAGCTCTGCATTCAATACCGTTGTTGTCAGAGGAAAATGTCAGGGTTTTCAGGCAAACCGTAATAGCAGGTCATTGCTTGCAGGCCTTGAGTCTAATAATTGGCAAAACACCATTTGAAGATTTAGCTTTAGTTTGCACTGTACTTGTTCTCTGGCCACTAGCAAGTATTTAAATAGAATTAATTGGCTACTTGCAAGGTCATTTCAATAACTTTTGAAATAAAGCCTGGTGAGTTCTTGTGCACGCGGGGTAAATGGTACACAGAGCTCTGCTGCCAGCAGTGAAATGTGCAACACACGGCTTCAGTGACAGCTATTTCAGTCTGCTCCTCAGATTAGTGACCCCTTTTGTCTGTGCAGAACTACATATAAACAGTCCCTGTCTCTAGTCATCCTAATTGTTCTGTGTTTAGGTCTCAGACCATTGAGAGAAATTACAACAGAATGAGCAAGGTGGAGGAAGGCTGAAGAGAAAGGAATTTAATTTTGCTGACAGCTACTAGCTGCTTTGTTTCCCTCACCACCAAAAACACCATTTACCTTTGAAAGGAATCATGGTTCAGCAACACAGCCATGTCCAAAGAGTTTACTTTTTAAAAGTGTTCAGATATTCCTATTCTGAAGACAGCATTTCTCTCAGGTCCACACTTCTTTGTTGGGAGAGAATTTAAACTCTATGCTTCCTTTGTAGTTAACAGCTGCACTAAGCAATTCAATTAGCACCATAAATTATACAATTAGCAATGTATTGTTCTTGAGCCAGTCCTAAATTAGGAGCCAATGTAGCTTGATTGCATAGTTTGCATAATTAACACAGGTCTTAAATCCTATTTTTGCTGACAAAGTTACAAGAACCTGCAAATGACTAGCTACTTATTGAAGGTCATGAACTTCTCAAATGCATTTATTAAAATGTTGACAGAAAATTCATCAAAAAATAACAGGGAAAAAAGATCAGGAAAAAAAAAGGAATAGGGACAGAAGTCCTGTAAATGTTCACATACTTCTAGTAACACTACAGCAAAATGAAAGGTGTGACATCTTCAAGCATTTGTGAACAGCATATTGTATGTTTGCCCAAGAAGGGAAGTTGCAGCTTCTAATAACTGAGTCAAAATTGATAATCAGGGTTATGACATATTGACAATTAAAAATAAGAAAACAAACCCATGCTTTATTGTGGAATTATATATGATTTTTTTTTTGCAGAACCAATATAGGCATAAGGGTTTTGATTATGTAACTTTGTCATGTTACAGCTGGATTGGTACATTAAAAGTAGTGTACCTTGGAGAAATTACCCTAACTGTACCTGTAGTAGGCTCTAAAATAGTCATTACCTTGCGGAAAAGAGATGTCGGGATCACTCGGTAAATGTCACCATGGTGCACTGAAGACACTATATGAAACATCAGAAATGATTTAAAGAAGAAAATGTTCTCTCACTGCATTCGTCTGTGGATATATTCAGAGATATATTTTCCCTGAAGGCAATAGTAGAACTGCAAGAGATCAAGACAGCACAGGAGATGCAGTGAAGATCTATTAAATCATGAAAGACACAGGGAAAATAAACAGGGGATGATTATTCCCTTTTCCTTAACACAGAAAAAATAGGCAACAATCAATCAAGTTATCAAACAGCAGGCTTAAAACCAACATAAGGAAATACATTTCCAACCTCTGCAAAAAGTCCAAAGTACATCTTGATCAAAACATAACCTGACCAGAGCCACAGAGCATTATTCTTCTATATATTTTCAACAAAGTAACTTACATTCAAATTTTGCCTCAGGATTTCCAAACCTGGAGAGGTCCCTGAAGATGCCTTCAATCATGCTACCTAATGTCTTTTATCTTTTCTACTGATTTTTGATACTGCCCATTTCTGAATACAGCTATATGGACTACTACGGAGAGCTCCTGTGCAATGACTAGCCCTCGTGTAAGCACAGCTATAAAAATGCTCTTAGCAGGAGAACTTACCTCGGCTTGAAGAAGGAAAATAAGCCAAGTTAATGTAAGGACCTTGAAGCTGCATGTCCGGTAAAGCACTTCTTCACTTAACCAGGCTGATGAAAGTATTTCATAAGTGAGAGTTAGTCTCTGTTCCATGATCATGGTGAATTTGAGAACACTAAAAACTAATATGTGCTGGCATCAAGACATTCAGAGACCTACAAGCCTGTTCTTGGCTTAATAGAGAGTTCACCCAAAATAAGAACAGAGACAGCATTATGTATTTCTAATTGTTCATAAGCAACATTTCATATGTGGAACTCCACATTCCCAAACTATTTGATCAGACTTTAAATAGAGCTTAAGCTAAAATAAAAATCCTTTGAGCCCATTTGTTCTGCAGAAAAAAGCAGTAAATTATCGGAATTAATGTTACCCTTGTGAGTTCTTTGCTGAAGTTCCTTAAACAAGTAAGCCATTAAACTAGTTCCCAAAACCATGGGTGATGCCATGTAAGAATCAAAACTGAAAAGTTCCATGACTAAAACCTGTGCTGTCATGACCTACTGTCACAACAGTCTGTTTTTGACTGTGGGCTCCCTATGCAACTGCAGCTTTGCACATGTGTACGTGACAGTAGTGACAGAGCTTGAGCTTACACATATGTGCTTTGTTCTCCAGGCGATTTACATCAGAACAGGAGATTTTTGTGGTGAACTCTCTAAGATTATTTGAAAGGAAAACTAAAGAGCCTCTCTCCAGACTTTTTATGAAGTCCTTCATTTAAAGTATCTTATTTAGTTAAGATGCTTTGAGGATGATATTGCTTTATCTGAAAGAGCTTGGTAATCAAAGGAAAACACAGTTCTTTCAACTAACTCTTTCCATCCACTGCAGACAGATTCAAGTTTATCTGTTTGATGATTTCCACATTTGGGTGTTTTTTAAAACCAAACCCAGCACTAAAGTGCAAAAATCAATGTACTAATTTAAAAATAGTGCAGAAGCAAGGTAAGCAGCTCTTGACTTGTAAACACTGGCATACACTATACAGTGTGGTGGTTTAGACTTGTACAGAGATTTACATAGCATCTGTTAATCCCAGGAGTGCAACATCAAGGCAAAGTTGTCTGAGTACTATCAGATACAGTAAGCAAGGCAGCAGCCAGAGGCCTTGTTCTAGGCATACCCATCAGTCATGCCCTGGTCTCATTTTTTTGGCTTTCTTAATTCTACAAGTGTTTGAATTCAGTGGGCTAGCAGAAAGCAAATACCATTGCAAATCCTTGTGGAACCAAGTGCTGTACCAGAGGTGCTTTGGAATGCAGAAGAAAGGACCTGGGCTCTGAAGGGAATGGGAAGCTTGAGCTGGTTTCAGAAAAACTAGAGTTCAAGAAGAAAATATATATACCTTTTTTATGCTGCCCTTTCTTTTTCATATGTTTTATTTCTAAAAAAAAGATCTTACCACCTCTCTCCTTACACTGGAGGAAGGAAAAAAAATGACAGTACAATTTCTGTATAGACAATGAGAAAAATGCAGTAATGCTGCCTTATTTAGAATGAGTGGAGGGGATAGTCCACACTCCAACCACCACAGAAGACACCACCACCACATGCACCAGGGAGCAGAGGTAAATACAGTAATGGTCAGGTGGAGCTGGATACACGCTGGTGCCTTCTGCAGGTGTCACTTAAACATCCCCTTCCCCAGTCTGAACTCCTGGCCTAGCCTTTCCTCAGGGCTTTTCCCCTGGGGGCCACCCACTGCACTGCACTGAGCCCAAGAGAAGGAAGGATGCTTTGCTGTTTGTACCATGAGGGTGCAGTTAGTTTCGTGACTTCTTCAGGGAGGTAACTGTTCCTACCAACCTTAAACAAGACTGGTCCTTCTTTCAGTACATAATTGTGAAAAGCAAAACTTCCATATCTTTGGAATTACCACACTTATATGGGAAGAAGGAGGTCTTGGCTGGTAGCTAGAATTACCAGCCTATGCAGAGTGCCTTTCGAATAGGAAACACTTTCAGTGAGTACCAGAAACACCCCATAGCAAGCAGCAGAATGACTGTGTGATCTAGACTGACCACTATTGTTTATTCCTAAACTGGTTTCCTTTTTCTGAGTCCAGGCATAACTTTTGTCCAGGATTTTGTCCTGTCCAGCAGGGTGTACTGCTCCTGCTCACAGTGCATAAGCCCATGCAAATTAAAACAGTCGCACCATGTCAAAGAGAGGCAGCACTTCTTCAACACTTGCTTAGATAGACTATCCTTATTTTTTTATTCACTTTAAAGAGTGCACATTTTTCTTCTTTGCTAGAAAAGATAGGATGAGGTGGAAACTCAGTCTGACTTCCATACCACAAAGCAACTGATGGGAGCTTCCTGCCTTCTTGGTTTAGCTCATGGAATAACCACTTCTAAAATCATCCCTCATCCCTTTCAAAGACCCTTACAGTAAACTTGCCAGACATCCCAAATAATGATTTTTCATATTTCCTACTTTTCTTTTTTGAAGGCTAATCATCTGTCTGCTCCATTCCAGGGTGCCATGCTTATGACACCATCCAACCATGCAGCAGAGACCTCAGAGTCTCAGCAGAGTGCAGCTCTCCAGCACTCTGCTGGGACTCTCTATGCTACTGCAACTCAGCTGGGTCAGGTTTCAAGAAAGATAGAATAGGACCCCCAAAAATATCTTCTAGAAGTCAGAAAAATTATCAGGCCCCTCAAAGGAAGGGTCCTATAAAGAGAGTACCCGTTTCCTGTGTAGGTAACTGCATGGGAAAGTTAAGGAGAAAGGAGAAGGAGCCTGATGGTACAAGTAAATGCCAAGCTGGGTATTCAGAAGTTTGTGGTTACTGTCCTCAAGTTTTGGTATATTCATGCATCTAAAATTGTGGCTGTCTGTTACCCCACAGAGCAGAAAAACAGGAATCAAAATCAAGCTCCAGCTCTGACAGGATGACAAAGGTGGCTGCCTTGAAAGGCTGGCCTTTCTTTTATTTTAGCTAACAATTTGCGGCTTGGCTGATATAAACCCACAAATAAATCAGTAGTTTTTCACAGCAGAGGGTTGTTAGGAATGGACCACTTTGACTTTGGGACTCTGTGAACAGTGATGCTGCTGCTGCACCACGGCCTGGACACCACCACTGCTGCAGTTGTCACTGACAGTCCTCATCATACCTGGCTAGTGAGAGCAGCTCCGGCAGGGTGGCCAGGAGTCCGGCAGGGCCCGTGCCATTGTGCCAGGAGAGCTGTGACCTTGTCAGGGACCTGCCTGTGGGTTCCTGGAAGGCCACACAGAGGAGAGGCCATATCTTATTACACACACAGGCTTAAGCTAAGATTCAATAACCTGCATGTTCTCTAAGCAGGTGTTTAACTTAGCTTATGGCTATCCCAGCCGCACGGGCAAATCCCAGGCAGAGCGCCACAGGGCACTGTGCTCCCTGCCACTTGCTGACTGCTGCAGCTGGAGTTGCAATTTCATAATTTGCCTCACACCTGATTTCTCCCATGAGTTAAGCAAGGCTGAAACAACACAATGTTTTTCTTTAATGTTCCAGGGATTATTTACATAACCAAAGGAAAATAGATCTCACAAGGAGGAATCTTCTTGCAAAGGGTGAAATCTTTAACTTGTTCACAGTAGTAAAATCCATGGGACTAGGTCAATGTAGACTAGGTGAGTTTCTGTTCCTTTAATTTTTCTGTTCCTTTAACATTTAATGATGGGGGTAGAGACCTGGTCCAGAGCTTCATGATACAAAAGTGTTTTGTAATGCAGAACACACAAACTCCATATAAATCTTCCCAACAATGAACTTATTTCCATAGCAGACATTTAGAAAAGAGCAGCAGAATATTGTGACTTGAAAAACTTTTAGTAGAATTAGGACAAGATAAAAACAATCAGAAATCAACCATTAACACCCAGGGCAATTTTCAAAACCTTTTTTTGCAGTTGCCTCTCCCCTCCTATTTACAAACGTGGGAACAGTTAACCACTAGGAAGAACATTTTGCAAATTTCAAAACCTAAAGAATTCCCCTGTTAGACTCAACCACCATTAAAACAAAGAGTTTAGATTTTATTTTTTTTTTAATCTAATGAAGGCTAAACATAATATTTTGTGTGACAAAATACAAAACAGGCTTTTCCCCCCCTCCCACTTTAGTAGTCTGAGATGTTAAACAGCTCTTAAAAAGTGTCATGTAACAACCAGGCTAGCAGCAAAAGTAAGGGAAACATTTCTGACTTTTTACACAACACACCAGGAAAAGGAACCCAGCCTACCAGAGATCAGATCTTACATCCCATCTGTAGGATGAAAGGACTTTTTTACAGCTACAAGAAATAAGCACAGTAGTGATCTTGTCAGCCAGGGTCAAATTAACCAGAAATGTTTTCTCCCTTCCAGTCAGCAAGACTCTCTGGCCAGCCAGGGAGACTTTGCACAGCTCACAGGGTGAGCCCTGCTGTCTGCTGCCTGATGGGAAAGAATGTCTGTGAAACTTGGAGGTGGCCTCATTAGGAACTTGTGACTCATCTCCATTACCCAGCTTTTCTTGCAGCTTGGATTACCCATTCCCTCTTTTTCCAGCTCCCTACAGTATTCACCTCCAGATCCCTGACACTGGGTCCATCTGGTAAGACTTTTTTTGTGCATTTGTGTCAAAAAACATCTACTTTTTGATGGAGTCACACACACACCATCATAATATCTTCAGGGAGTAAAGAAAGCCTCAGTCCAAACAGCCCAGCTGTGACCACTGGTCTTCCCTACAGTAAGTGCAGCAAGAAGGCAGGTACCTTGAGGTCTCCAGCTATTTGTAGAGGTGCCAAGAAAAACAGAGGGACGAGCATCAGATGCCTAGAAGAAGGCATCTGGTAGCTCAGACAGCAGGTGTCTTAGACTTTTGTCCAAAAATGTTTGTGGATAAAGATGAATCAAGGTGTCTGCAATGCTTACATGCACTATCCATAGTGTCATCTGCAACTGAGAAGCTCTTTAGATCCTTCAGAAATAAAAATTTCTGCAAGGTTGAGAAATGAAATGCTTCTCAAAATCAACAGATACTTTGCCTAGTATAGTGTTAATAAGGGCTGGGGTTTTTTGTGAAGTAATAGTTAAGTTGATCATGTTAGGATGTGTTGGGCTCGTAAAGGCAATAGCATAGCACAGGAACAAAAAGAAGTTTTAAAAGTGCCAAAACAACCCAAAATTTAAAAGTATCTCTCTCTCTAAACTGCACAAAATCTCAGTCTAAACACATCATGAAATAACTTTATGTTCCCATGTCCGCACATCATCTTAACAGCCAGAAAAATGTTGCATGTGTATGAAAAAAATATAGGACAGCAATTTCATGCTGTCTTATACCCACATACATACTAGCTTTCTCTTACCTATACAGCTGTTGTATGTTGGGAAGCTCCTAAAAAAGAGAACTGTGGTTTGGATAGAGATCAAACGTCTTTACTACATACAAAACCAAGCACTTTATCCCTGTTAAAATTCAGCAAGAATGGTATATCAAAAATTTTGCAGATTGCTGTGAAAATTTAGCTTCAGGAAGTTGACCTCTTTTATAGCCATGAGGCAGATTTTTTACCAAAAACTCACTTGAATGTTACTATTACAATTGAAAATCTTTCTGTCTTCCCATGAGATGACTGCACTGCGTGTTATCCTGGAGGCAAACACTGCAGGACAGACTGGACAAATCCAGACAGCACTAAAAATAAATGGATGACAATTTATCTGCTGGGAGAAATCAAGTTCTAGATTTGTTTACTAGCCCCGGACCAGAACAGCTCATCAAACTGCAGTACTTGAAACCAGAGCTGAAGCTCTAATATTTAAAAGTGTGTTTTGAAAACACTCTGTGTATGCTGAAATTCTTGAATTGGATTCAAAAGTTGTATTTGAAACTGCCATCTCCTAATTAAAACAATATACTCCTAAACGCTTGCTTCAAATGATGCCTTAAACACATCTGGTTGATTGAATTTGTTTAGTGAATGGAGATAGAAACATTTCCTCACAATTAATTTTCACTTATATGTGAAATAAGTGTCTAAACAATTTCACAGTCTCCTGTTCCTTTCTGATTAAATTGACTTGCAAATACTGAAGATTGGAATACAGTTTATTCAATGTCTTCCAGATTTTTGGATGCATGATTCTATAAATTCTGGGCCAACACTGAATGGAAATCTTAGTGTTTGAATCACCTTAAGTTGGTCAAAGCTTTAATAAAACCTTGTGAAGAGAAAAATAAGTATTTACATCTTATTTAAAGGTGTTGACGATTTTTATAATGAATTTCCTTTAAAAATCAATGTCCCAGTTTCCCATTAAAAATGCAGAGTTTCAGAACATTAAAGGAAAACAACCTAGATCTATTCTGGAAGGATTTTCTTGTCTATGCAGTAGAACATCCAATGGCTTTCATTAAACTTAAGTGTGTTAAGAATATTCTCCTGGCAATGAAAATGTAATTCAAAATAAAATTAAATGCAAAGTTATATGTTCATAAAGTCTACATACAATGGTTCTGTGGACATTGATGACCATCTAGTACGATGTATCTAGGACCTCAGGCAAACCACCACTTCTTTTTCTCTCCTACAAAATAACAGAACATCAGCAAACTGTGGAAGCTGAACAGATTTACTCCAAGAGATTATTATATTGTCACAGAATGTGCTGAGTTGGAGGGGACTTAAAAGGATCATTGAGTCCAACTCCTGGCCCTGCACAGGACCATGATCAAGAGTCACACCATATGCCCAAGAGTATCCTCCAAACAATTCTTGAACTCTGTCAGCTTTCATGCTGTGACCACTTCCCCAGGGAGGCTGTTCCAGTGCCCAACCACCCTCTGGGGGAATATATATTTTTCAAATATCCAACCTAAACCTCCCCTGACACAACTTCAAGCCATTCTCTTGCATCCTGTCACTGACCACCACAGAGAAGGGATCACTGCCTGCCCTTCCTTTTCCCCTCACAAGGAAGTTGTAACTGCAAAGAGGTCTCCCCTCAGTCTCCTCCTCTCCAGGCTGAACAGGCTAAGTCACCTCAGCTGCTTCAGCTGCTTCTCATACAGCTTCTCCTCAAGGTCCTCCACCATCTCTGTTGCCCTCTTTTGGACACTCTCTAATGGCTTAATATCTTTCTTATATTGCAGTGCTCAAAACTGCCCACAATATCCAAGATGAGGCCACCTCAGTGCGGAGCAGAGTGGGACAATCCCCTCCCTCGACCGGCTGGCGATGCTGTGCCTGATGTCCCCCAGAGCAGGGTTGGCCCTCCTGGCTGCCAGGGCACTGCTGACTCAGATTCAACTTGCCATTGACCAGGACCCCAGGGCCCTTTCCATGGCACTGCTTTCCAGCATCTCATTCCACAATCTGTACGTACATCCAGGGTTGCCCCATCCCAGCTGCAGAATCTGCCATTTTCCCTTGCTGAACTTCAAATAGTTGGTGATTGCCCAGTCCTCTCACTTGTTGAGGTCTCTCTGCAGAGCCTCCCTGCCTTTGAGGGCATCAACAGCTCCTCCCAGTTTTGTATTCTGTGCAGACTTGCTTAGTATTCCTTCCAGTCCTGCATCCAAGTAATTTATGAAGATGTTGAAGAGAACAGGGCCCAAGAGAGTGCCCCAAGGAACTCCACTAGTGACAGATCATCTGATGTCACCCCATTCACTATTACCCTCTGTGCTTGACCCATGAGCCAATTGCTCACCCACCACATGATGTGTTTATCCAGCTGTGTGCTGGACATCTTTTCCAGAAGGATCCTGTGAGACACAGTATTGAAAGCTTTCCTGAAATCCAAAAAGTTGACATCAACTGGCTTCCCTTGATCAACTAGGTGGGTTACTTTGTCATAAAAGGAAATCAGGTTGGATAAGCAGGACTTTCCTCTCATGAAGCCATGCTGGCCGTGACCAAGGACTGCATTGTCTTTCAGGTGTTTTTCAATACCTCCCAGAATAATCTTCTCCATAACTTTACCAGGCACTGCAGTGAGACCACAAGCTGCATGAATTCATATCTGGTTTTGGTGCAAAGGGGTTTGACATAAACAAAACTGGAGGAAAACTCTGCTTAGTTCAATGTCTCTTATGACTCCCTTAACTAGACACAAGACAACCCATGCTGCAGGTGGCCTGTAAATACCTGCATGCTGACTGGTTGGCCCTGTGTTTCCAAACAGAGTATGTGACAGCTGAGCTCTCCCTTCTCTGAGTCCCTCTACTCTACCCAGGCCTATTTTTCATCAAGCCAGAATGAACTCTTTTCTTTGAGGCTTCTACAGCCTTTCAAATTTGTTTGAAATCAGAAAAGTTTTCCAAATGCATTAGATAAGAAAAGGTGATGGACAAAAGGAGAAGATCACAAATCTGGTCACTGCATGATCCAGATGAAAATAAGGCTGATTTGATGGCAGTGTTGACATATACATATATACTTTCATTAAGAAAAGTTACTAGGAGTGCTCTTTAATCTGAAAAAAACACAGCACATTTTTAACTTGAAAAAGCTTGCCAAATTCAAGGCAGAAAGGTTGACTTAACAGGTGAAGACAATAATTCACCATGTGAACAAGCCACTGAAGAGCTGATTCTACATCTCTTATGTGTTTAACACTAGCCACTGTTTTGGAATAAAAATATTTTAGCTAAAATTGATGAAGTATGATGGACTAATGTAAGCAGGGCAGACAGCAGACCCTCAGTTCTTGAGCTCTGTGAACCGTTCTGCAGTGTGGCACAGCAGTGGTAGGAATTCATCAGTCATGGATGCTATCAAGAAAGAGGTTGATGTTAGCAAGAGCTCTGTGAGCACTCCTAACAAGTGGGCTGAATGGACCTGCTGTATACATGGGCCTTCAACCACAAACTCTTCAAAACACTTTTGGAGCAACAGCCCAAGCACCATCCTGCTTGGGTTCTTTGTCTAACAAGAACTATAATCCATCCATCTACACAGGTAGGCACAGCTCACAGTACGCCATTGGAAGTGATTGCTATTACTGGCCATCAGTGCTGCCTTGCATTTTCAATTCAGGAGAGCTGCAGCACTTCACAACTGCTCAGTGCAGTGGTGAGTCAGGTTAGGGCTGCAAGGACTAGACACAGCAAAGCTCTGTGTGGCAGCCTGTGCCAGACTTGGTGCAAGATCACCCTGTGTCCTCAAACAGGTGCTGCCTTCAGATGAACAACAGGAGAGCAAGTGCTTATTCCAGTTAGAGTCATCTGGCTATTTAGGACAACATGAAATTGCAAAATGGTCAAGACCTCATTCTGTGCCTGGTTCCCATAGCCCCCTGCCTGAGAGCACTTCTGCATTTCTAGCTCAGAAGAACAAGTTCCAGATTCCAATCCTCCATCTTCTCTGCCACGTGCTTCCTCGAAGATCCTACAAACACCTGACCTTACTTGGCCTGGGAGCATTTGCTGCAGCAGACACAAACAGAGCTGTAAGTGGAACACTTCCTCTGGGATTGCGTCCCCCCTCATGCCGAGTCTCATGGCCAGGCTCAGTCACTGCTTACTTAGGCAGGCTGACACCAAGGAGTGTCCCACCGTAACTGTTTACAGAACAAGGCTGGTGGGACCTCACGCTCTGTAGTGAGAGTATTGCAGCAAAATGCCTCTGGCAGACAAAATAACTTTCAAAAAACTAGGGTGAGAAGAGTCGAGTGTTGGCAACCCTAACAAACTGGATTCAGAAAATAAGCTTGAAGGATTTGGCAGAACGCAGATTACATTTTTAAACAGTTACTGTAAGTGTAAATGTTATTTTATCCACCTCCTTGAACTGGATCATCTTGGGCAGCCTCCAGGCAACCACACCCACGCTCTTACTTTTACAGCTGCAGAGATGGGGTCAAGATTGTCTATATTCTGTGTAACTCAAAACCTATTATTAAAGTAATTCATTTGCAAATAAATCATCCTCATTATGCAGCTCCAAGTAAAAGAAAGAATAAAATAAGAGCTTGTGAGCTTGAGCTCATTTGCAGAGTGCAAATCCTACTCCCTTCCCTGAACACATTTAAATTAACAAGAATTTGGTTACCAAGGCAGCTCCCTATTTCATTCAAATCTGGGGAAGTTGATACAGTAAAGAAAAATAAACAACAATAACAAAAGTACCGCAAAACAAACCCCAAGGTTTATCAGGTGAAGTGTCTTCACAGGAAAACAGAAAAGGTATTACAGCACTCAAAGGACTAATGTGACCAGAAAAATTATTTTTTCTTAATTTCGGTGTTACTTTTAGTAGAGCATGTGAATGTAAAATGGGTCCCAGCTGAGCCAGTGTAACATCCTATTAACTTTGACGGAGGCAGGATCTCAGCTACTATGGAGGGCTTGAAAACTGCCATGTGATTCTTGGGAGGAAACAAGTAGCCTTATTTTCGGAAGACCTTTGAATGATCCAGCTCTAAATACTTGGAGGCCTCTTTCTGCATTCATTCAGCACCCTGCATCAGGCTGCTCAAAAGTTGTCTGTTTCTGGTGATGGAATTTTTTCACTGTCCCCTTTTGCCATCTTATGGGGCCATGTTTGGAAGGTTTTTCTGGATTTACAGGGATGTCACCAAATCTTTTGAATGATAGGCCAGAGTCATAATACATTTTCTTTTAGTCTCATGGTAAAAAATTTAGGTTTGTTTATTTCTGCAAGTTTGCACACAGTTATGGCTTTTTCCAGTGCTCTCTTCCACGGTTCTGCAAGACACTGGATACGCATGAGAACTGCAAACAAATGTATTGTGAATCAAACCTGGTCCTCGAGTTTCATTATATCTTTAAACAAAACAAATAAAGGAGTAACTTGTTATTAAGCACGATGTTATTTTGTGCCTGC
This sequence comes from Margarornis squamiger, assembly GCA_035222235.1. Lineage (NCBI taxonomy): Eukaryota > Metazoa > Chordata > Aves > Passeriformes > Furnariidae > Margarornis > Margarornis squamiger. The sequence goes on along the minus strand of JAWWTY010000123.1, from coordinate 46,758,601 downwards.
TGCAATATTCACAAATATACATAAAGATTAGTCAGCTTCCATGTGAGGAATTAAGGCCACAGGATGAGCTTTAAAGTGATACCACATCCTTAAAAATATTATGCTGAAATAGCCAGAGCCAAACTTTTGTCTTACATTATGGTATAAAGAATTCTGAAAGAAATTTCCACAGCACTGCATATTCCATGATTTTAAATAACCATTCCTATTATAGTGTACCTTCTCTGACCCTGTATTTTAGGGCCTTTGAAGACGTAGCCACCCTCTTGCTGCTGTGGCTATAGAACAGATCTTAACCAATATCTAAGCTGAAATACTGTTATATTTTATTTTTATTTGCAGAAAGATTATCTATTTATAGTCACACACAGTTTTTCGGTAACTACTTGAAAAAATCTCACCTGAAAGATTAAGTTTACTTACATTCTTTGTTGTCTACAAAAGTATAAGTTTCATTATGGATGTTTCTAAAGACACTGTGCTTCTCCTCACTACGTGGTCATATGGCCTATAAAATGAAATTGACTTTTTCTACAGGAAGATTACATTTCCAGTATTTTTTTTCATTACTTTCAAATAACACTACCACAAAAAAAGAGAAATATTTTTATATATTAATATCAACAATATCTGGAAGTCATTACATTTTCTGAATCCCACACTAAAATTGAAGAGCATTTAGTACAAGCAGCAAGCATGTTTTCGAATGCTACACATTAAGCCCCACAGCTTTTTTCCTCCCTGTGGTCTATGTAACTTAGACCTCAGGTCCTTCACATCTAGAGCTTGGATATTGCAAAGTGCTTTTCTGAAAGGAACACTGCATGTTTCTGCTTAGAATTTTTTTAACAGCTTACAGGAGGAAAACAATAAACCATCTGTCATGCAAAGTCTGTGCTGTTACAACCAAAGTGAGAACACAATGAAAAAATATGAACACACAGAGCAGACTTTGTTGGTAAGTCACTGTTTTTCTCCATCTTCCCTTCTCTTTCCCTCCATGGGACCTACCTCAGATGTCCATAGAGGGTAACTGTGGTAACAACCTCTGAGGAGACCATTCCCACCACCAGCTCTCCAGCCACTATTACTCTTGCAGCACTTGCCACCCTTCATCTGGAAATTACCTCATCCTTCATCATCATGTGTCTAGTTGTTAGAGGCTGGGGAACTTAGCAGTGATGCTCCCTGGCTTTGCCAGGTAATAATCTCATTTGATGAGTCTCAGGACAAAATTAGCCATTATTACCTGCAGTGTTGGTACTCACTGCTCCTCCCCACTTTTTGGCTCTTCAAATATGTAAAAATCAAAGTGGCACACTATTTTTGCTCTTCAGAGAGAGGCATGCCAAGCAAAGGATGTGCATGAGATATAGGGGGTAAAAAAAAGTATCAATGGTCTCTTATTCACTCATCTTTCAAAAAACAGTGCCACCAAAACAAAGACACAACTGTTCCCACATAATAAAGGGCACATTGATAGCGCTCCTAAAAACAAGCCAGTGCACTCTTGACATTCCTGACTTGCTGAATCTTCACTAAACTGTTACAACTGCTCAATTCAATTTGTCTGTTCCTGTCATGATCACCAACAACTAAAATTGCCATAAGAGTAAAGAAAACGTCTTATCAGCTTGGGCAGTCTCCATATGCAATCAAAGGTATCTAGTAAATTATTAGAAGAACAGCAGGGTATATATAAAGAGGAAATTCCAAGTAAATTATCTGTCACTTCTGACTAATATTTATTGGATACCCTAACCCTATCCAGGCAAAATTAGAAACAAAAGTGAAAAAATATTTCAATCATATACCTTCTTGTAATACTGACAGGGTTATAAATATGATGCCAATGGGTAATACGTGTGGCTGATTATCCATTGTGTTGGCAGTTCTGCTAAAAAAAAATATTAACAGTTCTCTTTCAAAGTTTTCAGTAAACCAAGTGAAATCATTTCAGTTAGGAAGATTAAATATTTGTGTTCAAATTTGTAAAGCATTTTGAAACAAAATCATTCTTAGTTATAAAGCATTTTGATGATGTTTTTAAGATGATACAGAGCTTTCTAAAACAATGCCCTGTCTTTCCCCAGCAGAAATAATTTGTTGTGATAAACCTTTTTTTTTTTTTTTTCAAAGCATATTAAACTGCTGTCTAGGTTCATTAGGGATGTCTGAACTAAAACATTTCACTCAACCGTTACTCTCTCAATTTTGTTTAGCCTGAGATTTGTTAATCTAAAGGAAGAGCACTGGTATATTCTTGTCAAATTATCAGCCAAGAGGGTTCGAAAAAATGCATGCTGTTTTCCAAAAAAATAACTGTAACAAGCACTCAGGGAAAGTGCTATCACTATATGAATTATGAAGGGTGAAAAAAAGGGAGATAGTTTATTCCTAATCTACAGGAATGCTGAAAACTGAGACATAAAGGGATGCTTTCCAAGTACTCAGAGCAAGAACACTGTTAAGTTTATCCCATGGAGCTGAAACACCCAGCATGATAAATGTGACAGTAATTTTGTTGTCTTTATTGAGAGCAGCGCTTGTGAGCTTATAGAAAAATCGTATCAAGCAAGGTCTAAGAAGCTCTTCATCCCATCTGCTGTTCTTAAAGCAAAACGGATTGTTTTTTCTTTATGCTAACATACAGGTAATGTCTTTTCAATTTTAACTTTTAGGGCCTGGAACAACTTTTCATACAGTTACTCTGAGGTTGCTGCGCATGACAAAACATGAACAGAAAGGAAGTATGTGTCCCAATGAGCAGATACCTGGCCCAAAAGAGCCTCTAAAGACCAATACAGTAGTAAATATATTTTTTAAAAAAAAAAATATGCCTAAAATGTAACCATTGAGTCAATATTTAAAAACACAGCTTTAAGCCTCAACAAAGGTAAAAAATGGTAATTTATTTCAGAGACTGGAAGCTGATAACCTTCCATATAAACACATGGTCACAAAATGAACAGTGATGTCTCCGAAAGAGATGCAGAATATTAAACATCAGTGTTTATCATTATTAAATAACAATTAATGATTTGCCTTTTTTATTAATAAACTCCAGAATTTGCCTCCACACTGCTCTTTTTATTTCACTCTTGTGCTTCACCTTCCACTACCTATACAAGTTTGTGCTTATAGTATTTCTTTTCAATGAATTAAAAAAAAAAAAAGGACAGATGTTTCTGATTTTCCTCTATATGCATGACAATGTAGAAATGTATTGTGGAATCTGGCACTGACTCATTCTTGAAGTAGATTTACCACATGTCCAAGTCACAAAACAGCAACACATAGCATAAGGTTTCTGGAAAGAATCTTGCTGCAATAAAATGGATCACAGAAAGTTTGCAAATCATGAGTTCTGCCCAGAATATAAAACACCAAAAATCCCTCCAATTAGGTATTTGAAACTGGAAACCAATTCACAAACCAGGGTGAAGGCAAGGAGGAGGGGGTGGAGGTCAGTTGTACTTTACAGGAAAATGCATTCCTGTTCAAAAGTCAGTCACACTGCCAATCACAACAATAAATTTCTAAAATCAAACAGAATATCTTTTGCAATCAGGGAAATATATCCAGTAAACATACTATTTGGAGAAAATGCTAATACATTCATAAATCAAAAGGACTACCACAAGTATCTGGTTTGATATGCTTTACCACACAGACCAGAAGACTTCCCTGAATTAATCCCAGTTTGAACTAAACCCATCTCTTTTAGAAGAAAAATCAACCTACAGTTTCAAAAACTCCCAGTGATATGGAGTGAACCATGAAACTTGGTAGGTCACCTGGTTAACAGCTTTTTATATGTCACAGGGTGTGTGTCCAGGCTTGAGGTTTTTATTCCCCAGAGAAGTCTTACCAGATTCCCTTCATCCTCTTTTCCAAAAGCTGAGAAGCTTGTTCAGCATTTTTTAGCACATGCACACACACCCCCCTTCATTACCAGACTAAACGTTCTCTCACACCCACAGCACCCCAGTCCCAGACTGAAGTGCTCAGAGCATTTCCTGAATCCACATTCAAACAACCCCATTCGTGCTTCTGGTCACACTGTCACTTTGGGAGCTCATGAGTAATAAATAAATAAGAAGTATCATGGAGCTGAAGAGCACACCAGCCCACCCAGGACAGCAGGTGTCCTGAAAAAACACATCTTCTTTCACCTTGCTTAACCATATAACCCATTGAAGTACCCTGGGCAAGTCACCCCAAGCTTTGGCAACTTATTTTATCTCACCTTTAAGACAAGACTTGGGGACTCACAGCAAGGACAAGGACAGTGGAATGACTTACTCAAAATCATTACAGAAATGACAACTCACTCACACAGGCCAAACCACATGGGCTCACTGTTCATTAAAGATGAATTTCTTAGGTGTTTGTCGCCGGCACCTTCTGAACTACATCCACAGTTCAGAGCTTCCCAAAGCATCTTTATTTCATAAGATGCAGGCAAGCTCAGGAAGCTGAGGGCTAATTTTAACCCATCCCTCTCTCCAATTAAGTGACCAAGTTAAGGCAGTGTAAAGTGTTCAGGATGCGACTCCTTGGTGAGGTGACTGGGCAACCACTGGTACTGACTAGCAGGATTCCTACTCCACCTGTCAGGCTTCAAGAAGATGCTTCTGGTTCTTCCTTCAGGGGAAAATCTGCCAACTCAGAAGCAGGGCAATACCACCTGTGGCTGCTCAAAATACAGTTCTCCCCCAGGAAGGAAGCTTCACTGCATGTCATGGGCTAGTGGGAAGTTTCACATGCTGTGTCACCAAGTAGAAACTTTCTTCTGAATCTGATTTTACTCTCAACTCAAAACCAAAACTTTCAGGAAATTCACTTGGGAATGGGAAAGAAATTACCAAGCAGTTTAAAAAAACCCCAGAAATGCAGAGAAACAGAATTGTGTCAGAGTGAGATGAAGACAGACAGTATTTTGGCATGGTTGCTGGATAACAGGTTCACCACAGGGAAGATGTTAGGCATGTTTAATTTTTCCATTTTTTACAAACAGCTTTCCTTTTGTCTTTCCTATGTAGAGTGACTTTTGTAATTATATATATTATGCAATTATATATATTTTTGTAATTTGTTCCATATAAAGCTATTTTGAGTAGTAAAGCCAAAGTCCACCAAGACAAAAATTATTACATGCACTTTAGAATCACTCTAATCACTCAGGCTTCCTACTGCAGAAATAAAGGAAATTAGCAGTATCAACAGCCACAGCAAACCTACAGTAGGATGTAGGACGACATTTCCAAAAAGTCAACAGTCATTCTCAGAATCAGTGCAACACTTTGTCCACTCCTCATCTGTGACATGCTCCAGAGGGGATGATGGGAGCAAATGCATGTCCATGGGGCTGTCCATTATCTAATATTTGGAATGCTAATGTAAACACCTTGCATTTACTTCATGCTTTGCCTTTGAAGACTTTTGCCAACATTAATAATAATGCTACTACTCATAGAGCTTTTGTAAGGATTAATTTGCTATGGTCATTAGAGTCTGCTGCTCTTTACCACAGTCATGTAATAACATACTTGTTGTACTTGCCGAAACAAAAACAACAAAAAAAAGCCAGCTGCAGTACATGAACATCCGCTTACAGGAATCCAGTGATTTCTTCTCTGTATGTTCTTTTGATGATATGTAGCCACATACTGTAGTGTCTTAAATACCACATCTCCTCTAACCCTCGTATGCCCCTGTGAAAAATTATCTTCACAATATCTGCCAGTCTACCATTTCTTCTCTTTTATGAGGGCACTTGCAGTGTATGCTGATCTACCAAGCAGTACTGCTACTGGCATCTCTGTGAACACTTCTTTTCCCTGAGTATGGCTCACCCCATCCTCCCAGCCTCTTCCAGAGGTCTACAGAAAGATAGCAGCTTGCCTGTCATCTGGTTCTCTAATTATTACAGAGATTCCAGGAAAATCTAGCACTGCTCAAATCCTGATGAGTTAGTTGGTACACAACACCAGGGCATGAAGAAACAGGCTGGGATTGGTTTCTAAAGTAAAGTTCCCTGCACTGCTCCCCTTTTCTGTCTCATCAACATGCTTTGCTACCCTCAACATATTCCTCCTCCTTATGCTTTTTTGGCATAAAGATCATTTCTTCTACTTCAGATATGAAATTTGATGGTTTTTACCTGAGGGTTAGTCCTTCACTTCAGTGCCTGGTAGCAGTGTCTCTTCTTCTCCAGTCTCTGTTTATTTTCCCAGCCTTTCCCCCAGTCTACTCAGACCCCTCCCCAATTTCTGAGAAATATAAGGCACAAAGAGACCACAGACCAGCATCATCCCTGGCTCATCTGGAAAGGAAGCAAAGCTCCTACTTCAGGCAATGCCTAAATTTAGCTGGGATGAATCTGGGATTAGACCATCAAAGCAGGGAATAAAACCAAGGCGTCTCAAGTATTAGGCTGGAGTCTTAACACCATCCCCTACATCATGCCAGGGACTGCTGCTATTCAGCAATCCAAATGTGCAACATTAAAAATGACACTGATAAAGACCAGCATTGAAATCAGAACAAGAAGAGATCAGACCTTTAAAAAGGACAGTATTTAGCATACATGACTTCTTCCACTCTATTTTTTCTTTTCGTTTTTTTCTTTTTTTTTAGGGAGAGCAATATTTGTATTAAGCCTGATGTTTTCAATATAGTGCTGTAGCTACATCTAGCTGTCCATACACACATGCAGGAGAGTGCCACCACACCTACCCTGGTCCTAAACTGGCATCTTTACAAGGTACCCTCATGCACCAGGCTGCCATGGCATGCTGCAGTGCAAATGGACCCTGTGTTTTGCTCCATGACAGCGTTTAATTGAGTCTTTGAGCAGCTGGACAGGTAGACAGCTTTCCATGAGTCATGGATGCTTGTGCTCAGGGAGCTATGCCTAATGAAGGTAATTGCATCATACTGGGAAGAGTAGAGGAGCCAAGGCACACCCCTGGGTAAATGGTGCCTGATGGTATGCTTAATCGTAGGTAGCATGCCTGGCTGTATGAGCTCAGAAATCAGAGACGGAAAAGACCTGCTACATAACCTAACCACTACTGTGGCAAAGTATGTCTCCCTTCTCTTGGAGGCAGTGAGCCTTTCACTGTTTTGCTGTGCAAGAATGGTCCACATTTTTTACCGTGCTCCTAGTTCTTGCTGTCTCTTGCCATTACCTTTAATTATTTTCTGACTCAACCCATTTCCAGCAGTTAAGGGCTCCTTACAGACTCCAAGTCCCATCTGCTTAGTGCTTTACTGAACATAGAAGACTTGCACTCACCCTTCAAAACAGGGAGTGGAGGCAGCTGCAGACAGCACTGACCTCTCCACAGCCACAGGAGGTTCCTGCTCCCCATAACAGGTTTGGGGTGCTCATCTGCAAGGCAATGGCTCAGAACAGGAGACCCAACCTTGCCACCGTGGACATTCAAATTCTTTCCCTCTTGCTGCCTGAGCCACAGGTGTTCACCCATCTAAGACACCTTACACTTGTTTGTTTGTTTCTTTCTGCTTTGGTCCCTGTATGACAGATATCCAGAGGGAAAAGAATATGAAATATGAAAAGATCACTTTCCTTTGAATTTTTTCTTCTTTTTCTTCTCACCAATGTTTATGTATTTTGGGGGTGCTTGCTTTGGGCTCCTGATATTTTTGCAGCGTCACTGATACAGCAAGTCTCACTAAGTCAGGACCCTGCATGCACAGTGCTAATCCCAAGTCACAGCCTCCTTCCCTGTTATTATCTGCTGAGCTCTGAGGTGAGATGCGTCACCACAGGAAGTTCTTCCAAAATTTTCCGTCTGGTAAATGAGGAAACACCTCATGCATACAACAGGGAGTTCAGATGTGCATTTCTCCACACCAGAGTCAACAGAATCTGCTATTTATTTATTTATTTTTAAAACCCCAGGATGGTTCCTGTGCACTTTTGACCTGCTCTCAGTTTGAGCAGCGATTAGCTATTCACAAGATAGAAATACGTACTGCATCAATTACGCATTCATATAAGTATGAAATACCAGCAATTTAAGTGATTTATCTCCCCTTCTATGCATTCAACACTAGAGATAAACAACAGTGAAAAGAAAGGAATGGGTCTGAAACTCAGAAAAGAACCTCCTGTGTTTGGGTGACAGGTTCCTACAGTGAGCTGAGGCTGCCAGCCAGCTTAGGAGCAACACAAGTTTTGACTCATAGCCATAGTCATTTAGTGGAGCTCTTCGGGAATTTGTCAGGAATGCATAATTTTTAGAAAGAAGCTTAAGAGAGATAACAAGTCAATTTTTGTTGTCAAATGCAGAAAAACTGGACAAGAAAGAAGCCTAGACTTTTGTGCAACACTACAGAAAAGGCTTGGTGCTATGATTTGGGATCAGCTAATCATTCTGATGGTCCCTTGGAAGTGATACTGAAGGAGAACTGCCTGTGTCACCCCAGCAGATATGCTCATTATTTACTGCTATGCTGTTGTTGGCACACCTTATGCTGAGAAGGGCTTGTGGTGCACATTGATGGGACACATTGCTGGCTGCCAAGCTGGAGAGAGCAGTATGGACACGGTCTAGGAGGGTTCAGAGATGGTAACAGAATGTCAATGCACTAAATGAGAGCCTGATTTTCCCAGAAGTTCTGATATCTAAAACATAGCATTCAAAGTTGTGAACCAAAGGAAAACAACCTTTTCTCACAAAGAGTAGCCCAGAAAAATAAACAACAAAAAAAAGACATATGTAGGAAGGCATAATCCAAAACAACTCAGAGACATACAAAGATCCAAAGAAATGCTTAAAAAAAGTAAAACTCTCTGCATAATGTAGACCAATTAGTCTCATTGTATTATTCTTGTTCTGTCCAAAACAAGCTCCAGGATGCTTAATGACAAGTAGCTATTTTGTTTTCAAAATTCATAATCCTTCCTAAATTAAAAAAAAACAAAAACCAAAACCAAACAAAAACAACAACAACAACAACAACAACAACAAAAACAACAAAAAAACCCCAAAAAAACAAAAATCAAATTTTATACATTAAACAAAGATAAGTTTTGGTAAAAATTACCTGAGAATCTTTCATGTTACCATGATATGACAGTTCCTTCTGAGGGTCAAAAAGAGAGATAAGTGATTAAAAAAGTCAGTAAACGTGTGAGCATCTGCTCTGCTCTGGACTGACACTGAAGAAGCAGCAACAGCAAAATAAAATATTTAATAAATGTGGTTCAAAGATTTATTTCAGAACTCAACCGAAAAATGTTATTCATCCTTTCTGCTCTAGAAATGGCCAAAGTTTTAGCAATTGAAGAAATAAGAAATATTTTTAACCCAAGAGAGGGGTGTTGTTCTTCTTGCACATTGGTTAGGCTTTAGGGGAAAGCCATGCTTCTCATTCAGGAGAGCACTTTCCTCTCTTCATGAAGGAGAGAAGGCAATTCCTCATGACAGTCATGCTTGAAGTGTATCACATGAACCAAATACCTGCTGAAGATCAGAATTTCCAGGAAAACACAAGTCTCAGGTACCCAAACAGAAATTCCCATGAATGTTTGTGGCAACTTTACAACCAAAATATTTATGCTTGGGTCAAATGTTTTAGCCTTTAGACAGATGAGTAAATAAATAGTACTTCTGATGAACATTTGCTTTTTTTCTGAAAGTGAAAAAATTCCACACAAATGACATATTTTTAAAAAGGAAGTAAGCCCTTACACAAACAGCCTTGAAAACATATTTATCAAAGAAGGGTCTGCATGAAAATACTTTTTACAGGAAAACACATATCTCAGCAGCACACCAGTTTCTTCTAAAATGTAGCTCAAACTACATGAACCTGTGTTTGAAAGTGCTAGTCTGATTTAAGACAGTATTTCTGGACATCAGAAAATAAAGTAGCTTCCACTGTTGCAAAGAGAAAATTCCTCAGAGATTTCTGTCATACTCCTGTGCCCCTAGTTTGCTGGGAGGTGCAGATAGTAGCCCATGCTTCTTCTCTGAAAAACACCTTAGAGCCTCATTTTCCAATACTGAACTTTGGTGGATTGTGTTTACATTTAATATAAACCCATTAATTTAGATATGAAGAGCTATTGCAGCTGTTCTTCAACTATCCACTTCACAGGGCTATCTAAAATTTCCGCTTAGAACCTCTTTTCTCCACAGCCATGGAATTCCCATTATAAGTTATCCAATGCCAGAGTCAGTGAAAACGGAAACTGTAACTATCAAGTGTAGTTAAAAAAAAAAAAAAAAAGGAAAGGTTTTATGCTAATGCTCTTTCCAAGACATTAATGAAAAATTAATGAAATTCATAGTCTTCTGGAACTTGCAGCAGCTCTAACCTGAAACTGTCATGCTTATTAGAGCCTTGCCAAGAATGTTTTCAGGTTTTGACTGAGCAATCCACCTGAAACAAATGCTAAATTCTCCCAGACCTTGACTGCAAATGCTTTACCATTTCTACATGCTGTGAAAGCTTACATTGTACTCTGACCCAGGGCTGCATCTTGACATATGGAAGTTCTTAATTTCCCAAGCTCTAAAGTACACGGACATGGTTTACATTTCTCCAAAATTCCTTTAAATGACACATTTTAACGTTTTTGTGTTTCTGAATAAAAACCAAAACACACTGAAAAAAACCTGTGTTATTAACTGGAGTCATTAAAATACCAGGCATAATACAGCTCAAAGGGGAAAAAGAAACAATCTGGAATTGTAATGCTGGCATTCACATGTTTTGAAACTTTGTAATGTCTAGCATTGCCCAAGAATACATCTGTAATAAAATTACAAGCAGTGCAGTTTCACTTTTAGATCCAATGTAATATATCAACTCCTTCAGGAAGAACAAAATCTATGTTGAAAAGTCAGCACAGACAGAAGTCAAATGGGTGTGAAAAATCTCAAAGAACTGGGTGGCTGCTTTCCATCAGGGGGTCATTGAGGTCAGTGGGGCTGTCTTAGGTGGGCAGGGAGGGCCATAGGTGCCAGGTGAGCATCCTGTGCCCTGGGGAAGGGGAGGATAAGGAGGAGAGGCCCATCTACCTGCTGTCTCCCTGTCCTCCCGAGAAGGAGACTGACATTGGCACTCAGCTCATGACTTTGCAGACTTGTCACAGAATGTATTCCCAAGGGCCATTTCCCTCCTCTCCAAGGAGAAAGCTTTTCCCAAAGTTTAATCTGGATTTTGTTGGTTGAAATTAAAGTCATTAGTTTATATCTTCTCTACAGTTGCCAAGGAGGACAGACTAGTCCCAGTAAAATTTATCCATCCTTTAAGGCTGCAGCCTGGTCCTGGACCACTGCCTTTCTTAAGGCAATAGTAAGTTTAATTCATGCATCCTCCCTTCAGTGATCACAGGCCTCTAAAATATGACTTCACTCATCGCTGCCCTTTGGGATAACTCCAGTTTCTTCAGACCCTCTGGAAATGCATCATCTGCCATACTCCAGCTGAGGCACTACCTGTGTGGAGCAGGACAGAAGGATTACTTCACTTTTCTTGCAGGCTATATGCCTGTTTATACAAAGCACTGGATGTTTTCTTCTCATGTGGCAAGGTAGCTCTACTGACTCACTCTGCAACCCTGCTGGTGACACCCTGCAACCTCCAGAGCCCACTCCCTAGGTGCACCACCTATGCAGCCACCCTCCACCCCACATCTGAATGGTCACGTAGTCCTGCCTCCACTGACTGCTGCAATTGGCAATTCTCTCCTCACACTAAGTGAAAGGGCCTTGGTGTGCCCCCAGAAGCCTATTTAATGGCACTTCATTAAATTAATTTTTTGAAAAAAAGGCATAATTGTCAGCAGATGGCAGCCCCCTGGCCTGATGCAGAGCCCATACCACCAAGGTGTCCATTTTTCCTGTCTGCTTTGTAGGGAAGGAGGAGAGTTGATCCCGAGATGGTTTTCTGGTTCAGCTACTAAAGAGCAGAGGAACAACCCTGGGAGACAGAGCTGTGCAAAGGGTGGCTCACCACCTCCTTCCTCCTCTTCTCTCCTGATCCCAGAGGGCAGACTGGGCTCAGCATGCCTGCAGCAAGGCTACCCAAGCAGAAAGTCTATTTCTAGTATCACCCCTTCGCAAACTCTCTTTCCTCTGTAGTTGTCTCCGTTCATCTGGAAGCAATCTAAGCCTGTGATGAAATGCATGCCCTCCACACGGGGAGGTGGGAATGTTGCTTGAGGGTTCTTGTGCATGCATATGCACACACACCCTCCCTTAGCCGTGGGAGTCACTGCTTGGGGTCAGGCTCTCAGCTGACCCCAGGACCATGGTGTGGAGAGGGCAGCAGCACATCCACCTCCACAGACTTGCCATCTTTCCCAGCCCTGCAGGGATGATGAGATCTGGGCTGGAATAAACCTCCTTTCTTCGAGTGGGATTGCTCAAAAAATCACCAGAGGGGATGGGACTTTCTGTTCTGCTTTGCTACATCCCTTATCAGTCCATGGCAGACGCTCATGCAGTAAATCTAATTCAATAAGGTATTTATTTATCATACACTCTAGAAGGAGCCAAGGCTATTGAATAAACATGCATTGGTCTAAGAGAGGCTGCTTTTTAAAATGCCTCTATAACGTGTTTCTTTTCCTTTTTCTATGATCTGTGCAAAAAGGCTTGTTTATAAACAAATTGTACGATCTATTTATACTATAGCTCAAGACATTTAGGCAGTAGCATCTCAGAAACTTTTGATGGAGGCACTAAATGGGGCTGGAAGTTGATCTGACAGGAAATAAAAGCTAAAATTGTTTTTCTAAAAACCAGCAGATAATATTAACAAGCTGGGATGAGTAAGAGCATGGAATCCAGACCAAGATGCTGGATGCAGCAATCTATGTACTACAAAAAACTCTGTCAACTGAAAGAGATTCACACTTCTAGAAGAAGAACAACAACATGTTTCAATCACACACGAACAGAAGTGGAGCAGAGCTACCAAAATTCCCAGCAGGATCTCATGTTTAGCAAGAGAAATTTTCACGGTGAGCAATATACAAAATAATAAAATAAGAGCCAAGACTAATAAATGACTTGAACCCATAAACATATTTTTTGGATGACTGGTCAGGCAGATCAGCACGATCCCCACAGTTTGTTCTAGAAATCTTGATTAGATCCATTACATACAGATCTTTATCACGCGTGTGAACTGCAAGTTTTACCATGATTCTAAAAGCAAAGAGCAGATACAGGATCGAAATCAGTCAAATTAAAAGATGGAAACAAATACTTTTGCAGCAGTACAGTTGTTAATGCCTCTGGAGGGGTACAGCTACACTGAAATACGAAAAAATACAAATGTAGCAATTTTTTAGCCTGGTAATATAAGTGTCAGATAAATAGTTCCTAACAAGTTCATGCAACCAAGACAACTGGGGGAGAGAAAACCCACAGCACCTGGATGACTAATATTAGACATAATGAGAAGGAAAAAACAGCCATAAAATGTTAACATACTGCAGCTCCTGAGCTGCCTGTGTATACAATCCATTTACAGCCCAAACAGCTTTGGCAGGGCCTCTGGAGGAAGCAGTGTTCAGCAGACAGCCTTGCAACACCAGCTCCAGGAAGTCATCAATCAGCCTGGGGAGAGTTATGCTGAGATTCTGCCCAGATGAGAGGTTATCAGCAAAAATAATGTTCCTGCTGAAAAAAATGAAACCAAAAATAGATGCTTGAATACCTAATCAAATCACATCCTTGTTGTGATCAGCAGGGAAACTCAACACCCTGCACAAGCTTCTTCTGAAGGTCCTGGAGAGACACAGCAGTGTCAGTGGTAGCATCTCAGCATGTTAAGATGACACAGCAGCAAAAAATAAGCAAGCTCTTACATGTGCTAGGCAGTTTTGACTGGAAATGAAATGACTAATACCAAAGTCATAAGCAAAGACAGCCACATAGGGTCAGAGAGAGGATCTCAACCAGCATCCTGCTTCTGCCCCACAGAATGTGTTCAGGAGTGAGCAAGAGAACAAAACACCTGCAGAGAGATGCTTTCCTGCTTCCTTCTCCATACCACCTGTGGATGAGGTACCCTGACCAGAGGTCACATCCTGCTTGATAAAGAATCTGCACAAGTGAACTGTCAATTCATAGAAAAGAAGGCAGTGCAAGCAATACTACTCTCAGTGAGGGAGTAGACATCTGGATACAGAGGAACTTATAAGATAATAGACAGCTGAGGTGTGAAGTGAAAAGGTGTGAACCCCTTCAGTCCACTTCAAACCCTTGGGGAGTTATAAAGCACACAGATATTGGGGCTCCAGGCTCCTACTCTCTAAAGCATCTGACATTCAGGAATGTTGGCCGGAAAATTGGAGTTCTTATTTTCTGGCATAGTCACAGTGTCTTGATCAGGGTTTCAAAGTCAAATACAGTGTCACATGACAGGGCCAATATTTTCCCTGTCTGCAAGTGCCGCACTCATTGTTTTCATGCGTATCAAGTCCAGGATGAACTGCAGGGGTCAGATCTACCTGGCACTAACTACTAAGATGCTGTGGGGTTCCCGTCTAGAAACAGTCCTCCCCTTCCCACCCCCAAAATGGCTAGCTGCCACCTAACAAAGTGGTGGTTAGGAAAACAGCCCTCTGTAGTATTGAGGTGAAGTGAATATTTTTCCTTTTGACTCCATCAACTCTTACATGCACAAATTGACAGCTTTTGGAGTCCTAAAACTGTATTGGGTAACCTATACTTCAGCAAATAAACATGAAATAATGTGCATTTACAACAACAACAACAAAAAAAGAAATCTACATCGTTTCTAAGCATTTAGAACATGTAAAATTAAGAAATCCCTTTAGTTTTTACTATTGCTCAAAACTTTATAAAAGAGATATTTCTCATTTATTCATATTCTTCAGGAATGTTGCCATAATGTGGAATTATATTTTTCATATATTCTTACTATGGGTTTAGTTACTAAACAAGGAGATGTCTATCAAGTTTTCTTGTGGAAAAAATATACAGGTCCTGTCATGATTAAGACTGTTTTCCTCTTCTATAATCTGAAAAATGAGTAATAAAAACTTATTTTTCACAAGAACAGTACTAGCTTAAGGTAGCCATTTTGCTGGTCCTAGCAAAAGGTAAAGATGTCCTACAGTGCCTTTTATGTCTTTACAATCACTTAAGAGGTAAGCATATTCTGGTCATGATGAGTAAGAGCACTAAATGAGTGACTCTGCTGGAAGTCTGTCTTCGGAGGATGAGTGCAGGTGCTGCACAATCTGTTTGTGCACCTAGTGGTAAATATGTGAAAATTGCTCAGGAAGATAAAGGAAAAGATCTTAAACAGGAAGGAAAGTATAAAGGGGGTGAGCAAGGGGTTAGCAAAGAATCCTGCTAACAATGTGAAAATGAAAACACCACAAAAAAAAATCTACAGTAAGAAATGGAAATTCATCAAATTTATTCCACTGAAAGCAAGTTAGAAGTCCATGCTGTCCTGGGAAGCAGAAGGCTCTCTGGCTTCAAGTCACAGTGTCTCATTAGGTAAGTTTTTCTAATTTTTACCTCTCCTTCAGTGTTTTCACCATTTCTCCTACTTGGACTACGATGTATGAAATGATCTCCAAAGTTGTTGACCAGCCATTGTGGACCAATTTCCTTACGAGCTGATTTCAGATCAGCTGCAGATGACTAGTATTCTTGTGACAGTGGTGCTGAGCATTTGTATTTTTTTTTATCACGCAGACAATTTGTTTGTTTCTGTGGATTGAAAAACTTATTCTACTTCATTTCATTGGAAAGGAGGAATGCATTAGAATATTACTGTCCATAAAGACACTGTAAATTTATATATCTATGATAATTTCAATATACTATAGCATTTCTAAGCCATCTATGGAGCCTGTAACTTGAATGTTAACTGTAATATGTGATTCCAGAAAGAAATCATAAAATTGTCTCTCTGTTGTAATAATAACTTGATAAAACATCTATTTTTCAAACTTCTGATTAGCTGATTTTTTCAATGTTAAGACATTACACAGCTGATTCTTACACCACCACTATAGCAAAGCTGGAACCTGCTCTTTTTTCTCTTTTTAGATCTGAGCTGCAGGTTGCATGTGTTGTACAAAAAGCTTGTCCCCAGAAAAATGCTTTCCAGGTATATATTTTCTTCGCAATATTCTTTTAGTGCTTGGAATTGTCTGTCTCCTTATCTGTTGCCTGTTTTCATTTTGTGGAGTTTCACTGAATGCCACAGGTATGGCTATTTAGTGTTTTCAGTAGGGATTGTCATACTCTTACCTTAATTACCAAGCACAAATCTTTCCAGATTTACTGGGTTTGAAACTAGATTTTAAGAGCAAAAGTAGAACTGTTTCCATCTCAGGAAACTATACAGCACAGAAATCCCACCTCTTTTTTTTTTTTTTTTTGGGGGGGGGCGGGGGAGGGGTGGAGTGGGTGGAAAGAAAGGATATTTCTACTCTAAGCACATAGCACAGATTTGCCTTCAGCCAGAACACTATTTCTTAAAATGAGTCATCCATGAAAACAGATAGGTTTAAATTACAGGAAAAAAAGTGCTTTGCAAACTAATCAGTGTTGCAAAAGCAGAAATAGCTCAGGAGACCTGGAGAGACTCCAGTTCCACAGCATTCATACATTCCCCCCGTCCCCAGCCATTCAGTCTTCCTGTCATCCTCTCTCCTTTTGAGAAGTTGTTACATTTTGATTAATGCAAGACTAAAATCTGTCCAGAAATCAATGTGTTAATAGGGAATAAAAAACAAATCATTCTTCTTTTATGATTTCCAGTAGGAGAGTCACATTGTAGAGACTGTACTGAGTTCTGTCTTGTAGTCTGTATCATAACTTTTGTTACATACATAAACTTGGGACTGCATATTTAAGTAACAGATAACCACAGAGGATATAATCCAATGTATTCCCTTGTCTGTCCATGGAAAGAATTGACAACACAGTACAGTGTTTCTGTCTGTGGTTTTGGTGAGCTGAATCCAAACCATTCTCTGTTCCATCTGGGGCCATAAAAGTCAGAGCCTATCCTGGACGTACAGGCATTTTAGATGAAGAAAGAAATTTCTTCAGCAGTCTTAGAAGAGCCTGCATTATTTTACTGCACATAAGGCTCAGACTGTTCATTTCTCAAAACCTTTCCTGCCGTGACACACTGCAACATGGAGTTATTTATTTCAAACACAAATTCTTTCTGCCTCCTGCTTGCAGAAGTCTGCTCAGGGACAGGAGATGAAGAAGAGCTAAATCCCCAACCCTTGTCTCCTCAGCAGGCAATACAGCCAGCCAGGACCACCGGAGACAGCTCATTCCAACCACCACCCAGGACCAATGTTATCCTTCAGCCTGCATATAATTATTTGGAGAAGCAGTTTTCGTAAAACATAGTCCAGTGACATCAGAAATATTTGCAGGAAAAGCTCTGTGATTTGCAGAGCTGTGAACCCTAATCACATTTATCATAAGTTAATGTCAACACACACTCCTGATGGCCTGAAGATTTTGCCAAGGGGAGCTTTGCATGTCCTGGTCTACCTTTTCCTGAAAAGCTTCTGCTGGCCACTATTTAATCATAGAATTATTTGTGTAGGAAGAAACCTTAAAGATCACCTAGTTCCAAGCTCCCTGCCATGGGGAGGGATGCCTTTCACTAGATCGGGTTACTCAGAGCCTTGTCCAGCCTGGTCTTAAAGACCTCCTTGGCAACTTGTTCCACTGCCTCACCAACCTCACAGCAAAGAACTTATTCCTAATATTTACAGCTTATGGCCATTCCCCTGTGCTTAATCCCTATATGCCCTTGTGAAAAGTCCCTCTATAACTTTCTTGCCAGCTCGCTGCTATAAGGTCTCTGGAGCTGAAAAGCACTAATTCTCTCACCTGTCTTCATAGGAGAGGTGCTCCAGCCCTGTGATCAGCTTAGTGACCCTCCTCTGGACTTGCTTCAACAGTCAATATCTTTCTTGTGGCTGGGGCCCCAGACCTGGACACAATACTCCAGGTAGGGTCTCAAAAGCACAAAGTAGGGGAGTAGAATCACCTCCTTCAACCTGTTGCTTTCCCAAGTCCTCTCCGTACAGACAGGTCTCAGCCCAATGGTAACTGAAGAAAAGTGTACTCGTAGGAAAGAGAAGACAGAAAACATGTGGGAAACTATTTGGATGACAATAAAATGCAAGTCAGATAGTGACTTCCCTCCTGACTTCCTGGGTCAGAAGGAAGCTCTGCAGAGTGATGAAGGATGGCAAGAGTGTCCAGGATCTGACCCTCTGAGGCTTTTCTAGCCCTCCTTTCCTAATAACATGAATGTAGATTTAACTCAATAGCTTCTCCCCTCTCTGTATTTGGTAGCAAGGTTTAAAGCAGAGGTGAGTGGCAGCCCTGAGGAGTCCTGTCTTGCGGTCTATTGCAGAGGATTGCTCCCCTGCAGGTAAGTATGGAGAGGCACACTACTCTTTCAAACCAGCTTTTACAGAGGGAGTATCTGTGTATTTTTCAGACAGCTTCACAGGTGTCCAGCATTTCAAAATGTTGAGAGCTTCCAGCCTTGGCATTCATTTTTTGTTGGAATTTTGGAGAGGGGTGTAAATAGCAACTATATGAAATATACAGGTAGATTTGAGTGGAGAGTTTTAACATTTTCAAGGTTAACTTGATGAATATTTTGCAAATATTTTAATGAATCAAGTATACATTTTTTTTTAAAATCTGTCCATCTTGCTTTGTTCAACTCATAAAACCGCAATATTTTACTTCAACAGAATTAGAGAATATTGGGAAAGAAAAATCTGTAACCATTTTTATGCCAAATGAAGTGCATTATCTGTCAGACATTTGTATTTGCATTTCTATTCTTTGAACACAGTTTGTTAACATGTACACAAATTCACAATATTTCTCCATGCCACTAAATACAGATTCATTGTTTACATCTACAACCTCTTCTTCCTCTTTCCATTTCCCCCTCCCTGTCTCCAAAAAGGTTGAACTGAACAGCTGCACCCAGCTCAATCACTGTCAGCATTTCCAGGCATTTGGCTGTCTATGTGCAAAGGCTGAGGATGGGCCCCCAACTATGAAATCAGACAGCCTGTATACCAATACTTGCAGTTTCCAATGGGAAACATCTTACTTCTGTTCTTCTTTCCCATTATTCTTTTTCTTTTCTTCTTTCCATGCTCTCATACTCGTGGTTGAGGGAGGTATAAACAGAGCCTCACCATTCCCCAAAATACATGGCAGCCCTTTGGGAAGTTTGACAAACTGCAATACATGTTTAGATTTCCTGACTCAGAGACAATGCAGAGAAGAGGGTTCTGGCAAGCTTCCTGGAGATGGGATGCAATTGCTTTGCTCTGCAACATACAGTATGGGTTACAGGCACTCTGAACATTTACAGAGCACCAGTTCAAGAAGGACAAATCACTTTTTAATCTTTGTGTTGTAATTAAATTCAACTTACTGGATTTTCTGCATATGAGAAAGCTGACTGGAAAGAAATCAGATTCCTGTGAACAGAAAAGAAATTATACATGACACTGCCCAGAATGTAAGTATGGCACAGTTCCTCTTAAAGTGCCGCTTAAATTTTGTTGCCTTTCCTCTCTGACTTCTTTAGGAAATATGCACCACTTCATCACTTCCTTATCTGTATGACTACTCATTTCCTGCACACATGGCAACTGGGTTAATTCACAAAATTTCACCAGATCCATGGAACCTGGGGAAAAGAGATTGCAATTTCCAGGTGATATTTGTGCACATCACTATAAAAATGATCTGATCTAACTTCATGGTCACAAATTACCTGGTTTGTATATCCAATTTTGGTAGCAGATATCTAAATATATTTGAGCCTTTCCTGGCTTGGCTGGTCTTGCTCTCTCTACAGTGTTCTTTCTTTTGAGTATCCATGGCTTCCTCACCCACAGCTTCTTCTGAACTTCTCTTTCATCATTAACTGCTTTCTCTTATCCTTCAGTGCCCACAAAGCCTCCAACAAGCAGATCTCATCCTCTCCAAATCTCCTCTGGGTCAGTTCCTTGCATTTCCCCATGTTATTGTCCCCAAGGTGAGACAGAAGCAGGTGGAAATTATGCTAAAACATTCCAAATTCTACCCATATCTTTAAATTAGATTTTTCATTTCAAAATGTAGATTATTTTTTCTGAAGTGAGTTTGCACTTGCTGATAACATCATTATTTATAATGCACTTGAATTCCAGTGATCAGTTTTAGGCTTCATCAATTTACATGTTTCTTAGTGTGATTCAACAGACATAGATTTTTAAAACCAGGAAGCTAATGTTTTCTGAAAGACTGAACAACCAGTGCAGGAGGTCAAGCACACTGAAACTGATCTCTCAGATTCAAAGAAGCTTTCATGGAAAAGCAATGTCTTTTATCTTTAAAAAACCCCAGACCAAAACAAAAACAAAAACCACCTTAAATTAAGATGGGTAACACTTCATAAAAATATTTTTGTCTCACAGCAGTTATCAATAGCTTGTATAGAAATCTCAGTACACAAAACACACTCCTTCCCCTAAGCCACTCAGCTCCCCCTGCCTCTGTGGGGATTGCCTTGACTTCAGAGCAGGTGACTGGCTCTTGAAATATTAGTATAATAATCATGCAAAAATATTCCAGTTTATCTTTTCCTTTTTTTTTTGTCTCACAGTCGAAAAAAATCCAACCATAAACTGTTCAGAGAATACTGAAGGGTTTTTTTTTTCCTTTCCACATACAATCACATATATTTTTCCTAACAGAAATGGCAAAAAGGATCATCAATGAATAAAATCTTCTGCAAAAGCAAACGAGTTTCAGACACACCTCAGCTAAAGAAAAGACAGCCTCCAAACAAAACCCTGCCAGACTGCAGTGGCGCTAGGGATTTTATTGTTTAAAGGCAATCTCTCTTAGCATAGGAAACCTTCAAGGGAATAATAAGGCAATTCAAATGGATGTAAGAAGTAAGCCAGGACATACATAACATGAAAGATCTTATTGCATTGTTCTGAAATGATCTGTCCAAGTAGGCATGTTTTAACTCATATCACAGGCACTTTTAAGTGATCTTGCTGCATTCTCCCAGATTGTGTTATCTGTACAAATCTAGGTAGAAAAACATTTTAATTTATAATATCACAACATTGATTAGGACCATGAAGGGATGTGCAATTAAAATTCACAGAGAAAAAAATCAAGCTCTTCCCAAATGAACAAAAAAAAAAAAAAAAGACCTTAAAGGAAAAGGGTTTAGGAAGCAGTAAATACATCTGAGAGAGGCAAGGTTATCTGGGATTTATACAATTTTCCAAATATTTATGCCAGGTGCTAAAAAGCAGCATTGCCCTTGCTTAAAACTATTTGGACAAGCAGGCTTACAGCTTTCCTCTCTGTGTAAACAGTATAGCAGCATTCTAAACAGATTAATAGCAGTATCTGTTCAAGTCAAATATTTGTGTAAGCTAGATGAGTGGAAAAGGTAGTCTAAGGAGAATACTTTAACCATAAATTCTAGAAGTTACAGAAGTGTCCTGCCCACATGCAAACAGCCCACATTGACCAAATCATGCTGTTTAAAATGAAAAGGTTTCATAAATTAATCCATTATTTCTGGTGACCTAAGAAAGATTTTCTCTCCCTTTTAGTGCAGTCAAATGTTTACATTTGTGATAACCATCACAACAGAGAGGTACTAGTCCTTCAAAACTAGGGTTCAATGGCAAAGCACTACACTGAAAAGAGATCACAGATTCTCTCTGGTCTTACAGTTGTTTTATGCTACAATTATGAATGAATAACTAATGCTCAAGTTGCCTTATCTGCACCCAGGTGGAAGGGAAAACAGAAGAGAGATGGGCACCACGCTGCTATGTTATGTCACAGTGCAGCAGAGCCCCTGGACCTAAGGGCAGGCTGCCCAGACACAAGCTGCTCCCATGGCAAGTTATTGCTGCAGTTTTTTGCACAGCAAAGGTCTCAGCCTACTGTCAGTCTGTAACAGAGGTAGGTACTGAATAGTTCTTACAGTCCATAAAACCTGTTGGAGAAACTCAGATTTTATGGTGGTATTTCTGGGTCAGACAGAACTGACAGACACTAAACTAGGTCAAATTTAAGAAGATTGAAAAAGCTGATGTGGTATTTGTCTCTCTCTCATAAGCATCAGTGGATTTGAAGAAAACTTTAGACATCTCCTTGTGTATGAATCAACAGCTCTTATCCATTTCTGTCCTAATCTTTTGAATTTTTGAATTCAAGTGAGAATTAATTTCAAACAATGAACAGCTATGGAATTACAGCAGCACGTCACAGAGGCTGAACTATTCCATAGTTTAAACCTGATGGGTCATATTTCACTGCAATGTTTTCAACATCTGCGATTTTCTCTTGTTTTCTGGAAGACAGAAGTAAATGTCCTGCAGGAGAGGCACCAGAGAGGAGTGGCCAAGATATTTAGGTGGCACAGCTGTATTGCCTGGAGGGAAAGCTTTCTCCAAGAGCAAGTGGAGTGAGGAAGTCTTACACAGCTACATGCATTCACCACTGGTTTGTTAAACCAGGCATTTGTCTTCTGCTCTGGACATCAGAGAGCAATGGTTAATTGATTTGGATCATAGAAAGACTGGTGGGAGCAGTCAGTGCAAGGGGAAATCCCCTTCCCCTTCAGCCCAGTCTCTAAGCACCAGCACCAGTGGGCTCTGGGAAGGTTACAAGCCCACCAAAACCACCATCTCCAGGACTTGCCCATTTCTGCACCACAGTGGGCAGCAGTAGAGCCGTGGACCTGGTTGTTTAGGGGACCTCAAGCACAGTCTGAGAAAGCAGAGAGGGGAGAAGCATTGCTGAGTCCACCAGCAGCAAGGAAGGGGTGCACTTGGCAGCAGACAGCTCCAGTGAAAGTAAGCAAGGAGTTCGTTAAGTTGATGGCTAGTGGCTTTTTCTGCTCAGCAGAGTAAGAGGTGTCTGTGCTGCCTAAGCACTATGCGGGAGGTGATGCACCTGGTGTGCAGATCTAGTAGGTCATTGTATCGTCTCCAGCCACCACGTGTGGTCTGAATTTGTCTCTGTGTTAAACAGGAGATCCAAAGCATGACAGCACAGACATATTAATAAAAGGGAGAAAAGGAAACTAAATCCTCTCTGTACAAGAGCTGCAAATTAGCAAACAAACAAAAGATTCTGCAAAGAAGCAGCACTTTGTCAGGGCAGAGCAGGTTTTTTCCCCATGGTTTTTTTAATTTATTGCAGAGGTATGCAAGCAGGTGGTAAGGGCTTTTGACAGAGACACTGCCTTACTGAATATACAGGAGCATCTTCATTTACTGAAGGTCACTGCCCTGGCAGGAGTGGGGAGGGAGATAGTACTGCACCTGCAGCCAGAAGGATGAGGGGGAATGAGAAGACAAGTCTGGTGTGGATGCAGGAGCATTAGGAGCTTCCAAAGGAGTCTGTGAGCTCCTGCCACAGTCAGGAATCCCAGCTTTCAGCACAAGTCTTTCTGAGCCAAGGGTAGCCAGCACACCACTTCCCAAATCGTGGCACATCCTTATCAAGAGCCATAGGCTTTTGCACAGGCAAAAGTACATGCTGGCCAGACTTCCCCTAGCCTCATACCCTGTCTTCATTTGCAGGACTAGACAGGGACAAGACAGTCAGCCCACATATATGTCTTCTCACATGAGGTCCCTGACAAAGCACCTCGTGCTGTCTCTGGTTTAGAAAACCCTGCAGAATAAGCCGCTCACACTGCTAAATGCCTTCTGACTTCTTTTTGTAGCACAGGCTCCAGTGAAGAAGCCTTGTGTAGGACCTGGTTTTCCAGCTGGTTTTCAGCATTCCCAGCTGAGCTTTCATGCAGGAAATGTGCACCTTGGAGCACAGCCATCTGCATGGGCTGTAATCCCAGCGGCCTTCCTGTCTCACTGGGGCTGAGGATAGGAGCCATGGAGCCTGGCACAGGAACTGTCCTGTCCTGTCCCAGCCTCAGAAAGGTAGAAAGTTAAAAAGAAAACAAAAACCGACCCAAAATACATGACCACAATCTGCTGTTGCTCAGCAGTGTCACTGGTCTGATTGCTACTGTTCACATGAAGTTTAGAAAGGCTTTATTCAGCCTAAAAAATGTCCTCCCCTCTGATCTTCAGCCTGCAAAAAATGTTCACAGTAAGAAAAAATCCACAACTGTCAAAAATTAACTTTTGCGTGATTACAGACTGGGGTTATAAATCCTCAGTTCAAATCTGAGAGATAAATGGATTTGGATTAAACAGCCCACCTTCAGAGGCTTGAGTGCTGAATTTCAGCTATCTTGTTCAAGTACAGATGTAGTGCTCTAAGCAGCTACACGATTGCTGGAAATGGGTTTGCCAAAGAAAAATTAATAAGAACAAGTGGGACTAGATTAGAGCCTATTCTAGAAGATCAAGAAATGGAAATGGTGTTTCACTTAGATTTAGATGTCTGAGGTTTCAGGGGAGTCTCCTCAACAAGCAATACTTCCACTGAGTTAGTTTTGTGAGTGCTCTTTCAGAGGACTGCTGGTAGTCACAACTCTGACTCTCGTGCCATACATGTTGGCTTTCAAAGGTTTGTAATCACAATTGGTCTTCCAGACACATTTGCCTAAAATGTTCAGTTAGCATTTGGGAATAACTCCAGAGCAAAGGCCAAGATCTTTGTCCTGGATGATGATACATCTCCTTTCAGGACTTACTGGACTGGCAATTCAGCTAGTGACATCCAATTAGTCAGATGAACTGAATCATGCAAAA
Source organism: Margarornis squamiger (assembly GCA_035222235.1). NCBI lineage: Eukaryota > Metazoa > Chordata > Aves > Passeriformes > Furnariidae > Margarornis > Margarornis squamiger. The sequence continues at coordinate 46,733,793 of JAWWTY010000123.1, read as the reverse complement.
TATGGTCTGATTCACAAGAAGAGATTTCACATTCTTGCCCACACAGGAAAGACTCCCACATTTTTAAATGATTAATCAAAGATATAGCAGTTTCTGAAAGAGGCTGAAAACACAGCCCTGTCCTTACACTGCTGTCAGATGTGCTGTAGACACAGCACATACTTCTATTTGTACCAATGGATTAGTACAAACCTAACAAACATGTTAACATCTATTCTAACTTATCAGCAAAGACATTTAACTTGCAGAGGGTTGAGAGAAAATAAATTTCCGTCTCAACTGAAACTAAGAGTAATAGCTCGAATGCGCAGAGGAAGTAAGAAATGCTCTTCAAAACAGGAAGGAGAAGATGCTTTCTGGATGAACAACTAATCAAGATGCATGCTACTTTCTAGTCCAAGTGGATTTCTTTCCAGATGAGCATCTCTTTTGCACTGCTGCTTGTGTAGGTGGGATACATTACATGTTTGTCTGTAGTTAGTACACTTTAGTTTATTCAATTAATAAATATTTAAAATAAAAAGTTCACAGAAGTCTGTTCTTTTGGATATAGCTCACAAATATAAAGCACAGCATAGAAAAATAAAGTCACTTGAAATGTAGTTTATATTCTGGTAACTTTTTTTAACATCTTGATGTTGTATAGTAATATTATACCATAAGAGGGGGAAAAAGTACGTGTTTGAGGGATGAGGGGGAGTCTAAAACAAGGATTTTGAGACTGAAACAATTTTTAGAGAAGTTACAGGAAACCCAGTTAAACGGATGCCAAAAACTTTCCAATAAGCCAAGCCAAATTCAATGTAATCTAAGGAACATCAGAAGAACACTCAGAGCCTTGCTATGATTATCTGTGTCTGTGCCTCAACACATAGTCCAATTTTCAGTCCAGTGTGACTTAGCAGGGTATTCATAAATGGGTCCCTAACCTTCCACTTAAGTCACATTAAAGCTGAGTTAAGCATCCTATTGTAGTGCCATACCATAAGCTCAAATAACATGGCAAGGTATTGATTGAACAGGAAATGCAATTATTCCAGACCCAGAAATACCTGAAGCATTCTTGCCCTCCAGCAGATTGTATGTGATGATTCTTTACATTCTATAGAGATGGGATTATCTCATTCCCTCCCCTCCTTCTCACAATTTAATGGAAATTAATATGCAGACACACTAAAGAGCTTCATTCTTGGATGTATCAACTTGTAATTTAATACATGGAAGCTCCAGAGCTAGTCCACTGCCACATCAACAGAGATACACAACTCTGTATTTAGGCAATCTTTCCCACAGCACTCTCTGAATTCAGAGATTGGCAGAAAGTAGACCTTGCTGAGCACTCATGATGAATCATAGTCACACTTAGGAGTCTCACACACCTCCACTGGTACAGAAATAAACTGAACTTGAAATGGGGTTTTTTCTTTTCTTTACCCTCCCCCTTCTTTCTCATCTTTTCGATAGATGTATTCTTTGGCTTATTCCTACTCACAAGAGGAAAACAGAGGACGCATTAGTCTGTTAGTTCAATGTACGCAGATGAAAGACTAAAAATCAAGCCAAAGAATAATAAAACTTTCAAGGCTAACTGATGAAACCTTCTGGATGCTGACTGCACGTACATATTTGTGTGCCCTTACAGATTATTTTGCGGATAAGAAAGGGCCCTTTGTATTTTTTATTTTCTACTACTTCAGCAAGTCCCAGTGAAACATCAAGCCCTGATGGCCTGAGCTTGCACCAGCTGAGCTCTCAGGAGCAACTTATCCTTGCTTTTCATCTCCCAGCCCACTGGTGCAGGGTGCCAAAGGACCCCTCTTGAGGGGGATGGTCACCAAGAACATGGACTTTGAGGCTAGGCTGCCCTACTACAAGACGTTAAAGCAAAAATGAAGTAGACCGGTGGCTGTGCAGAGGTCAATGCATTGAGCAGAGAGCTGTGGTGATCTTTCCTCAGCAATCCAAACTGCTGGAGGCCAAATGAGAGAGTTTGGGACGGCCACAGCCAAATTTAGGTCTGGAAGAAAAATTCCTCACTGGACAGAGTGTCTGTTGTCCAGCCCAGAAATGGCAGATGTGGATCTCAGTGGCCTATCCAACAACTGACGGTGGGGAATATAAACTCACAGCTTGCTGCAGATGAAAGGAGCTGCCTCTAGGAGCTGCCTGAATAGCCAGCAGCAGCAAGGCGCCTGGAGGGGCCCTGTACACCTCATGGGGTGCCTTGCCAACATCATCACTACAGAGCCCGAACTGAAAAAGTCGTTAAAATATCTGTGTTAGACTAACAGGCGATCCCCGCTCAGACTCAGGGGGCGGTCATTCATGGTAGAGAAAGAGCAACGCAAAGTGCTTTTTTTTTATCATGTCCATCATAAACATCAATCCCCCCATGACACTAAATAAAGCTGTCTCAGTGTTGTTCTTTCAATCTCTTGGCTTTCACTCATCAGACAGTGATGAGCTGTGATCCCCTGCCATCCTAACCAAGGACAAACCTCATACACACAAGCAGTTTGGGTCTTTGAAACAGATGGTGAAAGAAATAACTTATATAAATCAGAAAATTCTGCTAACAACTTACAGGTGCAAAAAAAAAAAAGGTTCCTTTTTCTCTCAACATAATAATACATTTCTGAACAGTTCAGAAAAGCTGCACTTTTCACTGGCAGAGTCTTCCCTGGTGTTGGTGATTTTCCAATCTAATTCCTGATACTACAACAGTGCTTTGGCTGGAGGATTTCCTTGGCCAGGACAAGAGCTGAATTTGAATCTCAAATCTTGCAGTCCACAAACTGGAGACTTCCTTTTCAGGAAGCACTTTAGTCTTCTAAATTTCAAATTCCAGATTTTGGGGGATTTGGCAAAACACAACGATCTGTAATTGCACATGCAAAATATTGAAAATGTGAGTGGATCCCAACAATCTCGTCCTGCAAAGGCAGGACAGCTGTATTTGCAAAAAATCCATTCCTGCAAAGGACTTCTGATCCAGAAATGCACTATAATGGTTATAGTTCTTGTTTCTGTTATACAATAAAGAGAATTAAGACCCAAAATAAGACTAACTTCCAGCCTGGTACACCAAAATAGTTGTAGAGAAGAGATCATAAAATCTGTGTTATTTTTCTGATTTTCATTGCTTGGGTATCCAAATCTAAGCAGCAGGAAGTGTGAAAGCAGTAGGAGGGTGACTAGAGGAGCCTGGCTCATCCTGGGACCTCCTCACTGCAGAAGGCACCAACCACTTGCCAGCCCACTGACAGCAGCTGAGCAGTGGGTTCTCCCAGAGCCATGGATCTGAGCCACAATACAGCCTGTTCCCTTCTCTGCAAGACTATTGGCTCCTACAGGGAAGGATATAGTCTCTTAATCTCATTGTGGCTCAACATGATACTGAAATCACCCCAAAATTTGGAGCCTTACACGTATAGCTTAGTGTAAAATATGTCAAGAGATTTAGCTGAACAATTTCAGGAAAATGGATTTTAACTGCTATTTTTACTTGTGTACTGTGTGCTTATCTTGATGTGGTGTTACAGTTCCCTCAGCATACAATGAATCAGGAATAATAAACACATGAACCTGAGGCAGTCCTACAATCTAATTCTGTGTGCAACAAAATCTAAACAACCATCTTCTACAACACACAGTCTGGTGTAGCTGCATTTTTTGTTTTCTGCAGTGACAACATACTAAGTTTATAAAAAAATATGTGCACCTCAAGTACATACATATATAAATGTACGTATACATGCAAATTTCCAGTATTGTACTCAACCATGAATGGAAACAAGTCGACTTGAGAATTTGCCAATATAAAGAGAGTTAAAAGGAATTTTAGCTTATACACCTATCCCTGCTTCCCCTGCCAAAATGTGGCTTAGTCATCACTTTTTCCTATTAAAAAAATGAAGTGTAAATGTTTCTTCTGCTCCTGTCCTAAGACATGTAGAAATAGGAAAAGTTACTAACATAATGACTGTTTGGACAAAACTTTATAACTTCTATACCGAAAGGGTAATATTTTGGTATTATTGCAGTTGACAGTACTCAGAAATCAGCAGAAGCAGGATTCCTTCCCCAAACAAATCAAATGCAAATAAATAAATAAAATATAGAAAAAGAGAAAGACTGTAACACATTTGATCTCATGCAGTCATTAACTTAAAGTAATGGCTGCCTTTAGCACAATACCTCTAAAAAGTTGTGTCGTTCTTAGTTTTTAGAAATTTCAGTCTTAGGAGAGATTTATCAATTTGAAAAAAAGTTTTAAGTCCTGTTGCAGTGAAGCTGCAGAAGGGTTTAAGGGACTTGGTGAAACTTAGAAGCAAAGAGACAGTCATCACCAGAGCCGAGAGCAGCACAGACTGATCCTATTGTAATCCCTTCTCAGTCACTCCACAGCCTTGATCCTATAAAAACTCAAAACACTGCTCGGGTTAGGAACATCTTTCTTAGGAACCTACTGTTTGCAACATTAATTCCCTGACAAAAAATAGATAAAACAAAAAGTAACAAATAAAAAAGAAGTCTACCCCAGAAGGCAGTATCATACCTTTAAGCGCTTTGACAGTTCTAAGTGTTTTCTTCCTGCTCAGGAGGCGTGTTGGCAGCTTTAGCCGACCTGCAGCCTGCTATGTCTTTAATCACGGGCTTCTGGCCATGGTTCATTTGGGAGCAGCTTGTATGTTCCTGGTTAATTTTAGCCTTCCCCATTAACATTAGGGGAGATGTGCTGTCTGGCATGGAGGTAGAGGGAGGTCTGGCCTTCAGTCTTGGTGGTGGGGGGAAAATCTCACTGTAATTGCAACAGGCTTCAGCTTATGCAGAGAGATACGGAGTTCTTCTGCCAACACAGGATCCAGGTGATGCCAGGCCAAGGACCAGTGCTCCACTCTCCACTGTCAAGGGGGCAAGAGCTGCTTTGCTGTTGACTCCTCCCCCATCAATACTATTCAAAAATAGCACAAAGGAAACAGCTTTTCTGCATTTTTTCAGGCTGTCTGCTTCCTGTGGCCCTCCAGAGGTGTACATGAACATATGATCCTCACAAACATCCCCAAACAGGTCACACATTCCGAAGAGCTTCAGGCCAGTATCTTGTGAGCCAAGCAGAAAGTTGGGCAGACTCGGACTATGAATTTCAGGAAGCAAAGTCAGAAGGACTTAAACTTTTGAAATATTGCATAAAAGGCAAGTGACAGACACTGCAAAGAAAAAGGTTCAGGATGTCTCTGTGGTTACTTTAAGAAGATGCTGATGTCTTCAGAGGCTGTTTTCCCCTCTGGACCTGATAACTCAAGAGACATGGCCCACATTATGGGCAGCAATTGAATGAACTGGTTCCCAGGACCATCACAGTAGGAGCAGGATCTTTCTAGCGTACTAATTACATAGAATGGTGAGGATGAACAAAGCACACTCCAAAACTCCTTGTAGATGCATTAAAGATGACATTGCTGCTCAGAGGCTCTCCCAGAGCATCCCGTCGGACTCTACTAGTCATGTCACTTCATATTATTTGATGTGATGCCATACATGGCTGATAAAACCAGACAGATGTACACAACAATAATGTAATCATGCCTCCAGAAAATGACAAAATTAGTCCCCTGTGACATTGTGACCAAGTAAATTAAAACCAGTGTGGAAAAAATATGTTTCATATGTATTTTTTTGCTACCTAGTAGGAGATTATTCATTTAGGTTTAGTATCCAAAAGTTCTTGCAAGCAGCTGGCCTTATAAAATAGAGACAATCCTACGGAGGGAATATAAACTGCCCTTTTGCGTGTGTAAATGAAGAGCAGCCACAAACTACATCCTGTTGACAAAAATATAAAAAACACTGGAGAGGAGTAGATTAGGTATGTTGTAGTACAGCATTAATTACTTCATCACATCTTTCTGGAAAAATGATGATGCTTGCCATCACTTCAAATTAGAAGGCATCTTCGTTTCAATTTAACACTGTGTCCCTAGTCCAAGCCTCTAGCCTCCAGGATTTTAGGTCCTGAGCTGTGAGTCAGCAGAGCTACTGCATTGCTTGACTGATTCAAGCCTCACTCACTGAGCCTTTGTCAAAGGGATTGCAGTGCCATTACCTCTCTCCTTGGCTATTACCGCACCTTCAAGGAGCTGAAGCTTTCTGTCTGTCCTTGTTTGCTTCGTCAAAATCTCTCTTTTGTTCAAGCTGCTGTACTGGATCAGATAAAAGGTCCACCTCACCTGAAATTCTGGGTTTAACAGCAGTCCATGGCCCCTGCTATGCTCGCAAGGGTAACACTGACCTATCTTCTCTCACCCACTGTACTTTCTCTGCTACCCTTGATTATTAATCCATAGCGTGTAACAATCACAAAGTATAAATAATTGTGGCATGAAATTTAATTATTATTGATTTCAAATCATCCTATAAAAGCACTTATGGTAGATTTCACAGACACTGGATTGCACGTAAAAGCTTTATCCTGTCAAGCACTGTTTTGGGAAACATAAATGCCTTAAGGTCTTTGTGTATATAGAAGACAGACTGCATGATTAGCCTGACCTGTCTTTAACACTTCCCAATCCTTTCCAATTCTATTACAGTTGCTCATTTTCACCTTTAAGACAGTAAAAGCAAACACTAGCAGCAGGTCTGAGGGAAAACAAGCCTGAATTCTGCTTCAAACACATTTTTAAGTTTGGACCCAAGTATTTCAGTTACTTCTGAGTACAAAGCCTGAGGAAAAAAACCATTTTTTTAATCTCACATTAAAAAACCCACTGTGCACTTACAAGAAAAACTCTCAAGCCCTCTTGCCCCGAGAGTGGGACTAGGATTTGGGTGCAGAAGCACAGGTGTGCAGGAACTGTGACACCCAAATCATGACTGCAATGGTGGGAAGTCTCAGAGGAGAAAGAGCAGAGGAACAGCAAAGAACGCAGCAAATGAGCAGAAGTGGCAGGAATCAGTGGGCAGAGAGGACAAGTACCCACATACAAAATTATTGCTTACCAGAGCTGCTCCCCATCCCAAGGCCAGGACAAAGCCTAGCTCGCCTCCAGTTCACCATCCCTCTGCTGCAAGGACATGATGACCGATGGCCTCTCCCTCTGCTCTTGCTTGGGTCCCTACAGACAAGCAGCAATTACTGATGGTCAGCAACTAAGTGTCAGAAATCTGTATAATACTTTTAAGACCACAGGTGCAGCACAGGTGCCAAATAAATGCCTATACAATGCTGCGTTGCAAAACATTTGGAGGCAGAAATAGTTTTTTTAAAAGCAAACTGGAAGGTTATACACAGAGGAAAAGTAAAGACTAGTACTTTTAAGACTAAGTTTGGCAATATCAGCTAAGGCATGAAGTGAGGCTGTTTCTACAAGCTTAAAGCAGTTCCCTTCATGCTTGTTTGTTGGGATACTGTCTTGCAGTTACACAAGTACTTAGAATTTTTTCCATATAATCCCTTACCACAGTTAGCACAAAGGAAAGAGAAGTTGTAGAATTACAGTAGACTGAAATACAATATAAAACTGTTTATATAATCCAGATTCTTCAGAAAATAACTTACTTTGGAAGATGAGGTAGGGGACTGCAGATGAAAAAAGTAAGTTTTACATGTAATGCAGAAGAATATTGGTCACCAAATCAGCTTTAGTGTTCACTTCTCCTAGATAATACCAGATTAGCTGAAGTAAACTCTTCGCTGGGCTACTGTATAGTCCTCTTTTATTAGGTACCTGATCTAAGCTGCTTTGAGCTCTTCGCTGAGTTGCATGAGCATTCACAGGGTGGACCCTTATACCAGAAGACTCCCAAACCCCAATTTTTTCTCTTTTGCCTTTCTTTGGCTAACTTCCCATGTACAAAGTCCTCAGAATGTACACTTATTTCAATGAACCAGAAAAATAACTGTGGTAATATTTGTGAAACACCAAGTTACCATAATAACAAACATCAGACTAAGCCAGGAATGAACTGCTTTATCTTCAAAGCAGATCTTAAATATCACGCAGTAAATAAGACAGAATGCTTAGTACTAAATGAGAAGGAGCTGTAATATTACTTGAGAAACAACCATCCACTCTGAACAAGGAGGAGAGACTTTGCATTCATGTGGTTAAACACTACAATTTAAGCATACTCGTAATGGAGATGAATTAAGAGTGTACTGCAGTTTGATTTCTGGTATTTCTTGAGTGTCTCATTTTACAAGCTTCACGACATTCTTCTAATATTTCTCCTGGATAAGCATTTGATATAAATATCATGCCTTTTAAAATGAAAACAAAACAAAGCAAAACCCAAACAAGCAAATTCTTGCTGTTAGGGGATAATAGCCCATCGCTTGATGAATTTCTGTCTTTGAAAAAACACCTGGTAGAGTTCTGAAGTAGTTTTCTGAACCAGTTCAATCACTTCTCTGTAAGTAAATACTGCTTAACACTGAACCTAACATATTGCTCTTGCTCTTCCAAGGTTCTTTCTCAGACTGCTGGGATACCATGCCTGCTTGGATCTGACCAGACACTTACTTGTGCAGCAAATAGGGGAAATGAACCCACTTACGCAGGAAGAGCAAATGACTCCTTTTTGCTTCTAGAGCATCTAGCATGGCCCCAAGACATGCTGATAAGAAATTGGCTGGCTCAGAGCACAGCTGTGTGACATATGCATTTTACTAGGGCTTGATAATTCATGACTTCTGTCTAGTAGTTTCATCTGGTTGTCATATTGGACAGAGTGAGGACACTCTATAAGGTGTGCTCCAGACACAAGGCAACAGCCCCTCATTTCTCCCCTGCATCCTGGTATGGGGATGTACCCTCCTCCAACACCTGAGCTCACCCGCTGGCACGACTTGGTGCAGAGCTGGTTTTTTTTCTCTCCCCTTTTCCGGTAGCAGCCTACGAAAGCCTGGATATGTGTGTGTTTGTGATGTATTCTGCATCATCCCCCACTAGATGAGCCAGATTATGCCCGTATTTAATTTCCCTGAGTGTTACTTTGCTGAGAGTTAGCTGATTCTCAGTTGCTCCTCTTGCATCAGGCCATGATGGCCCCAAAGTGGGAGCCCAGCTTTCCCATGCACATCCTTCCCTGAGCCAGGAGAGCAGACCCAGAGCTAGAGCTACCTCCTTCCTCCCACCTGCCTTGGGATAGGCAGGGTGGGTGGCAATGCTGGCTGCCCAGGAAGACGACTGAACTTCTCCTGCTCTGGAGCTTGTTCCTCTGCACTGGTTGGCTCGGAGAACAGAGCAGCTTCTTGCTTGTATGCATAACTAGTTTGCATCACTGAAAAGAAATCCACTCTGGCAAGCAAGTTGCTTCCCTGCCTTAGGGAAACCTAGCAGAACAAGTGGGAACAGAAAGATTTTTCATAAATAAGCTGCCTAAATCTCTACCACCCACTGAGAAGGTCCCTATCTGGGCTGTGAGAGTAGTTCACAGTCTCTCTGGCTCCTCAGTGGCATTAGATTGGCAAAAATCTGTAACTGATGAAATGCCTTTTATTTGTATGTGGCTGTGAAAGGAGCCCCACTATGACAGAGGCCAGAATCCCATCAGATACAAGTTTGGCAATGGTCATTTAAGCAATGGTAGTGCCCTGTCCCTCCCTTTCAGAATGGAGGTGGCGACAACACCAGCACATAAGGATTTATTAACTGTGCCTATTCAGCAGCCCCACCCTACTACAAAACAACAGTAGAGTAAACACAATACTTTAAAGTCAGGCTAGGAGTGAAAACATCCTTTTTTGTCTTATGAGAGACCACCCAGTCTCCAAACACTGACCAATGAAGGCTCATTGCATTAAGGAATTGCCAGGTTTGAAGGAGTTGCTTACACTCGGTTGTATACATTTTGCCTCTGTAAAAAGACAATCTGACTTGGTAATAGTTTACTAAAGGGTGTTGCTTAAAAGTCCAAGGGGAAAGAATATTTCTACTCTTTGTTTCTTTGGATAATTTTCCATTTCATAGCTTAGGGGACACCATCATTTAGAAGACATACTCATTGGTTATGAAGGATTCACTACCTCCTTTCACGGGAAGAAAGACTAAACATGAATGATGATCTGTACATGTCTTAGTCTTGAGTGGACTTTTTACTTTTGGGTGCTATTATTCTCCAAGCTATCATGCCAATGGAAAGTTTTGAGAAAATCTAAGTCATAGATGATAAGCTTAACATAGTGACTTTATGGTCCAGGCCTGCAAGCCAAGAGATGTAATCTTGGAATGGGCCTCAAAAGAATGTCTAGTCTATCCCTCTGCACTATATACAGATAAAGGACAAGCCAGCCATCCCAAACAGACTTAGCCTAAACTGTTCTTAAGATACTCCAGAGACAGTAATTCTCCATTTGCAATTATGCTATGAGACTGAACACGCCAATCTTTGCAAAACTTTTGTCAGCAGAAATTTAATATTTTCCTGAAGGTCCTTAATGACCTCATTAGATAGCAGTGTGTTTAACACTGGTCTCTGTGGCACCACACAACAATTCCGTCTATTTAGTTTCATTTCTCTTCTGATGACTGCATTTGGAGATGTCAGCTAACCATATCTTATGTAACTTGTTAAGCGTCTTACTAGATACACTACAGCACTGCTTTGTTATCAGGGTGCTATGTGGTGTCAATGCACCAGAGAAGTTCACTCTGTTAGCTATCTGCTCCATTCAACCCTTGTCTAAAGCTCTGACATCCATGAGCGTTTAACTAGTCCTAGTTTTTTTCTGAAACTATGTTGACTAGCTGTGAGTACAGTCCCTTTATTGCCTTTGTCTCTTACTTAAGCTCCTGAATAGACAGCTGACACAAGTGATACCCAATTAAGCAGTTTACAGTTATTTACCATGCATAGCACAACCCTACTTCTGTGATGGGATTTCCAAAATAGAGTAGAAATTGCAGGCAGTAGGATTCAAATCCCTGCAGAGAGCTGTTTAAGAAGCCTGCAAGTTAAACAGGACAATAGCAGCGGATGGGATGAAACCGGATTTCTGTCCTGCTTCACCTTTCCACCCCAGGGTCTTTTTTCTGGAATCTGGCTGGCCATGTGGAAACCTGGAGCCACAGGCTTCTGGGCAGCTGGCCAAGATATATCTGCAGGTTTGGAAGGCTGTCTGCAATCAAACAGCATGGAGAACCACCGAGTTTTCCTTCATGGAGTCAAGCATTAATGGGGTCTTTCTCCTCTGCCCAGCTGTTGATTTTCACAAAGTTTGTGGGAGCTGGTATCTATGAAATACCTCCTCAGGTAAACTGGTAAGAATTAGTCTGCAGATTTGGAATTACTGGGACAGGATCTGCCAGTCTGAGATCCTTTTTGCCTTAGCCTGTAGGAAACCAAGCTGAAAACTCTTCTTCTGCTTAAATGTTCCCTTTTCGTATCTGCTCAGTTACTGAGAAACTGAAAAACAATTCATTTTTCTCATAAGATCCAGAGACAGTTTGCCACTGCTTCTAAAATGAGGCAGATACTTATTGAATCCCTTTTCATATCATTAGCACTCTAATCATTGTGAGTGATTCTGGACAAAAAATAATGTTGTGGTACTTCCTCAGTTTCAAAAATCACTTTATGCCCAGACTGCCATTAGGTGTCTTCTACAGCTTATCTCTTGAGGAGGCCTTTGAACTAAATAATTCAAAGATGAGGGAAGTGCTCAGATCACTCAGAGGTAAAAGTTTAAGCCCTGCTCCTCTCCTCAGCACTGCCAGGTGTCCAGCTCCCAGCTCCATGTACTCGCCTCCATTTGTCTCTCTGCATAAGCACAAACTTTTCCATTTATTGTGAGGGCAGCCCAGACGCAGTCAGCACATGCAGAGATCCAGGGACATGCCTTAACAAGGGGCACAGCAGAGGTCCTGTCCTTTGTGAATTTGCTCTGAGGTGTCTTAGAAAACTTGACCCCTAATATGAACAATGGCAAGCAGTTTGTTGAAACAAAATTCTTTAATGAGTTATGATGGGGCTTTAGGAGAGTGAAGAATACAAAGGGCACTTGCTAATGGCAAAAATATGTAAAATCCTGGAGATAAATGGAGATTTCCTTTCTTGTGCAATAAAATTAGTCTTTTAAATTTTAACCAGTCCTTTCAAAATATTGCTAACTCCCCTCCCATCCTGCTGTGCTGCCACAATTACTGCAAGAAACAACTGGGTAGAAAACTACAAGGACATTGCTGATACTGCTGCTTTTTAGCACGATTTTCTGCCTTAGTTTCCCTAATAGAAGCAGCAGCTAAAAATATTGAAATACATAACCTCAAAGACACTTTTCCTACAGCAAATTAAAGAGACGTCATTCTCATGTGAAAAGCATGCTAACTTGGGACTCTCAGACCCTGGTATAGCTGCACCGAAAGATTTTTCCTGAAACAGGTCTGGCTTCCACAAAGAAACTCCTTAAGTAAAGGAGGTGATTTAATGCAGTTTTGGCAGGGAGAAAAGCCATTCTATTCCTGACTTCGGGAAAAGGCAAATCTGCATAGATCTGTATTGCTCCTACTTGATGGACTGTTGTGCCTGAGAGAGCTCTGCCCCAAAGCATGCCTCAGCTTTGAAAAATCATCTCTTTTTTTTGCCCTTTTATTTAGAAAGATCCTTTTATAGTCTGAAAACCTAGGATTCGGGGAGTGAAGCACATGCTATATGAAGGCTTAAGACAATGGCAGAAAGTTGCACTTTGCCAAGTGTAAGTTGTGTGTTACCTGTAAATTTCCTTCCCTTTTGAAGAGTAAGTTGGAGAGAAGACTTTTAGCACCCTGAGCACATTAAAACCTCTTTAAAAGTCACATGCTGCAGAGACATAATGGCCTATTTTCTAAGCACTCTGCAAAACCCTGTTTTCATGATGGATAGCATATCTTCTGATTGCACAGAAAGTTCACATTGACATTTCAGGGATGTAAAGCATATGTTTTTGAAATATTCCAGAGATCATACATGAAATCACAGAAGGACTATTTTCAAACACTGAAAATGAAAGTTAAGCTTATAAGTTATTGTTTATGTTCCTAGATATGAATTACAGAAAAATCAATTTATAATCCTAATATTAGCACCTACTCTGCAGTCAATAAAATTATTTACACCTATTATTAAATACTAAAATCAACATATTTTGCAGGGGAGGAAATAGATGTACAATCCATCTCTGCTGATAGAATTCATTACACCCATTGTATCCCTCTAGAAGTTCTGTGAAGTGGAGATCAGAGCTGTGCTGGAAAAGACATGGTGTAACTGGCCATTAAGACATGCCTCCTGAACCCATTCTCAAAACCCACTTCAGCAAGCACTGCTGCTGTTTCCCATGGGAACCTATTGGTTTGTAGTCAGGACGACAGATGGTCCCCCTCTCTCCCTGCTTGCTTAGGCTTTGACCCAGTAATCCACAGTCCTCAATCCCTCCCTTAGGCAGGCACTCATTGACTTTGTTTCATCTTTTCAAAAAATAAAAAATAGGAAATTGAGGGAGTGCAAAGCAAAAAGAATAATCAGAAAGAATGTGCAGTCTTTGTGATGGTCTCAGCTCTGAATTAAAGGACAGAGACTCTCCTGTGACAATGTCCTTGCAAGCACAAATAAATATTGCTGCTTGCTGTAAAAACGGGAGGAGTTTTGCAAACCTTAGGATTATTAGACATTTGCTTTCATGGAGTGCAAATCAGAGCTTGGAGTACATTCTTTTGCAGAGAAATGTCAGAGAACTCAAAATGTTTTACAAGAGAAGGCAACTTGTTTTCTTTCTATCTCCAGATGTGAACGCCATGGCAGAGGAGATGATTATCTACCATCCCAGGGGCATGGCTGAAGGAGCAGGACCAGGAGCTCACATCAGCTGCCCCTCCAAGACACTCGGCCTCCAGGCTGAGGGAGAAAAAGCCTGTGGGAGATTTGGGATATGACTAGAGGAAACAGTTTAGCATGTTCAGGAAAACAAGATCAGAGGCTTATTTAAGATAAATGGCATTTTGAAACCTTTAAGTCAAAATACAAATTAGACCAATTAATTGATTACTGTTGGAGCTAATGAGGATATTTTTAACTAAAAAATTATAACATCCAATCACTGGTTTCTCTTCCCCAAACTGGCCTTATGCGCAGCAACTTTTCTTTCAACCCAGACTCATGAGAGAAGGAGAGAAAAGGAAGGACCCCTGATCTATCAAATCCCATCCTGTTTTCCTGGGACCCCTATCCACACATCCGTCCCAACCCTGTAAGTCAGAGGGCATAAACTATTTGTCAGGAAGAATCAAAGCAGAACATCTTTTGAGAATTTTATGCAATGGTACAACCACAGACCTTTCTTGTTCCCCTGGAGAATTTTCTGCACACACATAATGGTAGTAATAGTAGTAAAAATCTCCAGGGTCTGTTGGGTCCAAAAAAATCACTTCTAACTCTCACAGTCTTCAATTATCTTCTTATTACTAGGCATAAACCACCCTGCAGTAGTGGGAAAGACAGGAGATTTCAATAATAGTGTGCCCTGCCAAAGCTGATATATATTCTCATTCACATATCAGCTTGTTTCTGTGTAAACCCATGGGCTTTTTTCCATTATGAGCTTCTTTCCAACATCACACTGTTGCATTAGCTAGCAAGTAGCTGAATTCCTAAAAATATTGACAAGGAATATGTCAATGCCCATGTGTACTGATACTAAACAGACCTCATGCCAGAGGCATAAGCTTTTCAAGCAGAACATGCTAGCTGGGAAGCCGGCTGGAGCGAATGGGGCTATTTGCTATCCAATGCTGGGCATTGTGGCCAAGGACCTGAACCTCTTCATCCCCAAGCTAATCATCCAACATTCTAATGACTTCAGCAGATACAAAATTGTTCCAGTGTCCATATAGTTTCTCTTAGACACACATAAGCAGTCCCTAATGATTTCCATAGCATATTGCTATTTTTACATCCTCTTCATTTTTCGAGTGTGAAAAGAAGTCATCTAGGAGGCCAACGAAGTGTGACTGAAGGATCAACTTCAGACATTTTTGCAGCATGAGATGTATCTGTATGAAGACCTGGCATTATATCCTGCCATCTCCTTGGAGACTCATCTACAAATGCTCCTGAGCAGCACCTTTTCCTAAAACATATTGCAACTTTTTATTGTATAGCTAAAAGCTGCTTGGAACAAATCTTACTCTGTCCCTTCCCTTTAACTGTGAACAGACTCAGCAGCCTATACAAGCACCCACAATTTCTACATCTCACTTTTGGCCTTTTTAAATCTATACCTAACCATCCCTGTTTTGCTGGTCCTGACAGCTGAAGTCCCCCTGGATTTTTTCTGGGCCCTTTCTCGCTTTCTTGTCTGCTCTTTGTGCATGAGTGCTTCACTCACATACCCTTTGGCTACAGCTGCATTTGCCTGTGTCACCCCTCACCAAGTACCCTCAGGATACAGCTATTATTAATTGTTAGCAATGCCTTGTACAAGGAACCTTTCTTTGAGGACAAACCCCATACTGAATCTGGACAAGACAAAGGAGGACATCAACTCCTCCCTGAGCTACTATCTTGAAAATAAAGGGAGGTCTTCTGCAAAGATTCCTCTGTACACCAGCTGATGAATGAAAATATCTGACAGCATTCTACAAGATGTGCAGAAATTTTGAATGGTTTAACCAATAAAATACAAATGCAGTTAGTATTTTGGATGAGCTATCTTTCAGTCATTCTGTTTGAATGGTCTCATGTTTTCATCCATCAGATGATGACTTTTTCAAAACAAGACAAAAATATGTCAGTGTAACATCCATTGCAGAAAGGGAATATATTTTGATGCGGTCTAATGACAAGTGGAGGATTTATCAACAAGAAGAAAGTTATACTGTTGCCAAATGGTTAGTCCTATAAAACGACCCTGTTAAAGTAACATAAAAGGTTCTTTTACACCCTTTTCCCTAATGTAAAAATAACTTCTTATAGTTTGAAATATATTTGTTCCAAATGTCTCTAAAAGGCCAAGCCTATGGCAGGATCCACAGCATTTACTGGCAGCAAGAGTGATAACTGAAAAAAGCTGTGTAACCACCTTTTACTTCCTGAGCTCTGAAGCCAAATTCTGCCACAAAATTAAGCGAAAAGGCATGCCAGACACTAGAGGATCTAACAATACTTGGGCGGATACAGGTATTGTACTCAGCAAGAAAACCTTAAAGCAACTCCACTAGATAAGTGTCCTGCATTGTTCATAAGTTGTAATTCATACAATTAACAATTCTGCTGTTGTTGCTTCAAAAGAAAAATGGCTAAAATACACTTCTGAGAGGATATATTTATCATACCTGAGGGCTGGCAAAATAAAGTATTATCCGTTCTTAGATTTATAAATTCTCTTAGATAGTTTCAATATGGAAAAGCAAAATCTTCTTCAAATATAGACATTTATTCTATTTATGTCTCTGTCAGCCCTAGAATTCTGCAAAGCAGAATACAGTTTCCCTGGAGTACAGCCCAGTGAAGAATTGGTGAATAGTTTATATTTTATAACAGTGCCTTAAGTCTCTGTTATTAGCTATGCATTTGGAATAGGACATTTCCTGAGTGCTCATTTACTGCCACGGTATTCCAACACTAAATCAAGCTTTAGGTTTTGTTTGCTTGTTACTTTGGGAATTTTACTCATTTAAAGGTATATTGCTTTGTTACACAAGGAGGGGAAAAGACACAAAGAACAAAAGACTCCTGTTCTGAAGGAGAGGTTAGGGTATTAGTGGTTGCATTACATGTGTAATACAATAAATACATATAATGTGTACCACCTTACATATGTAATTTAATTTGTGTGAGGATTTGTTATTCTCAAAAATGAATAACATTGTTCCCTTTAGTGTTCTATTAAAGAATCAACAATAAATTAAAATCATGAAAATCAATATTACTGTAGATGTGCATGCAGGAAGGGAGTTGCACAGGACCTTTTTAGCAGAAATACTGTGCCAATCAAAGGAAATTAATATATTGATATTTTAATTTAAACACAGCATTCGGGAGGGTTTGGATTTAAGAATGTTGCATTTCTTTTACTTTGGATGCTTTTTTTTCTTTTTCTGTAGCCTGCATTCTTTTGGAGTGTCAGGAGCTGCAATTTGTTTCACTAAAGCCAAAAATGCGGTTTTGCTTTGTATACTTAGCACTAGTTTCCATGTAAGATACACACTGGACAAATCTCAAGTAAAGGTCTCTTCCAGCAGAAGGTCAGACGCTTGGTGCCTTTTCCATATGTTCTGAACTGTGTTCCTGGCTGGCTGTGTGTTGAAAAGGAGCTTTGAGAAAGAAATCAGTCGTCCTTGCACATCTGGAAATGTTGATGGTCAGTTAGATTTTAAAGCATAATGGTCATTCTCCACAGCAAAGATTCAACATACCTTCGAGGCAAAGACAGTGATTTCCAAATGCTCATGACATTCCAGTGGTCATTTGAAATTAAGAGAGAATGGATTTAAAAAAACCTATCAAGTGACCTTACACCCCTCAGGGTGCTCCTGTCAGTGTCTAAACTTTTACACTGTTTTTGCAGTAAGACAAAACACTTTTGTTGTTGTTTTCTACAGTGACTTTAAATTGTCAATATGATTTGCATCCTGAAGCTCATCCTGAACGAAATTAAAGAAAAAGGAAAACAGAAAAACATTCTCAGGCAAGAACTGAGCCTTGTTTTTCCTTAGGAAAATGTGGCTGAAGAGGAACAAATTGTCCTACATGTCCAAAGCTAAATGAAAAGACATCATGTTTTCAAAGACAAGAATATCTATGGAGATAAAACATCTTTTCTTCACAAAGTACTGTGTTTTATGTATATGTCTCTTAAAAATATTCTTCCATCTCAAGAAAACACTGTATGTTTATTCAGTCTCCTGGAATACAGAGGAGAGACATATGGTGGGCATTTTTGGACCATCAATCAGATTCTAGTTCATCGGTCAAATCTGTGAAATGTAAACAGTTTCCAAAAGAGCAAAGGTGTTTCAATTTTTTTCTAAATATAATTTGTAATCTTACTTATACAGTTGCAGATTTTACATTGGAAATATTTGAAATTTTTCAGTGTGAGGGTTTTGCTGCCTGACATGACTTCAAGAAACATAGTTTTTCTGAAAAGGATGGTTAAGCACCCCTAAAAATTAAGCTCCCTACAGCTGAAAACTTAACTGCAGAGATAGTAAAAATAATTTGCCTCTTTAGTTAACTGTTGGTTGATGCAAGACACTCTGTACTTTCCTGAAGACTCTGTATTTCACACTACAATCAGTGATCCTCACTTCATTTACTTGGCCTGCTTCTTGGGCTCTTTTAATTTGTGTTTGATACCGAAGTGATTCTCCTGAAGAGAGTTTGTCTTGGTCTGAATTTTTTTGCAGCTATCCTGATCATCTGGTCTTCCAGTATCAAAAAGATCTACAACTAGTATAAAGCTGTCATGTTACAGGAGAACAATTACTATAATTTGCAGTCAGATGAAGTCAGATAACTGCAATACAACCAGGTAATTTGGGAGTGGGCTGAACACTATACCCTGGGGTTGTGCAGTGTTTTCTCATGCTCCCTCTAGTTGGCTCCAATATTATATTGCCCTCATGTAAGATAAACTCTCTTAAATACTTGCATTCTTAGATATGGGCAGGTCTTGAAAGTTTGAGGTAAAATTAAGAGTTTGACTCGGGAAAATCTTGATATATTAACTGTTCCTGACTTGTCAAACAGTGGAGAAGGTTATATGGCTCTTTATAAGGTTTATTTAACAGGTAGCAAGTTTAACAGGTAGCATGAAACTGGAGACATGGAGCCTCCACTACCTGGGCACAGCTGCATACAGTGGAACAGTAGCCTACTGTTTCAGCAATCCCTTTGGCTTCAGAATGAATATGTGCAAAGTTGGCTTCAAAATCGTCAGATCTCTATTGACCTCCATTTGTGCCAGTTCTAGTGGCTGTAAGCCCCAGATGCAGGTTTTTTAAGGCACAGTTTACGCTTTAGATCTTGGAGCAGAAAGGTAATGCCAGGTCTAGACTTGAAAGAGAGACTCCCTTCTCTTTCCTAAAGGCCCTTTTTGGTTTGAGGGTCAGGTTCTCTTGTCCCTCTCTCTATTTACAATTTTATTTATTAAATAACTGTTGATTTTAAAAATAGAAGCTTACAGAATGTTCAAAAATCTCTAAAGATGATCCCTAAGTTATGGAATGAACTGCTTGAAGACTGTGTAAACTACATTTTAAAGTGACCAGTTGTGGTAAATAATTTGAAGCATAGACAAACACAACGGATATTTTTTCGGCATTCTAGGCCAGTTGTTTGTGAAACATTCTTCAAAACCTCTTGAGAAAATACTGAGAGACATTGTGGAGCTGCAGGGCAGCATGAGGCTCCATAGGGCAGGCAAAGTGGAAGATGACACCAGCAAGATTCTCTGGAACAGTCACTTTGGGGTCTGAGCCCAGACCACGAATTGCAAAAGAAAGCTCTGGGAAGTCAAGGGAAACACAGTCCAGTAAAGTCGCTTGAGAGCAAATCTTTCCCAATGCTAAAACTAGCTACACAGGGTATGGCTTGGGTGGTGGTGAGGTAGCATGAAGCTCATCCTAGGCCCCAGTGTCCAGCTTTGGTTGTGGCCTCTGTGACACTCAGAGCTGACATGGCTAGTCTAGTTGTGCCTACAACAGCAACCATGGTGTGGGGATGGTCATGGCACACTGTAGATACTCCCTAAGGCTTGTATTTCAGGTGATCTCTTCCTTTACAAGCTATGGACTGATTTTAAGGGGCTTTAGTGTAATAGGCTTATCCCTGGCCATGTTTAATCCATTAATCTTTTCGACATGCATTAGTTTGCTAAGAGGCAAGGCAAATTCAGGATGACAGTGAAAAAGAGATCACATTCAAGTAGTATTGTTTCCATGTCAAAGACCGAGGTATAATCTGCATAAGGCAAAGAGGTTCCTTTTAAGGTTTAGCATAACCGGGAACACTGTTAATATCTCAGACACTATTTTATTTCACAGATGGCCTGTAGATCAAACCTAAATTAAAAAGCAATTCATTTGCACCTCTGATTCGCCACTGGGATTTCCTGAGTGTCCAGCACCTCCAGCTGGACCAGCCTTGTCGCTGGCCACCCTGGTGCCAAAACCATTGCTATTGCCACACAAGGTGAAGAGCCAGCAGGTAAATTCTTGAGAGATGGATGGGATTTCCAAATATAACTCCAGGAAATTTCCTATTACCAAGGATCTAATCATTTAATGAAGAGCAGATGACTTATATTAATCACACTGAAGTAAACAGGCAATGTTCTTGATTACACTGTAGCGCCTGTGCTGACTCAGGGCTTGTTAATGTGTTATGCTCAGACATTCTTCCTTCAGCTGTACTTTACACTTCTCCTGCTGCCAGTAAAGCCCAGTTCCCTTGAGTAATACTGGAATTTATGCTAGTAAAATTGATTCTTGGTTACATCTTGTGACACAAATAGACAAGAGCAAAAGCATGAGAAGACAGAGGGCAAAGTTTTGAATTCGTTATGCTGGAGGTGATTTTGGACACTTGTGACTTCTAGTCCCATGCCTCCAGAGCAGGGATCATGTATAACACAGCTTGGTTTCCTCATCAGACTGTGCCTCATGCTGCCCAGCACATGCCTACAACAGCACTGCAAACTCCATCCCATGCACAGGCTCTCGTCAGAGCCTTGATCACTTTGGTGCTTCCCCATCAGCATGGGTACAGGCTGGAGAGGGAGACAGCAGCCAGGGAGTATTTCTAGGTACAGCACAATAAAGGTTGGGGGTAGGACTCTGCTCAGCTGACAAGACCAGTGGATTTCAGTGCCTTCAAACTGACAAGAGAGCTACATCCAGGTGTCCTAGCTCCAGGGAGAGCAGGAACACAAAGTGGCAGGCCACCTGCTTCTTCATCTCTCACCATCCTTTAAAAGAGAGAGTCAGCCTCCACTGCTTTGCAAAGGGTTGTCATGCCCATAGCTGTTAGATGCATGTTGTGAACCTCAGCATGTCTGGTTCCCCAGGGCACTTCAGCAGAGGAACATCTAGTCCTGGATCTAAGTTCAGCTGAAACCCTGGGCACTACTGGGAAAGTACAGTAGCCCTAAATGCCTGGAGAGCCAAAAGAAGCAGGGAGGCCCAGGACCTTTGGTTGCTTCCAGTTAGGGAGAGTAGCTGAACAGGATCTTTGGGGACTGTTGCCATGGACCTGGGCTTTCTGTACATATCCAGATGTTGCGAGAATTCCTCCGTTGATCCGATCATAAGAGACTTGTCTAAGACAGAACAAACAACCACTGCCTTAACTATTCATGTGATGCCCAGCACAGTCAATGGTCCTGTCTCTCTGGGCTGAGTAACACAAGTTGCTGTGGCTAGGCATTGCAAGAAGCACACAACCACTCATGAAGGCATCACACAACAACCCCCAACACCACACTGAGGAGCAGAAAAAGCTAGCTTACACCTCTCAGTTCAGCTCAAGAACAGGCAACAATGTCCCAGTATGCCATTGGGGAGAAGCATTATCACCTCATACCAGAGCCCCATTCCTATATCCTGACTACAGAACAGTCCATCCTTGCAGAAAATCACCTCTGAAGTCTGTTGTGTAAAAAAAAGATACTAATTTAGCTGACACTGTTGTGTTTCTACTATGACAGGAGGAGAAACACCTCCAAAGTATGGTAAAAACAGCAATATCAAAATGCTTCTTTCCATGAGCCCCACACCCAATTCTTATGAAACAAAACTTCACATGCAGCAACACAGTATGCCATCATTTCTCATTTCTCCCAATTCAAGAAGGTTCCTATTTGCTTCACTATCAGGCATTATTTCTTCGCTTTGATATTGTTCCTAGTTAAGTGAAAGGGATTTTTGTCTGCGATGGAGCAGCATTATAGCTATTCCACGCTTGCACTCTTCAAGAAAGGCTTGTTATGAGTCTTAAGGGATATTGTGCCTGGAGTATTGTGGCTGCTCTGCTTTTCAGTTTGTCAGTGTTATATACCCATTTAGTTTAGCTATGTTTCAGACACATCATCCAAAACCCACAGACATTTGATAATTGAAATACCTACAGACCTAAAAAGTTGCAATACATTCTTTGAAAAATGAATCAGTGCATTTTGTCAGAGCTTGACTATTAGCTGTTAACTTTCCAGCTGGATGCTGAAACTTTTAAAGAACATATCGTATCATATCAGCAAATTCATCTGGCAGTAAATTTTCAAGAGTCATTAATGAAATGTTTCATAGACAAAGCACTGAAAAAATGATGAGCCATTCCTGGGTTAGTTGTGAAAACATTCCCCCTTAAACAAGGACGCATTAGTTAGCCAACCAGCTTTGAAAATAGATTGGCTGTAGCTGTTTTTTAAAACAGCTTCGAAAAGACTGCAAGCACATCTGCTGCATGTTAAACTGTAAAAATCTGGCACCTGAAGAACTGTTACATACAATGTAAGGACTGTCGGACCCTGCAATATATCCCACAGCAAGAACTCTGTGTGATGCAAAACAGGTTATATCAGACTGAAGAAGTTATGTTAGACTCTGGATACAGCAGACAGAATAGAAATTTGACATGCTCTTTGGGGGAAGCACAGGCAAAGCAGCATGCTCAAGCTGTGACTTCTGCTGTAGAAATCAGGCTTTAGAAACAAGCTGTGGCCAATCCCATTAACTCATGCCGATGGGAAAAAAAGGCCTACTGTGCCTCTTGCTTTGCACTGACTACTGGACAAAGCCTCCGCAACTCCTTCTGTAGGCAGGGTGGGGGGGGAGCTGGCTCCAGGGTGGTAAGCAGGTCCAGCAAGCCAGCAGGTCCTTCTGTATGTCATGAAGGGAGCTGGCAGTGCTCCTTTTCCCTCGAGGAGGGGATCTGGGAAGCAGATATGATTCAGCTGCTCATGATTGAGTTGTACCTAAAACTGTTTGTCATAAAGCTGCATGTTAACCCTTGGGTTTCTGGTCTCCTAAAACAGGTACATCACCTACTACTCCCTGTGAGGGGAGAACAGTCTCTGCGTTCCACCAGGGAACTGCAGGTAAGAAGGAGTTTGACAAAAGCAGGATGCTCCTTAACCTCATCAGACCAGCAACAGCCCACAGCTGCTCCAGATGCCCTGTCTACGCACCCAAGGGACAAAGTTTCCCAGCTAGCATCTGGACTGCTGGTACCTGATGCTCCCTAATCCTTGCTGGTGTCTCACCCAGTGCTCATGCTTTGACTGAAGCACTGTAGGACACAGACCTGAGAAGTCCAGGCAGTGAATGTCCACTCTAGCAGGAAGGAAACTGGCATGCAGCAGAGGAGTGGAGGGCTCTTTCTGGCTGGCACAGAGGGAGCAAAGAGATGTACGTGGGCCAGGGATGAGCCTCAGGTTGCAATAGTAAGACAAGAGAGATGGGGGAGAAACTGGCTGGAGGTCTGGTTGTTTCACAAGATGGGCGCCAGAAAATCCAGGTTACACCTGCTGATTTCTATGCTGCAGCTGCTCATCACCAACAAATCCTGCAGCATTTAATAAATTAGGCTTTTGAGTACCCATAAGGAATTGAGAAGGGAGAGAGGAAAGGGAGTAGAGTCTTCTGAGGGTAGCCCAAATTTGTTCTGAGTTTACTGGAGTGTATTTTGGGACATGCAGGCTGAACAGGGGACAGAGTCTTGACCACAAAATAGCTAAAAGCCTTTTCACAGATTTTACAAAGGGAGTGGTCTGGGAAAGTTTTAGAAAATGACAAAATTATGCAACTTTCCCTGAGAGCTGGAAAATATCAAAAAATATGTATAGTGTGTATTGTGTATAATGACTGTTGGTTGTGACTCACTAGCCACATAAATTTCTGTTACCTCGAATCTTCCATGAATATGAGGAAAGAGAAACAGGGAAAGTTATCAACAAAGACTTGTTTTCTGTGTATTTTGTTTGTTCTATCTTTTTCAGTCTTTCTGCTCCAGGTTCTGTACACAGAAGTGTACTAATCAAATGGAAATATTTGCCATGAAAATACTACAGTGGGCTAGAAGCCATCTACTGCAATGTATAATGACCTCTTAGAGGATTAAAGTTAGAGCAAGGAAGTGCATCTTTGTTTGTCTCTCTTTTTGTTTATGTGCAAACTTTATTTTTTTTTTCTGTACTGTTTTCTTGATTGCTTTATTTGTTCCTACTACATCCTGGGGCTTTTTGTTTCCCTGAAGTAACACCTGCTGTTGAGAAATCTCTGGGTCTTGTTGCACATTCATACTACACCCTTGTGTTTAAGTACTCCTTAGGTCTGATGGAAAATGATTTGCTTTGAGTGATCCTCACTGCATACACTAATTTCCAAACAGTACTCTACAACAAGCCAAGGAGGGAGCAGGCTCCACAAAATGTGCTCTGGCAAGCCAGCTCTGCCTAGCAAGGCTGTTAACAGGGTTTTGAACAAGCTAAGCTTCTGTTAAGATCAATGGCCTGATTCACAGGGATATACCCTGTGTATATTCCTGCAAGTCACAGATTGCTATTTGTAGATTTTAACCCAGTAAGAAAGAGTGCAGTCTGCCATGCTATCGTGTGCAGAAAAGCTGTCTCATGGGATTGTGTTGCTCAGGCACTGGGAAATAGCAAGAAGCCCACACCAAGCCAAGTGGGTCAGAACATGTTGATAGCACAAGTGCCAGACCTCTTAACAGAGTGAAATTCTGGGGAAGCTGAGGCTGTCCAACAGAGCTTTCTTTCCCCCTCCCCTCCCAAAGTGTTATTTTCAGTCTTATCTGGCTCAGATTCAGTAACTGGTTTTCATTCAGTTATTATTTCAACTAGTCCCAGGAGAACTTCTCAGGAATCTTAGTCATTTTTAACTAAGTCCCCTGTAAAGGCAACGCAGAACTGAAGCACCACGGGCACAGTAACGCCCCAGATTTAAGAGCTCTCCTGGAAGTGTCCTGCATCACAGGACCTGGATCAAGCAGGGGAGGAGCTGGCTGCCCCTGATAACGTGCTGCATGTCAGCAAAGCCATTCCCATCAGCGGGCTGAGGGAAAGGGCTGACGCTGCCTGAACATTATCTCACTGATCAGCCGGCCCACGAGAGCAGCGGGCTGCGGGGGAGTTACCAGCACACAGAGCTAAGGAAAATCAGACCGTGCTTAGCCAACTCAGCAAGAAAACACAGGAAGTTTTCAGGAGTGGGAACTTCTTCTCAGATAGTATGAAATATTCAAAACTGGAAATGTCTATACATGACAGTGCTGGGGACTACACAGTAATCCCTAAAAATACCTGTCAAAGCTCGGCTTCACCCAGGACAGGAAAACCATGATTTGTGCAGAACTGAAGAACTCCCACCCAACAATGCCCTGCGGATTTGCATTTTTTCATCATGTTACCTGTCATTAGTGCTCTCTTGCTGCCCTCCCTCAGTCAAGAAAGAGATATCATGGTTGCTCTGTGGTCACACTGTCTCACCAGTAAGGCCAGTGAAGTAGAAATGGCCTTGTAATTTCCTTCTTTCTCTTGCCATCGTGGAAAATAATCCTACCAGAATTGTGGTCGAACTGAACCACTCCTCATTTCTGATTTCTCTTCTCTGAGCAGATAAGAATGACCTAGGGCCTCTTAGTGTGTTTTACATCAAAGACTGATGAAGAGTCCTGACAGCCTTGATGTCACTGCTGTAAATAAACCATTAATCACACTGCCATTCCAGGGAACAGCCTTCTCCCAGAGGGCATGAACCTTCTTCAGGTCACTAATATAAACCACATCTCCACTAATCCGGTGGGGTGGTGGTAATGTCAGGGCTTTCAAGGTGGGCTGGCTGTGTGTCAGGGGGACACTCCATTACTCTCACTGTAGTGCATAGGTCATTGTTATGGTTCCAGTGAATTATAATGGTCAATTAATGGAAAAAAAGAGTTACAGTGAATTAAATAAAGTGCATTTCAGCAGGAGCTACAGAGAGAAGCTGAAGGAATAGAAGCCTCTGTGTCCTGTTAAAACTATTGCTTTGGACTTGAGCACTGCATAAAAACTTAATACAGAGGTGCAAGAGAAACAATAGGGCCAGTGATCTGGCAGGCAACCAGAACAGCGTAGTTCTAGTAGATACTGTAGAACCTAATGCCAGGAACATGAAAAATGTGTCTATGATTAAAAATGAATCTAATTTTAAAACTCATGTTAGGCCATTGCCTTGTCAGGACCCCTCTTCAGTAAGATTGTCTGTGGAAATAACACATTTTATATACATAAACCAGATTTACATGAAATTAAGATGTATATTACTGTGTATAATACATTATACATATTGTATATTTACACACACACACACACATATATATATTAAAATAGCACACTAGTGTGATTTAGAAATACAGCTAAAACCAAAGTAAGTTAAACTCTGTGACTTGACTGTTCAGCCATCATGGAAGAATTGCAAACAGAAATTTGGCCTTCTGACAGAGTAGCTTTTGCAATGGTAACTGACTCATTAAGCATGGCTGTCTGCATGTCGCAGTGAAAAAAAAAATCACAGAAATAATGATACAAGAGACCTGGTGCCTGCCTCCCTGCTTTAGAGACTTCTGAGAGCTGTCCGTGACTCCCAGATGTTATTCAAAGTAGCCCTGAATCAGAGAGCTCAGGGCAACTCTAAATTATGCTAATACATTTTTTCATACAATAAATTTTATTTTTAAAAAGTGGTCTTAAGGGCATGTGAGCCAGCTGGCACTGGCCATTTTCACACACTCCTCCACATTGCAGCCTGACATGGATACTGCTAACACAGCTTTTTGGGAGCAGAGGAAAGACCCACACTTTAAGGCTGAGACTAAGCTTTAGGTTTGTGCAGTGTGGTTTATGTATTCAGTCCAGACAGCACAGTTTTGAACCCATACTCAAAAACCTCTGCAGAGCAGAGAGGTTGGCAAGTGGAGTGGTTGGCAGGAAGCTCAGCCATGTCACAGCCCTGCTCTGGGAAGGGGCTCTGTGGTATGGCCAGAAGGGGGTTCATGCCATTCCCCAGGCCTCCCCCAGCTTCACCGGCTGTGCTGGTTTCAGGACTCTCAAATGAAATTCAATATCTCACAACTTGACTTGTCTCATCACTTTAAAACCTGACACTTGCTAGCCCAGATGGGCACTGAGCTGGATCTTCACAACCTGGGCTACTGCCCAAGGGCAGATTCCTCACCAAGGAAACCACCCTACTGGTCTGCTCTGCATGGCAGAGGAGGTGCCACAAAAACCCAAGCTCTCACAGCTAATAAACCACTAACACCTCAGGCAACTAAATCACAACTCTGCTGTGCTCCACCTATTTAAAACACAGTCAATGCCAGGACGAAGTGAACTTTCACTGCTAAAGCTTTGGGTGGCCCTTACTTGCCTTATAACAAAACAAACCAGAGTGTACAGGGATGTGTGTTTGCATAAGCTTGACTATAAAAGCCTAACTCCCTTGCTTGATGCCTTAACTAGGACCAGAAGATGAAATTGCTGACTTGGAAGGGAGTTTATTTAAAGAGAAATGAACTAAAGAAATACTTTACTATGCTGAAGCACAGATCGCTTGTGGAGTCCAAAATACTGCTATTAAAAATGGCTTTTGCAAACCAAGGGCCATGAGATTCCAAGCTGTCCAAAGATTTGCTCTCACTATAACCATACGTAGGTCAGGATTCAGCACTGTCCAACAGTGAGATTCATGAGCTGGGCCTTCCACAAGCCTCCTTGGGGACAGCAGTACAAGGTAAGCCGCTTCCCACTTCTGTCAACAGAAGCTCAGCTGCACTTTTCTAAGCCTCATGCCACAGTCTGCACACTCAGTTTTTCAACAATATTTATTTCAATTTTAATTTGTAGGTTTCTTTAAAATACCTACTTCAGGGCTTTTCCATGCACCTCCAGAATAATCTTCCGAACTTAAGTTACAGGCCTGAACCCTGCTTCAGAAACAATTATTTTTTAAAACTCGTATTTATTATTTTGGTCCTTTTAGAGTAGCAACGGTAAGAAAAATGTACAAAATATTGGATTTTGCCTTTTTGCACTTTCTTAAGGGATGTTTGTTTTGAAGAGTATAGTTCAGAAAATAAAAGAGAAAATATGTATTTAAACCATCTTGCTTCTAATTAAGACTTGATAACTGAATTTATTCTAAATAAAAATACCTGATTGATGTTTCAAATAGATAGATTTAAAGCTACTCTGACAGCCTGGGACAATAAAAGACTATCAACAATATTACCACTTACATTTGACAGAAATAAAGTTTTAAAAAGTACCTGTGAGCTGGACAGAAGAATATACTAATGAGAAACAGAGGTGGGCACACCTTAGTGTTTCTTCTGACCCAGACTGAGGTTTATTGTGTGCATTTCTGGAGTCATAATGAGCACTGTTGGTAAATATTAACCACACTCAGAAGTCCTCAACCACTCTTGAGTCTCACCACATCTGTCTGTGCAGGGTTGCCACCACTCCTCCTAACATACCCAGTCCCCTACACTCTGTTATAGCCTTCCAGAGACACATCAATGTGGGTCTGCAGGTAAGCAGAGGCTGAGGGGCTTCAGCTGGGTTTGCTGCTCTTCAGCTATCCTGCCCACCCTTCTTTATTGCTGGGCCTGGACACACTTGCCTGCTTCCCTTTTACCTCTCCTCTTCCCTGAAGAAGATGGAACAGCTCAGCATTGGAAAAGTAGGCAGCAAGGATCTACTGGTAATCCTAGGCTGCTACCAGCAGCCCGATGCTCTCTGCATGCTGGCTGATCTTGCTTGGTGCCTAAATGGGTCCCAACATACTTGCCTTTCCTCTCCAAGCTATCAAGTAGAGTCTACAGCCCTGAAGTGGCCTAAAATTTCAGAGGCTATTTCAGATGCTATAGCTATCCATGATCACTGGGAAGACTCCACAGCTCCCATCGAGTCCACGGAATAGAAATTGCTTGTAAACAAATGAATATTGTTTAGCATTAACTACCGCTGCCTCCCTCTGATGTGTACTCTACAGTATATCAGAAGAGACCTTGCTTTTAAACAAAAGGGAAACAGTCCAACCAATTAGTTTCAATACCCTTAAAACATAACATGAGGCTGTTTTGTGAAGGCCTCATGTGGGGTACTCAGTGCTAAAGACCAACATTACCTTATGATACGGACTTGGTACATGATATGCAAGGAAACATATATTTCTCAAAATTACAACTTGATGCCAATCTACATTCTACAAAATGTAGGCAAATACCTTACCTTAAAGCATATGGGTAAAGAGAAACCCCACATAGAAATACACAGGACTGAAGCCAAAGTCTGGAAAAGTTCAGAGATGCAAAAGCAACACATATTGACATAAACATACTGTTTTCTGATGCTTGCAAGTGTAATAGATCTTTAACTTTACTGATGAGCAGAATTGTGCACAGAAACTTGAAACTGTTTTGGAATTATTGTTAATTACAACCCTCTTGAAAATACACCAAATGTGGTTATTTTATTTACTTGTCTTTTGTCATACAACGTGTGCTACCTACAACAGTAATCGTTGCCCCAAACCAGAATTTCTGCTAGTTGAAACACACAGCCTCTCTTTACAACCTACATTTTGTATTAAAGAATGAACATACTTAAAATTAATCAGACCACTTTCTGCATCTATTTCTGTAAGAGCTGCTGGCCGTTGCATTGCTGTAACACATCATCAAGGAAATGGCCAGTGGGAACAAGAGTTCTGCAGAATGACAAGACAAGCAACTTTTATTAAATGCAAACTGTTAACTTTTGTAATTTAGATAAATTCTTTGATTTAGGAGGGTCAGAGACAGGCAGAGGGTGTCAGCAGACAGACTGGAAGGTCTCTGGGACTTTTCAGGAGATTTATAGGTTGATTTTTGTTTAACCATTTGGGTTTTAAGCATTTTGGTTTCTTTGAGGTACTCAAACCAAGTTGACTACCTTCTAATTTTGCTGTGTGCTGACTGTGCAACTTTAATAAAAACATTGCAAATTTTCACTGTTCTCAGTGATTTAGCAGGAAACCTCAAAAATCTTATAGGTAAAAGGACCTAGAAACAGACTTTGATCTGCAGTCTACATATGCATCATGAAAACACAGAAACAAAGTCAGCATGAAATGTTGCAACAAAGACCTGGGGTTTTTGAGTCACTGGGTTGCAGTACATTTTGTGTGTAATGAAATTATCATTGTTCTTCCACATGGATAGAGCAGTTGGATCAAACTTCTCCTGACCTGTGAATAGGGGGACAGGCTGCTGTTCTCTATTAAAACACATTTACACTGCTGACCCCCAGCAGCCCCAGAACTAGTTCTAGCTCTAGGGAGAATAGGCTTTTGCCTGTGGCAACAAAGAAGTTCTTATTCTGTCACTTATGCCAGAGATATGGTCAACCAACAGCTACTGAGGGTAAGGCAGGGTGCAAGGGATGGCAGGTGCTTTTGGGAGAGGATGGAGTAGCTTCTGGCGAACACGTCTCTGTCTGTCCACGCTCAGTTTTGCTTGTCCTTCCTCCTGCATCTTCCGTGCAAAGACAGAGGTGCCACAGCTCATCCTGAGGCAAGGAAAATCATCTCTCCTTGCATTGCTCAGAAGCCTTAGGGCAGTGTGGGTGCACTACTGCCAAATAGCCTCCTTACAAACAGCATGCATTTCACTGAGGATCTGCTGGTAAATAGGGAGCCCCGTTCCCAAGGGCACCATCAGCATTTCTGCTCTGGACTCTGTGGATGTCCCCACCACTGCTGTTAGACAACTTGTGACATTAAAGCCATGCTAGAAATTTCTCTTGAAAAATTCACTTTTAAAACCAGAAACAT
Source organism: Margarornis squamiger (assembly GCA_035222235.1). Classification (NCBI taxonomy): domain Eukaryota; kingdom Metazoa; phylum Chordata; class Aves; order Passeriformes; family Furnariidae; genus Margarornis; species Margarornis squamiger. Next base: position 46,702,939 of record JAWWTY010000123.1, on the reverse strand, counting down.
GGAAAGAAGTTCTTTGCTTTGACTTATGGAAAACACATGCGAGCAGAAGGTAGTAGGGCCCACACGCTGGAATATCGTGCTCAGTGCAATATCCTATCCTTTGCTGTTGAAAGTCATTTGAAAGAACATTTTCAACTTTTCTGCACTGCCAGCCAGTTTAAAAAGGAGATTGCTAGTGGTATTATAATAGCTGCTTGCTTTTATTCATGATATCTGCTTTTCTGTATGTGTTTTCTTGACGTTTTTGCATAAGAGGTTATTTCCTTGACCTTCAGATGGTTTGAGGAAAAGGTTTGCATTTTAGGTTTTCATTGTAATTTTGTTTTAGCATTTAAAGAACAAAAATGAGACTGTCAACTCCCTGGAGGATATTTAAGGTATGAGCTGTGAGCCAGATGCAAGCTGTAAAACTCCACAGTTGAGACTCCTTGGAAGCAGCTGTAGTCACCTACCATTGGAGACTTCAGATCCCAGTGTGCACTGAGGCCAAGTCCCGGGGATCAAGGGAGAATATTTAATGCTCTGACCCAGGACCTCCTTGGTGGTCATGTCTATTTTAAAAGCATAGACTGTTATCAATTTTATTTTATACAAATTAATTTTTCCCTCCAGGACTCCTGATAAGGGAAGACTTACATGAGATACCACAGCCTTCTACACATAAAATAATTATGAGACAATAAAGTCTTTCTTCAAGTAAATGCAGCATAGAAATACTCATGAATACGTAGTTTTAGTAGTATTGTTGCTTTCCATCTTGCATAGACTCAAATTGTGTTTTGTTACTGTGTTAATCCCATGATCCATGACAGAGAGAAACCTGCTACAATATTGCTGGAAAATTCCCAGCCACCCAAGTACATTCGAATGACAGACAAATCCAGCAAGCTCCCAATTACAAAGTTAACATTCCTGGTTAAACACCTTAAGTACACAACTCCTTATCACACACAAAAAGTAAAGTCCTTGGACCAAAATGCCCATCCGAACAAGGCAGTCCAGAAGCTCACATATATCATTAGTGTGTGACACACCCACTAAAAGAGTTATAATCTGGGTACACTCACTACTGTCAACCAGTTTGTTAGGCAGCCTCCCTGAGTTACAGACAGCTAAATCCAGAGCTCTCAAGATGCAGGAATTCATCACCACCCAAACCAGAGATGGGTTACACATCTTACGTCTGCTCAGGAATGGATAAGAAGCGTGTTGGGACTGTGCTACGTTTTGTGTGGGGGTGGGTTTGTTAAGAAAACAAGAACAAGAAGTACAGGAAATGTAAAACACTGAAGAAGAAACTCAAGTCACTCAGAGCTGAAAAAAACATTGGTAGGACAGTCCTCAGGTTTTGGGTCAACAAAATTTGGGCTGTTTTATCCCATATGACCCTACAGGGCTCTTGTAAATAAAAAGGACTGTGGTAAAGACAGACATGTCCATCATCACCATTATGACACAACCTGCAATACTCTGCATTTTTTGTTACCAATTTAGACTGAAAGTAACTCCATGTCAAGTTAATTTATGACAAGTTCAGTCTTATCATAGCTCCCAAAGTCTGCAGTAACTACTAGATACAGGAAAAATTTATTTCTCCATTCAGGACACTTTTGTATATATCATAGATGCATAATGTAAGCGTTACAAGGAGACAGGACTTCCATTTTAAATTGAAACACTGATGCCATCTCCCTTCACAGCTGTTTTCAAGGATTAGTGGAATAAAATAACATTTTACATTAGTCTATAGGTAATTTCAAAGAATTGTGATATATAGAAACAGAAATGAGTGAGCTCTGTGTTTCTAATTCCTTTAAGTGTTTTAAGTTTTGCCAATTGCTATTATTGTGATGAAAAAATGTTTCTGTGTTCATGTACATGTTAAAAGAGGGTCAGTGCTGAAAGCTGTTTAATTGCATTAGACAAATGATACTAAATAGATTGCATACCTGAACCAGAGGCTGAGCTAAATGCAAAAATTAACAGATTTTATTTAGATGGATGTGATCATATTTCTGCTTACTACAAAGAGAGCTATTTTTTTTCTTAAATAATTTTGTTTGCACTGGCACAGTGTGTTCAGCACAGGATCTATCACTATGTCCAAGTCATCTGTTAACTTCATCCGCTGTCTCAGATGTTTAGAGTTCCCTATCCTATATTGAGTGAAAAATGGATACAAAAGTCACAGGGTGACCTGATCTGACCTAACATTTGATTGCCTTCATCCAAATTCATGGGTGAGAGCCGGTGTTGACTTCCAAAGTCTTCTGCACAGCTTGTAATTGATTTCCATTTGACCCGCAGTGTTTAATTTTCTTCACCAATGAGCTTCTAGATCATCTTTGTTGTTTGTTTGTGAGTGGGTGAGGTCAGTGCACCATATGCAGGCCTGGGACCACAGGAGGTCACAGACAACTGTCACCCACTGAGGGACCACCAAGGTCCACTTGGATGCAGAAACAAACCTTTCATCTGTGGGCACTGGACAGCACCATAAAATGCAAAAGATGCCAAAATGAAAAATAAAAAGCTCCTAATAAAAACTAACAAATTTGTCTTCACTAGTTTATTTGACAAGCATTTTTTAACATGCGGACACTTTTGTTTTCAGGAAGAAATCTGGTAAGATTTTATGCTGGTGGTGTCTCACCTCTGGTGTCCATATGTGTCCTTAAATAATGGCACAAATATAGTAATAATGAGATATGATTACACCATTAATAGGTACCCTAGGAATAATAGATGTTTAAATAAACATAACAGTGTGCTCCCAGGAGCCTGCTTTATTGTCTGCATTGTTCTCTACAGTGCGTACTTAGGTGAAGGTTCATTCATACGGTCAAGGTAAAATTCAAGGTGAAATTATCTCAGTCCATCCAGCAAAGGAATGCTCAACTGTCCCAAAGGTATGACTGTCAATAACACAAAGAAATCCTCTAAACTCCAATTCAGAACTCAACATTTATTTTTTTTTTTTTAAATGTGTGTGTAAGTTCAAATACGACTATTTCTCATTTTGCTTAATTCTGTTGATAGAAGAAATACTTTTGTTTCCAAACAAGTATTTCAAAGCTGGTTATATCCTGTGGGAAGACGCAGATACTGGATGGTGTGGAACGTCACCGTTATTTACATGAAGGTGCTTCCTGTTAGCATGGTATCCTCCATTCCCTGGCCTCATAGTTTGTCTGGTGCATGTGGCTAATCACTCTATAAACAGGAAGGACACTTGAAAGATCATCTAAATAAACCCTGGTGTCTATATTTCCCTGGTAGATTAATGAGGAAGAAGTTGGCCAAATAAAATTGTTATATGCAAGACAGCCGATCTTTTGAAACTAAAAGTGTCTCTATGTGAGACCTCCACAGTGACTAAAACCACTCTAGAACTAAAATTGTAAACAAAAGAAAAACCTAAACTTTCTGTTAAGTGTGTTTTTCTCAAAAGAAAAAGCATACACATTTGTCCAGTCCCCATGTGGCCTCAGGTGAAGGCAGAGGATTTACAGGGGATTATCTGGAGATACATTTGCAATTAAGTGCTGTGCCACCCTTGCTGTCTTGTCACCTGGCTTTATGTCTCCTGTTGACTTTCACCTTCAAGATGCCCAAAGCAGAGACTGTGATCAGGCAGTGGGTGCATCATAAGCAAATGTTAAAAATTATCTAACTTAATATGGACAGCAAAGTTGCTGAAAATTTTGTATCAATTGTCAACTTTTTCTCCCACTTCTAAAAACTCCCAGACTCTTTCTTGGTATTAGGTTCTATTTTCTATCACAGGAATTGTTCAAATAAACAATGCTATTTTACTTTAGTTTTCAGATGGGTTTTTATTCCATCCAGATGTTACTGCTCATATCCCCCATCTTCATTTAGAGCAACACTTTGTAGAACACCCAATCTTTAAGTCACTTTTACTTTAATTCACGGCTTTATTTTTTAAATGATTCTGTTTGACATAAACCACTGTCCGGTTTGACAATGGTGGTGTCTCCACCTCTGGCAAACTGTTCACTTATTTGTTCCATCTGCATTTAATGGAATTGCTGGAAGCACTGAAAATCCATTAATATACTACAAATTTCAAGCACAAATCACATTTGGTGAATTAGTGCAGTTGTGAAGACTGAATAACTTCCACTCATAAGAAATCAAGTCCATGGCAAACGAGTAATCATAGTTTTCAAAAAGGTTAAAGATTTCCATAAATACTGGGAGTTAAAATAATGTTTTGCAATATTTATCCACTTCTTTCATGTCTTTTTGTTTGGTTGGTTTTGTTTTTATTTACTAACACATTCTAGGGATTTTATGCATCTAATTTGTTGCCACTAATTGTCGGCTACAAATGCATCCGTACACACTATACTAAGCAATTATGATGTTTTTTGTGTGTACACTTGCATATGTATTATTCCTATCCATTCAACATAATAAAATATTCCTCAGAGACTAGACCATCTTCTTATTTATGTCCCTTATTCATTTCCATGTTAATGTGCCAGACAAGCACAGTTTCTTGGCTTTAGCCAACCAAAGAAAAACTAACATCACCTCACAGCCAGTGCCAAACATTCAGCTGTTAAAAATTAAACTCACTTGAAATGAGCTCAAAGCTTTCAGTTAGAGTCTTCAAATGCATTTTTTGAGAAGTTAAATAGTTTAAGAATGCAGATCCTTCAATTAGACAAAATCAACAAAATTAAATAATCAGGAAGGTTTAGACTAAAATGCTTTGGAAGATAATTTTAAATTTATAAAAACTGTAATATTATCATGAAAACATGGCATAATTGTCAAGAATAACACAAGCACTTAAAAGAGAAACTGAACATTTGAAAACCCTACTTACACACCAAGTCACAGCAGGGTCTATACCCATGTTAAGCAAGGGGGAATGCCTCAGTGTGGCACTAAATGCACCAATACACTGCCCATCAGGACAATTGCAGCAATCTCCTAATGCATCCTACAGCTCTGGCCAAAATCTGGCCCTGATTATATTAGAAGGGCTGTCCTGGAGTTTCTCCCAAGAAGCCAAGACAAAAACTAATTCTGGTATGTTCAGCTCTCTAAGTCTTACTGCTGGTTTGGGAGAGGTGAAGGAAATGGCAATATGTTTTGCCTCAATCACATACCTACCCAGCATCACTGAAACTTTTCATCCCATCTCAACAGCCTTAACATATTAGCCCATCTTTCCACTCATCGTTTTTTCCCAAAGATAACAATACTGAAACCAAACATGACAGCTGTAACTACCTCAAACTTAAGCTCTGCCTTGATGTTCCCTTTCTTTCTTCCTTTCAACACACGGACTACACAGCATTTTGCTGTTGAAAATTTTGTCCTTCTATTATCTTTGCTCATGTTCCCTCCATTTTCCCTTTATCTTATGCCTCTTTCCTAGGAGAGAATTACTTGCTGGAAAGCTGAATGCTTTTGGACTTGTGCTGGAAAGAAGTCAATTGCTGCAGGTGTCCAGACTTGCCAGAACATGATACTTCCTTACAAACCGGAGTGGGGATGCAGTTTCGTATTTCACCTTTTCTGCTGTTGCAATGGTCTCATGTAAGTGGGGGCTGTTTGCATCACAAAAACGATCCAGAGAACTCCCAGCATCTCTTGCTGCTGTTTCCTTTGGGCTAAGGAGCACTGTTGCCACAGTCCACTTGAATTGGCTTCAACTGCAGCACAAGGAGAAGCAAAAGCTCCTTCTTGGAGCTTACCCCTGGCTCCTCTCAGCCGTCGCTGCAGAGACACATCATGCAACTCTAACATCACAAGTCATACAAAGTCCATGCAGATCTTATCCTGTTCCAATAAATTGTACTGCTCTGTCTCTCAGTTGGTCTTTGAGCCCCTTTCTCTCTTTGGAGACTGGAGGGACCAGAAAGAAGCCAAATATCCAGAGCTCAGGCCTCCCTTAAGAAGGATCCAGTTTCCACAGAGGAATATGACTACAAGCAACATTCAGGCAACACAGTGTTAGGTGTCTGCTCTCAGGCCAGCATGAAATAGGAGAATAGCCCCATCTTTGTCCCAGCAGCTTTATACTATCTTGGCTTCTCTACTGAGTCTTTCCTGATTTATGTTGATGTAAAAGAGAGAGAGGGGGAAAAGAGATGTGTCAGGGCTACATGGTTTTGTAGTTGACACAGCCAAGAATCAAGAAGGAAGAAATCCCTCAAAAATCTTTCTCTTACAAAATGCAGAGTAATACTGAGTAAGAGGATTTGATGGCACTGATTTACTCTCAAGGAGAGACAAGTATGCACCAGTAGAAACATCTATTTTCATAGCTGTTCTGATAGACAAGACTCAGATTTAACGATTGGCCCAGATCTTCACTTTAAGTTTGTCCTACGTCATGCTCAACTCATCTGTTGGAGAGTGGCGGGCAGTATTATTATTATCAAAAGAAAGAAAAATCAGCCAAGAATTCAAACTGAAAGATGTGATCTGCCATAATAAGAAAACAACTAATTTTTTTCTTCTGAATTTTCCAAAAAAATGTGAAAGCTGGGCTGTCTCTAAATTAAAAAGATAAATGAAACTCAAACCTGCATTATGTTAGCAAGAACCACCTGCAGTTAATTACAGCTAGATAAAGGGATGACATGCCTTTTGGTCCAAATCATCTGTCTTTGAGGCCCACGTCTTTTCCAAACTGCACAAAAGAAAGATTTAATTCTGATTTATTCTGTGATAGGCAATGGATGGCACTGATGCCCTTCCATTCCTCACTCTTCCTGTGCACTCCAATAGCTAAAGCCCTTGGTACTACAGGGTTTGCCTTACCTTTGTAATATAATGAATTTGGATGGAGGTGAACTGCATGTCTAAATTAAAATGTTTCCCCCAGCAAATAATGTGTTGGGGTTCAGGTGTTCATTTGTATTGATGAGGCTTCCTTCCTGTAGGAAATGCTTTTTTTTAATCAAAGCAAAGAACACACTTCTTCAGTTGGTCAGAAATGTCAGCATTAGATGCTTATTAAAGTCTTATAGGAGGCCAGAAAAGATATTTCTCTAATATCAATCTAGTCCTTGGAGATTTTCCCTTTCAGACAAGTCTACTCTCCTGACTCACATTAGAGATGAGACAACATGAAAAGCGGTCTTACAGCACATTCTAAAGGGAAACTTTTTTTTTTTTTTGAGTGGCAGAAAGCTGCAGGATTTTATTTCTGATGTACCTTAGCTTGCTGGCAATTTTAATGCGTGCACACCAGACCTGATTGCTGCATTACTTGCCAGAAGCATGTCACCCAACTAAAGCAAAGTATATCACATTGTACACTATCTCTTAATGGTTTCTAAGTGGTGACTTCATCAGGGCTCTGACATACAGTTAGTAGTTCATGCAGACTAAATAACATTATGCAGAACTTCCTTTGTTCCAAAGCCTGTTTTTCAAGTAGAGGAGGGATCCAAAGTTTATCCCACTCAGGTCTCTGATTAAACACAATGTAATTCTATTTTTCCACTGTGTGCCAACAATAATCACCATATCTATCAATTCAGCCATGTAGCTGTCAAATTTAGATGCTGCATTTACTTTTCTAAAGCCATTATCAACCAGATTTGTTCACCTAATTTCAGTGTAGTTACAAGACAGGGCCATACTACAGACTTCTTGTGCTACTGTCACATCTAATTTAATCATTTTCTGCTAAGTTTAAGTCTAACCTGCCAGACTTTTGACAAATCAGAAAACCATTGCAGTCTTTCTTTAACATCTAACCTCTAAAACACAAGGTTTTGGGGACAGGTTCTCTGAATGATCCACTCAGTTTCTGCTGTAAAAGAGGGGAAAAAAATATATGAGCCTGTGTCTTGCAGACAGCAGTGCAAGAGCTGTGACCATATGCAAAGAGCCAAAAAGCTGAAGGAGGAATCCAAATGTTACCAAATCACATAAATATTTAAATTTGCTGGCTTTATTCATAGTCAAGCCCTTCCCTGTCACTGGGTGCGTCTCCACAGCCTGAGGCAGATAGCTGCCAGGAAGTTTTCTTGAGGGGCACAGCACCCCACAGAAGAGCCTTGTTGCCAAGAACAGTTTCTTTATTTTACTAAGTGTTGTTTAACATCTTCTGCTAATGTGCCTGAAAGTCTGGAGCTGGCTTGCACCCAGTCATGTAGCCATATGCTTTGTGTTTTTAAACTCTCCAAAGCTCTGTTCTCCTTGTTCTTCAGTATTTGTCCTTTTGCTCCTATACCCACTTTGCTGCAGTGTACTGGTCAGTCCATCAGTGAACAGCAACAAGGTCATGATATGATTCCAGGGCCCCTGCAACCATAATAAAGAGAGGTAGTCCAGCATTCCTGTAGCATGCGCTGGTAAGCCACTGCTTCTCCTTGGGACACTGGGAGCCATCAGCAACCTGTCAGTGCCCTAAGAGAGGACAGGGAATGGTGGTAGCAATGGGTTTGACAGGAGGTTTTGTAGAGACTGAGGGTCAGCACGAAGAGCTGGGTTTAGCTGTGGAGGAAGAATTAAAAATGCAGAGATGTGCAAGTTGTAGAGAGATATGCTGGGAAAATGCTCTGAGCATCAGCACTGAATGGACATGAAATTCAGCAATCTTCACAGTTTGATGAATGTCTGCCATTTTGACAGGAAATGCCAAATGCCTTGAATTAATTATCTCTCTAATGTTTTCCTGCTGCAGAGAGCAGATTGGCTCATTTGAAATAATGAAGCTTAGACAAACAGGAACTGAAAAGGCTAAAATCATGGCTGTTAATCGATCTGCAATGAAAGTAATGGATATTTCCCCTCTCTCTGCCCCATTCTCCCTGCTCCGATTTACATCTACAGAACAGAGCCCATATTTAAAAGCATATTGTTGTAGCCTCTCCACATCTTTAGAAAAACAAAAGAATCTTTAAAGAACAAAAGAAACAGGGAATTCAACAGCAATAGTCAATAGATGTGAAGTGGTGGGTTTAGGGTGCCTGAGAAAGCTGCACTAAATAAGCAAGCAAGGCTGCTGCTTGGAAAGCATTGTCAAAGCGGTACCACATAGGGACAAGAAAATTATGGTGATAATCCCAAACTGGCCTCTAAGGGGCAGTAATGTTGGAGCAAATTAGGGCAGTCAAACAGAAAATTAATAGAAAAATACATGATTACACAGAGAAGAGACTTATATGTGAAGGCCATGAAAGGCCAGAAAAAGCACAGAATATAAGTAGTAGCAAAAGTTCAAATGGTTCACTGCCATTCAGAAACAATGGAAAGGAAAACATTTACCAAAAATTATTGTCCTCAGGTTTCCTGAAGAGAAAGGATATCTAGATTAGACACACTTCATGAAAAAATTATCAAATGGACCTTCAGAAGAAGTGCTGATATGCTCTTGAAAAGCAGAACCTCCTAAGCAAAGACCAAACATTGGCCCTAGTGTCAGGACTGTCCTTTTTCTCAGACAGCAGGGAGAAAATAACATCGCTGAAATCCTTAACTGCTGTTTAACAAAACTGATCTTAGCTGTGCAGAATGATCAGTAAAGCTTTAAAAGATTCAGAATTTTGGTGAGAGAATGAACTGATGCCAAGTCCACCGAGATATTGCTCCCTCCCAAATTACAGCTGATTTACAGAAGTGAGTTGTTTTGCCTCAGACAAAGTACCTACCACAAGGCTACTGGGCAGACTAGAAGCATTTTAAAGGACTGCCCTTTGAGAATGATCAATATCCAGATACAACCCAACTTTTAAACAGAATAAATCAAGTCTTCTGTTGAATTATTATTCAAAGCACAATTTTGGCTGTGTTCTTGATAGCTGCATTTTCACTTTTTTTTTCTTTTTTTCTTTTGCAAAATACTTTTCAAAGTTCGGTTCCAAATGAATTTTTGGTTTAAAAAAGCCTGTTTACATAAGCACATGTAGATATACAGCTATATGCACTGATCCACAAATTTCAGAGCAAGACAGTTCTTCATTCAAGAATCATCTATATTCCCACAGTCAAATTTCTTTGCAAGCTCACAGGCAACATTCACTTTTCCAGCAGAGGGGAAAAGTGGCACAGAATAAAGGAATAATTAGAAAATCCCCCTTTCTTTTATCTGCCCCCAACTTTATAAGAAAATCTGCAGCGATTGTACCCAGACTGGGACCTGTTGGGTTGGCTTGGCTCTCTCCCACTGAATGCACACAGGTTTCTTTCTGCTGGGAGCAAGGTGCACACCTGCATTTCTCCTTCAGACGGAGTCATGGTGGGTCCAGACTACCGGGAATGCTACATTGCTTCCCTTCTTTAAGTGCAATTGCATGTTATAGCAGCACATGTCAGTTCCCATCTGGAGAGTGACAGCCAGTCTGCTTGATTTTCTTCCTGGAAGAATATCACTTGTAAGATCTTAAGGTACTACTGGAGAAGAAAACTAGAGTGATGTCTGGCTGTGCTGAAAATTACTTTGTAGGAAAGCTGCCCGTGATGTTTCCCAGAAAAACTAACATGAATTGCTCTTCTGAAAGATGTTTTCAGCACAAAAACTGGCATTTGGGCAAAGCTCAGCTTTGCCCAGGAGACTCTCTGCCCTTGTTCTACCAAAACAGCAGGTAGGTTTTTCAAAATCCATATTGTATAAGCACAAAGACATGTTTAAACATGCTCAGTTTGTTTATTCATCTGTATTCACAGATACCACCAGGCAGGCAACCACCGGGCTTGTGTTTGTGCTGCTGCCTGATTTACAAACACTGATGAGCTATTTGCACAGGGCAGAAGCACACAAAGACAGGGCCACAGTATAGACTTCAGTCTGTTATCTATGATGTTCGTATTCATTAATTATTGCCAATATTTAGAGGAAAAGCTATTTAGTGTAGATATTTACTTTTAGGTTGTTTCCTAGACCTAAGCACCAGAGCAGAAGGGAGGTGAAAAGTCCAAAGGCAAAAAAAAGTCCAGATAGCTATTTTTCCCACAAAATAAAACTGCCCATATCCTTGGGTATTGAACAGGTCTCTGTAAAATCAGTGGAAAAAATAGCTATCAATAATGACTTGTAAGAACAACCATTAAAGTGCAAGTCTAACACTCTTAATGTAAACCTGCTGATTTCTAGAGTTCAGAGAATTCTTTGTGGATAATAACATCCATTCATTCACTCAAGATTCATTTTGCAATTAAGAGATTTGTACTTCTACTTTGGACAATGAAAGCTGGGATCTTTCAGAAACGGAGGGTTGACAAACTGTACTAATTATAGTAGTGAATTGCTCAGACCAAGCCCTGCCAAAGGCCAGCAAAGTGGGTAAAATACTCCAGAAGCATAAAATAACATTTTCTGCAGCCAGTCACTGCCCTTTCATCATAAATCTCAAAGATCCTGTAATCTTTGGGATGTATTACTTTCACAAAAAAATAGGAATAAAGCTGCTTACTCAACTTCTCAGAGAATGACGTGTTTGTATAGACAACTTTTCCAAGAACTTCCTGCAAAATATCTTTTGGATTACTTTTCCTCTAGTATTCCCGTATTATTGCAAATACAACAGCCTGTCAATTACAATTACCGAGAGTGAGAGATGACCAGCAGGTCTGTTTCCAGATATCCTAAACATGTCAACTTTCATTATTGTATCTTAATATCATCCCTTCTCCAATTGTTATTTGCATTATACCACACACTGGACTGTTGCTTTTTTGGGTGAAATTACTAGTTATTGAGCAGGACTGATTTATATCTAGGCACAAAAACACATTCTTGAAAGCAGTAAGGTGACCGGTAAAAGCTATGGTTTGGGTTAAAGCATAATTGAATATCTAAGCTGCATCTGGACTTGTTGTCTCTTGTTTCCCAAAGCCTTGATCTCCCCTGTCCCTCTCAACTCTCCTACGATTTTGGCATCCTGTGCTAGAACCTGATGTTGCATTGCTGTGTTCTTCTGAACTGGTACAGAAAGCAGTATTTTGAACCTTGATTTTGGGCAAGTTTTCACAAAAAGATTATTCTTTCAGGAAGTGTGAATCCACGTGCCCAGTGATGAACTCTTATTGCAGCTGCTGTGCGTCTTAGGGACAACAGCAGTCAAGTAAGGCAAACTTCTGTCCTTTCTCTCTCCCAGAGCTCCCTGACTTGGAGGTTTGCCAGCATCCACAGCTGGGGTCAGATAGGGAGAGCAACTGAGGTCCAAGGTCAAACTGCAGGGCTAGTGGGAGATGTTTGCTGGGGCCTGGAGGGAAGAGGAGATGGAAAATGTAATGAGCTCAGAGAATGGGGATCTCGACAGAAAAATGCACCGAGGGCAAGGAGATGAATGAACATGGGCTCTCAAAGAACAGGGGAGTTTTCTTTTTTATGCAGAAGCCAGACCTCATTTCTCTATCAAGATATACAAACATAATCTAGAAGAAGTAGAGCGAAAATACATTTACTGAGTGCAAGCAAATTCAATTAGGGAATACAATGGAAATTAATTCTCCAAATCCAGCAGCTCTCCTAAAATCACCAGAAGTCAGTTTATCTTTGCTACAGGCCATCACATGGAAAAAACTTCCTGTCTGGTTTCTAAAATGTTCTGCTATGGGAAAAAAAACCCAATAGATCCACTGGGGTTTTGTAGTTTCTGTTGTTTTATACAACACGCAATGCCAGCATTTCACATTGGCCAGCTCTGAGGGAATGCAGGTAAGCTGCTCCTTTCCTACCTCTGGATGGGAAAGCTGACAAAAGAAGCCTCTGAGCTGGGGAGAAAAGCTTCAGACATCTTCTATGTCAGGAGAAGTAACAGGCTAGAATGGGTAAGAACCATTTCCAACAAAAAGTGTGCCAGGAAGGGTAAACAGAAAGGTTCTTTGGATTACATCGAGGCTTTAATTGATAACACAGTTAACAAAGAGACAACTCCGCAGGGATGCTCAGATGCAATCAAGATGGGCTTCTCACAAAGTTAAGTCAACATGGCACAGAAAAAGGCAGTCCCCAAGCCCTGGGGCCGAGGCCATTCCAGGCCACCGCACTCGCAGCAGGAAATCTTTTTGCAGTGGCATTTTGCCATGTGTCAGCCCCTTGTTTCACCATCTTCCAGCAGCCTTCTGTGCTCCTCAGTTGCACTGCCTAGACACCTACCTACAGCAGTGTTTGCTACGCAAAGGCCAGCGGTGGGAATGGCAGTCAGAATGTGGGCAGTTGGAAAAGGACAAGCGTGGATATAGGGAAAGAGACTGGAAGCTGAGAGAGGTGCTGTGATCAAAATCCAGAGTAACCAAAGGAACGATGTACACACTGCAAGGCAAAGGTTGAGATAAAAGGCAGCATCCCAAAGTGGGGTCTGTCCCTCAGTGAGTAAGGCTCAGGGACCTGACCAAGAGAAAAAAACAAGACTAAGAGATAGAAAGGAGGAAAAGGGACATGTGAGCACAAGAGTCAGCAACACACACTGGGCATGGCATCACCTCTGGCACCTGTACCTAATAAGCTGGGGTAGCTTGGGCTGTCAGAGTAGGGCACTTCACTGTGTAGTGCATTACTGCATGCAGTCTCTCAGGGCACAGGGTGGTGGCTGCCTGCACCTTGACTGCCTGAAGGAGCTCAGAGGGGGAAACTGGGCCTTGTGCCTATTTCTGGGAAGCACCATTGCTGTTATAAAATACAGTTGTTCTTAAACAACAGTATAATTCCCTATTTGCTACAAGGCATGATGTGTAAAACGCAGCCATAACAAGAGCTGTGCTTAGCACTGCTGCCTGCATAGCTTTGAGCTAGCAGTGAATAAGGAGGAATTCTCAAAGAAAAAACTTTGAAGCCTCTTTTTTTCCACCCCTTCCCCCATATGGAGCAGTCCTGCATGTGCTGGGCAGTTGCAGGCGTGCCCTCCGTTTGCACAGCTGTGAGCCCTGCAGTTTTGTGCTCCCACAGAAAGACTTGCCTCACACAAACAAACAAACAACATACCTTTGGTATGCCAGTAAGAGAAAAAGGCAATTTTGTTTGGTATAAAAAAGTGAATTGAGTTTCTTTACTACTTCCTTCTTACATGACTGGATAGAGAGGCTGACAAAAATCATTTTCCAGCAGAGAAATCCTGGTTTCTCCAATTATTTTGCAATTACTTTCTTACAGACAATCTCTCCCATATTAATGGTTTTGTTTTCCTTTTTTGCCTGCAGCTGCTGCCCCCAGCCCACACCTCTCCTTCTCTGAGTTTTACAATGAGTCAACCCCAGAAGGTGGCTCAGGCATGAACTGTAAGCTTGGTTGATATCTGAGCCGTATTACTGAAAGCTGCTCCAGAAAAAGGAGGTGCAGAAGAGCAGGTCCTCTGAGCCCTTACGTAACCAGGGAAATCACACATTCTGCACTTCTAAAAGCACATGGGAGATGAGACTCTCAGATGTGTCAAAACAGCCAACCTAGCCATCAATCTTTTCCTACAAGGTTTGTACAACAGCCTGTTTGCCGTGCATCCCTAAAGTGTGACTATCCTGACAATATAAAACCTTCTGAGCTAAAATATGGGAAACTCAGACAAAATACTACAGGCAATAACACTCCTCCCCCTTTCCTTATTTTTGCAAAACAATCATGCTTTATGAATACAGACATTTTGCAGTGGTACAAGGGAAGCTACAATTCCCCCTCTGCACTAGGCAATTGGAGCCTCTGGACTGCTTCCCCCATAAGAGCAAGGTAATAACACAATATGAAGGACAAAAAGGTGGTTGAGTAAAAAAATACTTTGAATTTGGAATTAAATGAAACCTGAAGCAAAGCCAGCATTCAAATCACCTCCTGATTCATTCACTCTGCTGTCTTTATGACTGAGGAGAGCAGCGCCGAGCCCAACCCAGCAGCTTCACCATGTGCTTTTGCACAGCCCATCTGGACCAGACCAGCTCTATCACTCAGTGTGGGAATAGAAGGTTGCAGCCCTGTCACTACCTGCCCCACTCCTGCAGAGGTCCTGGTACTGCCCTTAGCTGAGGCCTTCCAGGGGTCTTAGTTTGTTCAGCCTTTTTGCCTGAGCCTGTAAACATCTTGTGTCTTCTTCTCCCTGTATAGTATTGCCTTACTGCATCTGAACTGGCAATTCCCTTCTCCTTGTGCACACCACAGGCATTTTACCAAACTTCTGTGCACTGATAGCTCCTTGCCTTTGATATACTGAGTTTTAAAATGCCAAAAAGTATACCACAAAGCCTCCTGCACTGTGTAACCAGTCACATGCACAAGTTTTGGCAGAGGAGAGAAAATCCTAACGGGAAAAACCTGGCCCTCTTGGATGAAGAGGGTACCAGCACTCTGTTTCTTGTTGACATATGAGAACTGAAAATGGCAGCACTGCTCCTTGTCCACAGATCTGTATCCCTCCTAGTGTAAAATCACCTGGAAAACTCAGTAAGAACTGAAAAAGCCTGAAGGAACAGAAGATAAATGCTTCCTGTCAGGTGTTCACATTGGTGTTTGCTCAGTGGAAAAGCCAGAGGAAAAAATATCTACTTACACCACGTGGATCTCACCAAGGACTCACAGCTCAAGCACCATCTGCTGTCCCTGCTGCTGGGTGCTTTGTGGCCTGGTTGACCATTCCTCTCCTGATCAGGCTTTGTATCCATGGGTGGAGGCTCCTCAAGAGCCCAGTGCTACAAGGTCCCTGCACAAGGAGGTTCTGCACAATCCCTGGAGCAGCAAAAAGGACTGAGGTACACCTCTTGCCCACTGAACCCTTCATGTCCTATGGGACTGCCACACCATATTTAACTGTTTTCCTTTGGAAAAGGGATGTAATTGTCAATGCTAAGTCTTACACTGTGGTGCAGAATTTGGGATTTGCCAAACCCAGCTACAGCAGAGTCTTACTGGTCCTATATCTTTGCTTGCACTCCAGGACACCAGACACATCACCTTGGTGCATCATCCTGCAGGTGAGAACACCCCAAGATAGCAGTGGTTTCTACTGTGAGCTTTGCTGGCATGTATAAGGGCTAGCACCAGGTTTATATAGGGAATGCATCCAGGAAACAGAGCAGCCCTTGGGCTGTGGGTGAAAACAGGGCCTGTTTTTAACAGGATACAGAGAAGCATGACAAATCACTAAGTGTAGTTTTATGGGCTTGTGTGCTTTACTGTGCCATTTTTGCCTAAGCTCCTATCTTCAGATGTTGGCAGCAGGTGACAGGCTCCTTAGCCCGTTATAAAGAGACAACTGCATGAGTACCACTCTGCTGAGTAAATCTAACCTCTTGCTCATCTTTAAAGTAAAATGAGAAGGGAGCTCAGATATGGGGGCAGAAAGGTCCAAGACAGAAGAGCCAACATAAGAAATAAGAAATATCAGTGGCTCAGTGGAGGACACTAAAAATTTGGAGTGTTTTCCTTTGGAAGCAGTGAAATGAAGGATAGGAGTGATGACAAACAGAGATAAGGAGAACCTATCAACATTCCTTGTAAAGCATATGGCCCTGTAAATGAGAGTTCACCGGCTGATAGCATCCACTCTTCTGAATGGCAGGGGACTTTTCAGCAGATGCTGCTGAATCTGCCTTGCCTGCCCTGTGTTTTATTGTACAGATTACAGCCTTCAGAGTTGTGAACTGGCTTTCTTTAGATTGGAGAAAAAAAAAAAAGAAGAAAGGTGACTGTCTGAGTTGGTTTTGAGCTGACTTACAACTAGCATGACCCCCTGAGATCTTCAGCCAGAGCACCCTGCCATTTATTACTTCTGAATTTCTACCCAGATTGTTTAAGACCAAACAAGTTCAAAAAAACTAAAAAAGCACCACACTGGAAATGAACATCATGATACTTTGAAACCTGTGTAACACTCAGAAAACTCCTTTGCTGTTAGCCATGGTTTGCTGGAAAACATGCAGCAAAGCCCAGCAGGGGCTGGGGGTCTCCACCCCACAGAGTCCTTTGCCCATACATCTCTGTCTGTTGACATTAAGTTCAAAGGCAGGTCTCTGGGAGACCTGTTTGGTCAGATGGGGTGGGTGTCTGCTGGGAGAGGGGGTTGCTAACTGGTGCGTTGGCCTCATGCACAGCATCACTGAGCACTCTGGAAAGACAGTGCAGCCTTGTACTCCTTATTTATTTACATAGTAGCTCATGGAGATTTATATGAAAAAAGAAAACACTGGGAGCCCAGAGCACAATGCCACCAAAACTGCTCTGGTGCCAACAAAGATGGAGTAGTTAAGGCTGATAGAGTCTGGATTTCTGCGTGAAGGTCAGCTAAAAAAAGCCTCTTTTCCCCCCCTTTTTTTAAATAGGCATCTGTTCTAGATTGGTTGTTATTTTTCCCTTGATTGGTCAGCAGGCTACTGCAATGTCAAAGCCTGTATAAAACAGGAGCCAGCAGTCTGACAAGGCCACCTTCAACATGCTAGGTGTCACTTTCAAAATAAAGATGGTATCTGTTGAAGTAAAACTGACTTTCCTTGCAGAAAGCCACCTTTCTCAGACATTGCTTGCCTTTCCCAGCAGGTAGCAATTGAAGTTTGGAGCAGCCATGCTCCAGTGGGGCTGAGATGTAGTCACTCAGTCACCCAGAGGGGAAGACAGGAGATGGAGAGGACAGGCAGAAGGCATCCAGCAAGGTTGCCCATCTTCCTTGACCCCCTCTGGTAGGGATGCATTGAAACAGCACATGCCATCACTGAGGGGAGGGAAAAGCATCCCATTTCAGCTGAAGATTTTCTTCCTCCTTGGAAGAAGAAAATAACTAGGCTGTTTTCTGCAGTTTATTTCTTCTCTGCTATAGAACATATCTCCACTATGTTACAGCCCACTTAAGAAACACAAGGAAATCTTGAGGCCTTAATTCGAAAAAAAAATCAAATTAAATGATTTTAAAACTTTTGAACACTAGAATATCAAGACGTTCCCACTATTTTCATTGCAAGGCTCAAGCATTTTCCTTTCTAGGAAAGACTTGCTTTTTACTACTTCTGCATACTCTGTGTTTACTAAAGTAAGAATTTTTCTCTTAGGGTACATACAGTTTCCCAGGTTGTACTCATCTGTCTTCCATAAGTAGAAGAGTCTGTATAACACTTAAAACCAAGGTAACAGAACTCACCAAGTGACAAAAATGTGTGATTCTATGATTAAAAGACTGAATGAGATATATAATATGCAGAAAAAAAATCCCATCATGCCTGGTCTTACTGAAATAACAAGAAATCTGAAGTTGCTCAAGTAGCTTTTTCAAATACGACAATGAAATTAGCTTTTCATTAAATCATTAGGTTTTTGTTTAAATGAAATGTTTCTTTAAGAAAAGTAAGAAACTAAGCTGGATGGAAGATCTGTTTTCCCTCTTTAATGAATCCCTGTCTCAGACTTTGAAGACCTTTCTGCCCACTGTTTTAAAGCAACATCATTTATCTTGTGTACTAGAGATCCATTTAGTGGTATTCACAGTCATTCAACTCTCTCTGCAAAGTCAGTATCCCCACCCTTGATAAGACTGGTAGATTTCAGTCCAAGCTATCGCTGTTAAATGTCTTCACAAATATCAGTCTGGCCTTGAGTGAAGGGAAAGCAAGGGAAATCTGTAAGAACTTACGGGTAGGACTGCATGGAGCTTAAACAAATATTGGAGGCAGATTTACACACTGCGTGGTTTCTGTCTTCTTGCAAGGCAAAAGTTACAAGGCTATCACAAGGCTGCAATTGCTTTGTCACTTCAGATGAATTTTCAACAACAAGCACTTCGCTACTCCTAAGGCATAGAGCAATTTTCTGCAAAGTGTTCAAATGCAAGCTTATAAGAAAATTATCTACTTATTTCAGTAGGAAAAAAATTGACTAAAGGAATAAAACTGGTAATGCAGTTAATCATGATATTAAATCTAGGGTAAGAATGTGTTTCATAAAAGAAAACATATTCCAAACACAGCAAAATTTACAGTTTAGAAGAAGCACTGTATCACCTTCTGACATCTTAGTATAGCTGTTTTCCCATTAAATGCAAGATTCTGTTTGGGAAAACAACCACACAAATGCAGTAACTTCATTTTATAAGGCATGGCACAAATTAAGTGAAGCCTTTAGCAGTGAACATGCAAGTTTAATACAGTTGTGCCCAGAAAGCCACATTTCATATATACAGGACTGTTAGAGCTACCATGAAAAAGTGACACTTTGCAAGTTATTTGTTTCTAGTTTTCCACAGTAATTAGAAATGGATACAGCTCAATAGCTCCTGTTAAAACATCTTTTCTTTGGATTTATGTCACAACTGAATTAAGTCCAGCCAACCTGATTCTGAAAGTGAGGGTTAAAGAGATTTTTATTTTGGATCCATTTTACTGGTAACTAAAGCTGATGAGAAAAATATAATCAAACCCACATTTTCCAGATATCATGAAACATTTTCTCCCACTGTGCTTGTAAAGACTTATTTCAGAAGTAGCATTTTAGTACTTTAAAAAAAACCCAGTTGGATGGTTTTGGTTTTTTTTCAGCAGGGTGTTGAATGCCAACACTAGCTATTCATCTTTTTCCAAACATTTGAATTAAACTGACATGAAGCAGAATACTGCAGATAAACCTTCAATCCAATGTAATTTAACACCAGTTTCACTCTGGCTTTAACCTGATACTCTTACGTTGCAGCAAACTGGCCAAAACACGTAATGGACAAAAGAGGGAGCTCTTTTGCTGCATCTTCTCTGCAGAAGTGTGCTTGCTTTCCTTAAAATTCAAGGCTGTTTCCAGGATTTCATAACACAGGAAACAGGAGTTATGTGTTCTGCAGAAGATTAAATATTGAGCAACATTGTTACAAAAAAAAAAAAAAGGCAAATAAAAAACCACCCACAACAACCCAAACCAAAACAAAAGCAAACAATCAAGATCCTTTTTGCCCTCCCTTAAAAACAATTACTCTTTTAAAAAAGTCACCTTTTCATACTGAGTTGGAAGCCATTCCTTCCCTCTTTTTAAAGTGTGGAGCCTAGAAAAAATTAGAATCTTTTTATAAGACTTTATTACAAAAAATGAAGAAACATACAGGGCTCTGCTTTTCCTTGATCGTCCCTGGATTGCCCAACTGAAACATTAACATGTTTCTGCTTGATCACATTGATGCTTGACTGCATTTTTTCCAGCTTTACCTTCCCTGGTCTCAGAACAGCAGGTACACTACACCAATAAAGATCAAATTGAAAAAACTGGGCATCTTGGTTGGCTAAAGCTGTGGTGCTTCAGCAGTTCAGTTGCCTGGGACTCAGACGCTCTACATGCTCCTGTGAGCCAGCCACGTCAGCATGTCCTCTTCCTGGATGCCAGCCAGGACTGAGGCTCAGGCCTCAGCAGCATCTCAGTGAGGACAGGACGAGTTCAGGCAATGCTCAGCATTGCTGGCGTGTCAGACCTTGGTTAAAAAACTTCTCCTGGCAAGTGTCTGCTGCTGCTGCCTTCAGGAAGGCACTAAAGCACTGCTGCTACCCAAGAGAGGGCAGACCTGGAGCAGTGATGTCCCACATTTCCCACCTGGCACCTCTTCAAATAAATAATAAAGAGTAGAACAAACAAAGGAAGGATAGGCAGGGTTGGTGAGCAAGCAGAGGGCTGGGAAGGGTCTGGAGGGCTCACACATTGGGCTTTCCCAAACTCAGCCACAGCACCTGATTGCAAACGCAGAGCCAACACCTAGCTTCAGTCTGGATTGCAGTGAGGAAAGGATGAACTCTTGAGAAGACAGATGCATGCTCCAAACCCTCTGAAATCATTAAGCACTTTGATGATGCTCACTACAGCTAGCAGGCCATTTGGGCATGAACTTCATGCTAGATTTTAAGCTGAGACATGTTTGTCTAAGAGAGGCAAGCAGCAAACCCCAAGTTTGAGGGTGAATAGGAATTTTAAAAACATCATTCAGATTTCAGGGAAACTGCAGCAGTTTCCTCATCTGTGTCCATGCCTACTTAAAACTCCCTCCTCCAAAACAACCCCACCCAGAGATGGCTGCTGTCCTGGGAAGTGTTTTACCTCAGCACAGCTTGCATTTTGAAGAAGCAGACTGCAAACTGTACTCATATTTCTGTTTCCTTTAACTTTTTCCTTCCTTTCCAAAGTGTACCATTTGGTGAATATTTGACTCAAAACCAGCAGACACCTATTCCCCTGAAATGGAAAAGACATCAAACTACACTGTAAACAATATCTTTGCTGGACTCAAACATTAATGATGCTTCTTGTGCATCTGTGTGGCAGAAGTCGACTGGTGAGAATAATCTACTCTATTTTTCTTCCTGTGACATAAATAATGCTCAGATCCCATAAATACTGATCTCTCTCCACTCTCTGACTGGAACTTGGCAGCTCCTTTCCTGAGCAGCTAAGCCAGAGCCAGCAGAACCCTGAGCAAGATGTTACTGCTCGTGCTTGCAGGGTTGCACTCTTCAGCTGGGGACTGCTTGGTGGCCCATACCCAGGCACGCTCTTCTGAGGCATCCAGAAAGGAGAAAGAGATGGAGTGAGAGAGTAGCATTTAGTTTAGCATTGAACCAAGAGGAATGGACACTTCTGAATTAGGGTTCTTGGAGGGTGACAAGAGGCAAGAAGATAGAGTTTTTCTCAGATGTAAGGAGACCAAAGAATGAAGAATTAGAAATAAGACACCACAATAAAAACAATTGCTTAAAGATGGTGGCGAAAGGAAACTGTTGCTTTGACTTAGTCAAGAGCCAGTGGTTACATTCACCATGATCCAGGTTTGCGCAGTACCAAGGCCTCAGCAATTTTAAGTGAACAATTCATGTAGCAGCATTTTTGTAACGCTATTTGGACATATCAGCATGTAGGAGCATCCAAAATGCACTGTTCAAGAAGGCAAGCCTCTCCCTAAGAGTAGCTTTGGGCAAAATAGAAGAAAATTCCAGAGGCCTGGCAAAACCAAAATGTGTGTACAGAGAGGTAAGCTCAAACCAAACAACTAAGGATCATGAGCACGATGCAAAGGATATGTACGTCATCACAGCTACTCCCAAAGAGAGATTTTCCAGTTCCTATTTGAGGTCAGTATGCGTACAAAAACAAACTGACATATGCAACCGATTACAACAAACACAAGGGAAGGGTGTGGGCAGCTACCAAAAGCCAAGAAGTGTAGGATGTCACAAGCGAATGTACAGCCTGGTGGACCCACAGCACTTTTCCAAGCAAAAGTAAAACCTTTCCTGTGCAGAGACAACGATAATCTTGGACCATTTCTTACTATTTGTCAAAGGATTTGGCATCATCTAAAACCCAAATGAAGTTCCTGCTCCCACAGGTTGAACTATTAAGTCTTGTGACATGTTTAGCAGGTCGATACAATACAGCACAGATTGGTTATTTATCCAAGCTCCATGATGAGCATGGAGCAAAGCTAAATGCTGATCTGAATCCAATAAAATATTTGACTTACTGCAAATTTGTTATGCAGATTTTAGTCACAGTAGTGCCAAATGGTTCCATTCACATGCAAATGCTTAAGGCCACTGTCCTGGGGATGGGAGGAAGTAGGAGGTGAGGGATCACAGCCACTTCAGGCTGAGAACATATCTGATGGGCACATGATCTGTGGGCAAACTCTCTAATCATTAGATCTGTATGTAACAACTATCATCTCCTCAGGCTTGTTCTCAAAGACAAATAGCTAGGTGGACAGGATTTGTACACTGAACACAGCAAAGGAACTGCATCTTTGCCAAATTCTTCCTTTCACCATTTTTTGCCACTTCTTATTCTCCATCTGCTTTATTTTAACCTAAGATGTTCTTATTCTCCACAAGGACAAGCCCTAAGAAATGCCAAAAAGGCTGAGCCCTAAAAGTACACAGGCTTGTAATAAGCACTTGTCCTTCTTATGTACCATCAGTAGGTGCAAAGGAAGGCAACCCCCATGTCTGTCAGGTGTGGTTGGAACTGGCTGAAGGGTCAAAAACACAGAGAGACAGACTCAGACAGGCAGAGGCTACTCTGCATCTGCCTGAAGAGACTAAAAGAGTGCATGGCATGTGTCTGTAAAAAAACCCATTTAATAAAAACTGCTTCTCCCATATCTGTTTCTCTCTGTCTTCAAAATCAGTTGCAACAAAGGCACTCACTATTGCCCATGAGGTTTCTCATAATCAGGTTTCTGTCTCTGGAAGGCATCACTTTTCCACAGAGCACTGGATGAAATCCAAAGCACAAATTATGAGATCCATATGAGGGAAGCAGATGTTTCTAGGCAATGTTTATGGGGAACAGCAAATCTTTGGGGAGACATTGAATTACATTTTCTTTAAAGCAAATACTTAAACTGTACAATAAATATCCAAAGTATAAAACATATGAACAGGGAGTAGAGACAAAGGTGTAGGTATCTTTGTTAAAAAAATGATTAAAAAGTGCTCGCATACATCATGTGCATTTCAACGACTGAGTACATTAGGCATATGGAACTCAGAAAGGCCCTCTGATCAGCAAGGCTGATCAGGGAACTATAGTGTCTTCAACCATCCTGAAGCTATACAAGGGTGCCCCAAGTCCTCAGAACTGGTCACACAGACATCACCACTCCATTCCTGCAACCACTGACCTTGATTTTAAGACCAAAAGGAGAGAAACCTCTTATGATTGGAGTATCTTATTCCCATTTCAGAAAGATTGCTTTCTTTGCGACACTGATTTGGTGCAATCACAAGCTACCTCTCAAGAAAAACCATCAGGTGGGGTATATCCTCAACTCTATCAGGATGGCTTTTTTTTTTTTACAGTGCAACGTCTGAGGATATGAACTGAGCCAAGTGAGGGAAACAGAACTCCCTGAACCATTTGTTTTGTAGTTCCCATTATTCTTCTCATTGTTTAAAATCAAACTGTACATCAGCGTTTCTTGCCAGGGAGAAAATTAACTGCATGGGAGGAACATCCAGCTCCTGAAACACAGTCAACATTTCCCAGTTGCGTAGCAGATGGCTGGCACCCATTTGCACAGTAGCCCTGCAGTCTCGACTGAGAGGTCACTTTGGCTTAAGAAGCCATTTCTGCCTTGGAGTTCTTATTCTTGTATGTAGATACTGGGCCCACATTTCAAATTATTTATTCATCATTCTCCACTCAGAAAGATCATGTGAAGCACTGGCACAGCTTAATGGAAGCAAAGTCTTTGATGTGCTGCACTTGAGTCTTTATTTTCTATGCTATTAACTGAATGCTACTGTACTGGCCTCAGTCTCCTCTTAAGACATCTCAAAATAAATAGATGTCATTACAGACCTGGTTAACTTTACAACTGAGAGAGAAGAAATCACTCAGAAATGATCAATTTTCTGCTGCACAAACTAGAAAATATCTTTGTCATATGGGTATTGGAGAGGGGCTCAAACTGCCAAGCTGGCTATACAAGACACTCTAAAGTCCATCCAGCCTTACAAGCCCAAATGCAGGATTGGTCATGCTGACATGGGTTGATTCCTTGCACAACTACTTCAGTGTCTCACCATCATTTTCAGCTGTGCAATGGAGATGTGATAGTGCCTGAGGCTGGCTCTGACGCAACTGTGTCCTAACCAAGCACAGCATAGTGAACCTGCAACCTGGATAAAACACTGACAGACATGTCAGTCCTGAGAGTTTCTTAAATAAAGTGAGGGGGTGACAGATCTTCAAAGCAGTTTGTTTTTTTCAGAGACAATAATGCTTGTTTTAGTAATTGGTGTGCTCCAAAATCATTCATAGCTGTTGCAGTAAGATAGTGCAGAGGTGTTTATGGCATCTCAGCTAGAAGGCTAGTTAATAGGTAAGTGTGGCAGATAATGTATTACATGTTAATAAGTCAAGACAGCCAAAATCAGGCACATTCTTAATCCAAGATGATTCTGAGCCCAAACTCAAACTAGGTACTCACAGAGATGGTGGGAGAAATCCTTCACAGAATTAATACTTTTATCTTCTATCAGCCCAGGTCATACGTCTTATTGCCAGATATCTGGAATGAAGCAGAATCCTTCTAGACCAATGTTTCTAGCATTATTTCTTGCTGTTTCTTAAAACTGCTTTAATATAAGGTCTTTTTACCCAAGGAGTGCACCTATGCTTATTGAGGTCTTGCCAGTGAACTATTCTGATGACTGTCCAGTTTCACCACATCCCTCATAAGCAGTTTTACACTACTGTTGCCCGAAACTCAGCTAATGCAGGTAGACAGGAACTGTTATGTTGTAGAGAGCTGCAAATGAAAGGGGAACATAACACATGAGGGAAGCTGAAATTTTGTAATATACTATTTCACTATACAAAGCAATTGTGCTTACAGTATTGAAGGCTGGAAGTGTTTTCAAAAGACTGTACAAATTCTGCTGATTTATTTGCCAAACAGTTTCTGAAAGAGGAAGATGTAACACAGTTATGGGAAACACACTTCCTTTTCACACTTGCCTTCTTCACCCACCACTGTTCCATCTGCCTTTACACACAGCATTGGGAAACAATCGATCTTTTCCCTAACATCACACTAGTCACCTGTTAACTCAGACTCCTATGTCTGTCTCCTCCTTACTGGTATGCCTTCCTTAACCCTCTGATTCAGTTCTGCTTGGACAGCAGTACCCCCACTCCCCCTTCCTCACTTCACTATTCTCCAGAGTACTACCAAGCTGCTTTTAAAATTATTCAGAGGGATTTAGCTTCAAATCTCCAGGCCTAGATTTTTAGTCTGGGCACCATCCCAAGGGAGCGCTGTGAAACTTAATTTAGCCATCACACCTGCAAAACTGTGACACATAGACACTAAGTCCACTAAAACTTTTGGAGTAGGATTACGTTCTATGCACACACACTTTTTGCATTCTTGCAGAAATCAGCTACCAAGAAAGCTGCTGTAAACCCGTGCTATTCCTTATAAGCACAGTTCCTCCAGCTGGTCAAGAATGATTATACAATTAGAGATTTTTATGGTATTTCAATATTTTTTTTTGAGACCATTAATTTTTTTTGTTCATGCACGTTAGGGATTCTCTTTAACCTCAAAAAAAATCTTTTTGTTTTTTGTAGGGAACTTAGAGTCCTTTTGGATGCATAGACTGACTTGAAATTATAAATCAGGACAACATTTTAAGTCTGCAAAGATTCAATTAATGATATCAATGAGAGATGGTATGCTTTACAGTGAGGACTAGAAAAGGGTCTAATACTTTTAAACTAGTTTTTAGAAAAGCTTACTTTAAGTGATAGCTTTGAAAGCAGTACAAAAATATGAAACATTTTTCCCTCCTGGGCTGCCTGTTATGTTTTGAGAGTGCTTTCAGTGAGGTCCAACAGCAAGGAAAAGTGGGCAAAGGGAATAGATTCACAAACAAAAGTCCACTGAACAAAAGACTTGCAGAATCATAAAGTGAGAAATTAATACAAGGTGTGGGAAGAAATGCGTTGTTATTGCTGGAGTGAAACTGGAAGCCGTGGTGGGAGATGGAGTTAGCCAGCTGCCACTCACGATTGTGCATCACTGTCTTCTACAACCCTCTGGTGCTCAGTAGCAGATGATGATTTTCAGCAGCACCAAATCCTATCTTTCAACAAGGACTGGCTTTCACACACGGAAAGGAGTCAGAAAGAACACATGTGAATTCAGTGTGTAGACGTACGTATCTTGTAGTTCATTCCCATCTTCCACTCTCCAACATCTCTGAGCACCAGAACAAACTGCACTAAAAACTGCTTGCAGCAATGGCTCCATCTTGCAGAGAACTGGAAACGAATTCCTTATCACAGAATCACATGCATGCAGAGACACACACTACCAAAACGGAGAGTGGCTCGTTTGGATTAGCAGCAGGGAAAGCCAGTAGCCCATTGCTGACAGCCACCCTGTGGGTCTGCTCTGCTCCTGTCTCCCCAGGCACTGGCTGTAAAGGTTTTGTTTTCTGTTCTTGGAGAAAATGACTCCTGCTAGACTGCTGTAAACCTATCCCGCTCAAGGACATCTTGTTTGTGTTAATCCTGGAGATTAAGCACACAGCTTTTCAGTTGCGGCTTTGTGGCTATTGTTACCAGTAAACCCCTTACAAGGCTTGTGGGCCAACGCACTTTAACTTCAAGGCTGTCACTGAGATAGCCTGAACGAGGAAGAGCCCCCAAGAATCATAAGAACTGACTCTCACACCCAGTACTTTAAAAACAAAAAGTTTGGAAGAGAATTGTCTCCTGTGATCTTCTCTGTGTTGAAGGATCTCAGCTGTTACTGGCAACAGGAGACACTAAAGCTGAAGTTTGCAGGCCTGTGCAAATACAATGATCCAGTGTATGTTGCAAGGGAAGCTCAACAAGAGCTGGAACCTCCAGGGACTCTGAGGCAAGCCTGTTGCTTGGGCTCAAACCCGCAAAGCAGGCCAAATGGGGTGGTCACACCGGCTGAGATAGCAATAGTCAGGATTTCCAATAGCATGTGGAGGCACACTCTTGCACAATCTCCCCTCCTGCATTTGGCTTAGTCACACCGGGATCTTGGCTAAGCTTGCAAGTGTACATTAAGTCATCACTCAAGCACCAGCATTTGCTGGTTTGCTGCTAATTATCAATGGCGTTACCTGTAAAATATTCACAGAAAGTTCCATGTGGGTAGAAAAACATAAATAACTATGTATTAAGGGATAATTGCATTTTTACAAATATACAGGAAATTAAGAACAGCTGGACAGTAAAATACTTCTTTGTATCCAGTGTTTTTAATATGAGTTCCATCAATTCCCTGGACTTCACTGGTACTGAGGCTTCACTGAACAAAGAACTGACTTTTAGGTGTTATTTTCTTGGAATCAAAGATAGTTAAAACATTCCGCAGGATTTTCATAGGCTTTGCTCCTTTTACTTTTTTTTTTAGACAGTTAATTCACTTTACAAACTGCCTGTGATATTTTCAAAAGAGCAATTAATCATGCAACAGATGCATGCAAGAGCTTGATTCTGCATCTCATGTTTATACTGTACCTTAGACTCTTGTTGAGTAAGATGCAGAAGTGCCTGACTATAAATACAGTTGGTCTCAGGCTAACAACATAGAGCCTGTGTTAGTTCAGTCTCAATGGGACCATGAACATCTTTAGCATGTCAGAGCACCCTGTCTGTGCTGGAAGAACCTCTAGTGAACACTGCATAGAAACATGAAAAATAATCAAGTTTTATACCTGGTACAAAGGGGCTTGCTTTCAGTAATGGTACTGGGACATTTGCAGTTTCAGCAAGATCACATTCTGCACTCAGAGAGAACGTCCTGTGTCTGTGTGTTTCAGATCATAGAGTCTCCTGTAAATATTTCTGGACTTGTACGACAGAGAAGTCCATGTTTCCCTGCAAATAAAGACTAACCTCACCTAGAGAGGACTTCATAGTACAGCTGCCATTCCAGGATTTTCAAATGGAGATTTTGGCCACACTCCAAAAATTTGGGAAAAAAATAATAAAAGTTTGGATGCCATCAACCCAGGGACGTTTTGGAATGTGCTAATAATTCCCAGCAGAAAGTGGCCAGGTTTGGCTCCTAGTGACTAATGAAGCTGTCATACACCATCCCTTCCTGCTGCTTAATAATGCTTTCAAAAGGACCCTTTATGAAGATGAATAGTATAGTAGTGCTGCAGCTGAGGAACTGGCATGCTGTCAAAGAAAACAGAGGCCAGCTTACTATGCATGGCACTGTATTTTTTCATTATATTTCACAAAGACTTGTTATTAACTGAAAATGAATTCATCATTAGGGGACAGATATTACTTAATATGCATTTCAGGACTGTTTTGAGACTTGATTCCAATAGTCAGATTTCATTACAGCAGCACAATTACCCATTACTCTAGACATTGATACAATCTTCACTGTTTTTTACACTCTGAATTTCAGAGGATAATATCAGCCCTACCAGCAAAATTAATTGAGATGAAAATGCAGTTCATTCTTTCCATTTTCTCCTCAGTGACATATATATGCACACAAGCTGTATATACCAAACAGTTAATAAAGGTGGCAATTCAGCCAACTCACTGGTGAAAGCGACACAGACACAACAGCTCCTATATTCACATCCAGATCTCAGCATCTGCTCTGCTGGTGGAGTAATGTAATCTCAAGTCACACATGTGATTTTTATGGTTCTTAACTGATTTGCCAGTATCTCAGGTAATTGTGGGGCACAGCAATATTACTGCTGTGCAGAACACTCATCTCAAACATTAGTCCCAACCTGTAAAAACTTACAGGAAGTTTTTCCCACCATGGTGGAAGTCTACAAGACTGCTACATCAGCGCTGTGTCCAGGCCTGTCTCTAGTGGGTTCACCTGTTTATGAAAACTTGGGAGCCTTGAGCAGCAGTGCTGAGAAGGTGTGAAACACCCCTACACCCTTTGACTTTTGCCGTGAAACATACGGGAAAATCAAATCTTCAGCACATGCTTCTTTCAGACGTAAAGCCAGGAGAAAAAAGACTGACATATCTTATCAGCTCTCCACACAGAGCTCCATCAACATCAGTCAGAGCCTGAAATGAGCCCAAAGTGGCTTTGCAGTGCACTTGTTTGAACACAGTTGGCTTTCACAAGCTGCAACAAGCCTTATCTGTGCAGGAAAGTTTAGAGAAATAGTGCAGTCACCTTGCTTTAGAATATCTTGGGTTTGCAGAAAAACTACTTTTAACCATCTCGAACATTTGAGAGTATGAGATTGTACTGCATAGATCTAGCTTATCCTTTATTATCTGATGGTGGAAAACACCTCTGACAGCTTTAAATCAATGTATGCTTTCAAATGCAGAACTGCATGGGTTAGTTATGGAGCAATCCAGGGTATTCTATCCTGGACAAAGCTTCATTCCAGTCTTTCTTATTATGTATTCCCTTATCCTTATTGAAAAGTGCAGAGTTAAAGGACTTGAAGTCAGTTAGAAGGCCTGTTATTCACTTGCAACATACTCTTTTTGTCATTGCCATTTTTAAACTTCTGGCCTAGAGGTCCCAGTGTCAGACAGCACACTGCCATATGTATTTGGAGTCACGCAGGCAGATAAATTTGGCTCAGCATCTTCATACTTCTTTTGATGCTGAAACCAGCTAACTGGAGAGGAATGGGAGGAGAATTGAAATCAGCCAGTTACTTCTGTGATGTATCTCTCCAGCAACTCTGCATAGAAAAGTGTTATTTCTGGGTTCCATCAGCTGGCAAGTGGCAATTTAGATAGTGGCAATTTAAACGACCTGGCCAACGAGCCTAAAGAACTATAGAGTGCTCACACTAGAGCTAAGACATCAAAAAGCCTTCAAAGGCTACCTCTCTTCTGCTGAAAAGCAGAAACCTAAAGTCTGGCGTAAGGAACCCCTGAACCTGTTAGAAAGGGGCAGGTCTGTGGTCTCCTCAGAACCTGCAAGGACCAGTTTTTTCTTTCTGTTTCTTTTTTTTCTTTTTCTTTAGAGAAGGCTTGAATCAAAATGCAGAATAACTTTGCAACTTTCAGCATGTGTTGAAGACTTCATGCTTCACAAAAGTCCAGAAAACAGAAAAATACAAAGGCAAAATGCAATGTGCATTAGGGAAAACATTGGCAGAAGTATCATTTTCAATCAAGAGGGCTTTTGAGCAGTTCTGTAACTGGGTAATCCACAGAGGGGATCATAAACACCAATGAGAACCAACAACACCAAACACCAATAGCCAAGCAACATCACCATCCCTGCTCTACAGTCCATTAAGCACAGTTTATGTTATAATACAGCTATTCCCAAACATTATATAATGTTTAGACAGCACCTTAATAAAACCCCATTTTATAGAAATCTCCCATCCCATTTTCACAGACCATATCTCTATTTATTCATGATCCCAGTACATCTTTTTGGCAACCAGAACCGTGTCTTACACAGATAAGCAATACTTGGAAGGCATCCATAAATTTTCAATTTTCTCTAATGCAATCAACAGCTGGAAACATGCAGACCAGCCTGCTCAAGAGAGACCACCAGCAAGTGCTGCTGGCCAGAATTTCAGGGCTGTTGATGTAATGGTCTCAGCACCCGCAAACTAAAGAGGGTGCTGCAGGCTTGTGGGCCCTGCCAAACACTGCATTTCCCCAGAAAAGCATTCTTCCCTGTATACTAACACCAAGTCACCCGGTGCAATGGCTTACTGCACTGCTGTCAAAGGTCCTGCCTTTGGACTAAAAATTAACCCTTTGATTTCTGGAAGTTGTGACACGCTGGTCATTAGGCCACTGTGCTGATTCTGTTCTGGCTGAATTTCAACTTCAATAGTATGATTTGGGAGGGAAAAATTTATGCTAGCTGTATTACAACTGCTCACAACACTATGCGATAGTCTGATACACAACAGAAAGCTCTATTCTGTAACAAATCTTTACACTAAGTGCAGCCATTTATTTTTATCTCAGTCTTCTCTTGCAGCTGTCTCACCCAACTGATATAAAAATATCTGATTTTCATCTGGGGAAAATGCACTGAGGAGTCACAGCATTATATGTGTTTTAAAGGGGTAGTTTGAAAAACAATGGCTAAAAGAAAATCTCTTTTAATGAAGATTGGCTAGGATATTTGAAACAAGATCCATGAATTTTAGAGCATTTGAGTTTTTATGGATCTAACATTTCCGCTAGAAGTTATGCAAACAAGCTAAAATGTGTTCACAAATTCCTAAGAGCCACAAAACATGGTATCAACAAATTAGTAACCATATGCAGTCTTGTTGAATAGTTGTAGAAGATACAAAAAGTCCAAGGTGGATTTTGACCAGCATCTGTGCATGAATAGCCGTAAGAAAATAAGCAAGAAAACCCTTATCTATATATCTCAGCCACCACTGCTGTCAGCTACTCTGATAAGGAGAAATGCCATGTTCATCTGAGCTGCTCCCTGCTTGTATTACAAAGTATTGGAGCTGGTAACAGCAGCATCACACATTTCACTGTGAGGTTTCCAAGAATCTTGAACTGAAAAACTGAGGACCAGAGAGCTCCACTTCATTCAGGAACAAGACCGAAGCAATGAGAGTTTTCAGCCCATGTTATTAAGGAGTTTTCATACTGAACCATGCAAACTTGAGGTGCCTAGAATCTCCCTGTCCTCATTTCATACAGAGACCAAATTCTTGACAGCTTCAGGTATATTTTTTCCCCAAGCTGTTTTTCAGCTCCTCCAAGAGCTTGACAAAACAAAATGGAAACAAACTCACTCTCTCTCAAAAAAAAAAATAAAAAAATAAAAAAATAAAGGGGGTGAGTTTCAACTTCACATGTGAGCCATGGGCAGAGTCACAAGCAGAGCTGAAAGGCTATCTGCATGATGGGAGGAGGAGATATGTCCCTTGCTTCAGGAGCAACAAGAATTCACTACGCCGTTGCTGTGCTCTTTGGAAACCAGCAAGTTAGTACCAGACATCTTTCCTATCCAAAAATGACTTATGTTGTCTTTCAGTCTCTCACCCGACAAGGATACTGTTAGCAAGGGCAGCCCACTGCAGTGCTATAAGAAGATGAAACCTGCCCCCAAGCCCATGCCATTCCCACATTTATTAGGAGGCAATGGAATGTGCCTTCAGGTGGTGTAAAGTGGTAGTGCTGCATGGAAGTCCGAAGAGTCCTGTTA
This sequence comes from Margarornis squamiger, assembly GCA_035222235.1. Taxonomy (NCBI): domain Eukaryota; kingdom Metazoa; phylum Chordata; class Aves; order Passeriformes; family Furnariidae; genus Margarornis; species Margarornis squamiger. Next base: position 46,670,354 of record JAWWTY010000123.1, on the reverse strand, counting down.
CACCAATAAGGGTCCGACTCCTTCATTATAAGGTATATAATGCATAACATATGCACTCCCAGTGTTGAGCAGAGCAGCTATACATGTTTTCTACTAAGAGGATGCTAGCTAATTTTTCCTAGATCATTACTTTCAACTTTAGGCCTTCATAATCCCCTGACAAATGCTTTAACCACAAGTTTGTTTTCATGCCGCAAGACATGCAAGTGACCACCAATTTCAGTTTCATCCCCAGAGTTTACATTATGGGCTGTTTGCCCAAACTGGAAAGAGTGCCTGACATCAGGATTAAATAAACTTCAAGGACTTCAGTAGCTGGCAAGTCAGCTATGCTTCCCTTCTCCAGCAGTTTATCAGATCTGGCTGAAATCCCACTCTCTCCCCCTTATGAATTGTATCCTGCCCACAGGTATGCTTACAAGGTGTCTATTTTTTAAAGCTTGAGCGCCAGTTAACTTATGTTAGATGGAACAAAATAAAGGAAAGAGAAGTAGTCCTAAACATTTGGATGAAGAAATCCCACACTGTTTTTCTTTTAACTTTCCAGAACAAAATCAAGTCCATGCTAGGGAAAGACAAGTTAGTCTTATATCAAGATAGCCCTTAATTTCCAAAAGATAGAACTGCTTTCCTACTGAATAGCCACAGGGCTAAAATCATTGCTTTACAGACTTCAGGTACCACACAACTATAGCTTACAACAATACCGAACACCACTCTACACATCAGAGTTGGATGAAGTATGTCCCAACACAGAGTGCTCTATGCCACCATGGGCACTAACTTCCACTGCAGACAAAGGTGAGTTCTCTCAGTGGTTGCTGAGGGTGTTCAGCCTCTCCAAGGAGAGACCAAAGGCTCCAGCAAGACACTGAGCCAAATGATATCCAGAAAGCTCAACACCTCATTGGATACACTCTTCATTTTCAACCCCCAGAGCAACAAGATGAAAAGATGAAAAGCCAGAATCCAGAAGGGTGTGTTCATCATTGCAGAGAGCCTTCCTCCAGGTTAAAATCAGTGGGAATGTTCAGCTGTATTGAAACAGTCATTTTTCCACATCACAACACATCAACTCCTTACAGGTGCTTTGATTGCAAACTACTGCACATTGGCTTCTTAGATAATTTGTAAATTTGTTCCTGAAAAATCCATCCTGGTTCTACACAAACTACATCATCAGCTAAGAGCAGTTACTTGAATCAATTTAGGGAACAGTAGGAAATGGCTCTGGGAGAAAGCAGTGTCTGCCATATTACTTCTTTTTTCAGTGGAGCTGAAAGGACAGCTGCCTGTTATTACAGTGCACCCCAGGAAATTCTTAGCTGCCAAAAAGGCCCAGAGCCAGCAAGGGATTAGCAGACAAACAGAATTCATGCACCTGGGAGTCACGCAGCTAGATATGCCATCTTTGTAAGACATGATACTTCAGTCTCATTCACAAAGAAACAAAAACAAACAGAAATTACTTAATGTCATCATAATTATGATAAATCCTGAAATTATTTTGCAGTTTTGTGGCTAGATTAAGTGGCAGTAGCTTTCATTTAACTGCAGTAATCTGTTGGAGGACTTATATAACTGTCATAAATGTAATGTTCTCCATTTTATGTTTAAGCTGTTCCTAAATAATGCAGGATTAATACCATGTTAAGTGACCAGAACCCTAATGGCTCTAGAGATGCCTAATGCAGATGATGCATAGGACTTAATGATTTCATGTGACCCATGTAATATAAAACTTTAATTTCCTTCACTAATATCTTTTTAACAGCAAAATTTCTGCTAGACAGCCCTTTCCTCCTCCCATGACTGCATTTGTCCTTCATGGGCATGCTCTTATGAGCTGCTGGAAGAGTTTCACCACTCCTGGACCAATGTGTGCTGTGTTCAAGTAACGCCTGGTGCTACCCCCTTGTGTCCCAGCCCATGTGGGAAGGACTGGACAACAGCTGCCTCATGAAGCTGAAGCTGTGTTCTAAACAATTCCCTCCCCACATTTCCCTGGACCCTCATGCCCACTGCCACCAGTTTTAAGTGGAATCAGGCTTGTATCCTTACCTCCACAAAAACACTGTGAGGAATAAAGTCAGTTTTATTACAAGCAGGTGAAAGATGGACAGACAAGACACCTGGGAGCCAGTTTGTGTTGGGTTGCCTGGGGGCTATTTTGTGTGTGGGCTACCAAGGCGTCATTTTGTATGTGGGGAGTTGATGGGGTGTTGGGGGTACAAAACAGGCAAGATGGAAAGCTTGTAGAGCAAAGGGTCCCATCTGGACCCACTGCCAACAGACCTTGGCAGTCAGGATAGAGACTCACGATTGTTTAAAACTTTAAATTTCCAAGCTTACCTTGAAACAGTGAATTTGAACAAGGCAGAACTGCCTTTCCCACCTCGAGGCAGCCAATGGGAGTTGGGCATTCACACCCATTCCTTTTAGGGAAGGACATTTCCAGCAAAGACATAGAGGCTTTTCCCACCTCAAGGTAACCAATAGGATTTAAGCACTCACATCTCCTTTTAAGGAGAGATGTGGGGCGGACTCAGGGAGGAGTTTGTCTCCAAGAAAGGGCACACTCCTCAGAGAAGAGGGGTCTGCCCCGGGCCTGCAGCAGCCAATAAAATCCAATTATCCATGAATTATCACCTTTTAAGGAAATGGAGTGAAGCCTGACCTGGGAGGAGTTGGTCATGCAAATATCAGAGGCCATAAAAGGTGTGATCCCCAACCCTGGTGTGTGGTCAGACCCTCCCACAGGCTGAGACACCCAGCACATGCTGTTAATAAAGTTCTTTGCTTCACAGTTTTTGGCCATCTCTGAAATTTCAATCAAGAGATTTCTCACAACACCAGCAGCAATATTGACATCCTAAAGTGTCGCTTGTGTCATCAAGATGGATGACACAAATCCCATCCAGTATCAATGAACTCCCAACAAAGCTGCTGCACAGTCCACTGAGAGGTATTGGAGGCGCTACAGTGTGCTCTGGGGGTCAGACAGTCCAGGAGAGTTCAGATGGGAACTTTTCCTTCTAATTATGTACATACTTATCATGCCAACATAAGCAAGTTAGTAGAAGAGTCACTGGAATATTTAAGAATTCAATAAATTAATTCTATCCTTGTTTTAGAAATACTCAGCAGGCTTATGGACAGCAGTGAGAAATCCATTAAGAAGTTTTAGGAATCAAAACACAGAAAGAAGCTCTGAAGTTACCAAAGAAATGCTGTCACACCGTAGGAAACAGTAGCAGAGAATAGCTAGAAAGCACCAGCGTTACCCCAGCTGGAGAGTGGCTTTCAAAAAGAAGCCTGTCAAGGCAGCAGCTATATCATCAATGCTAAGATTATACATTAGAGAAATCCCTGGGAATAAACCTGTAGGAGTAAGCACAGTGCATTTCAACAAAATACAAGCTTTTACTAACAAAAGCCACCCATGTCTTCCATCGCTGACTTGAACATCAGAAGCAGAAAACAGATTCTGATAGATCTACCATAATTGTACACAGGATTTTCTTGAGTACAAGAGGCTGGGCAATTGCAATAATAGCTCAAGGTCTGGAAATAGAAGTTAACAGACAATTCTTTTCTCTACTCTATTTTTCCCTATAAGTTAGCTGTAAGAAAGTTTTATTATATTTGTATCATTTCAAGCTTATTATTGTTATCAATTAAGAACTACTATCTACTGGATCCAGTTTCTCACTGCACTACTGAAAAGCCAGGGTTGGAAATAAAGGTCTGTACTTTCCTATCCTTACATTGGCTCCCTCATCCCCTTCTTACTCCATAACCTGAAAGATACCCCATCTTCCCTCACCTATTTTATATAATAGTTGAAAAGAGAAGTCTGCAAGAGAACACTGTTCTGGAGTTGCATGGATCGTCTAACTCAGAGGCAACTAACTCTGCAACAGGGGTGGGAGACCTCAAGGTCATATGCACATAGGGAGTAACAGCAGTGGGGAGCTGTAGCCCATTAAAACTCCATCCACATCTGTTGACCTTCCCTAGAAACTCAAGTAAAACGAGTGGTAGCAATTCACAAAACTTCATCAGTCCCATGAGGATATTACAAGCAGCTTCTTCTCTTCATGAATCCCTAGTGTTCAATTCATTTCCAGTTTTCTTGCCCAGACAAAAAATTGAAAAAACAAAATACTTGAGTCTAAAAATAACTGTTTCCTAGTCCTTTAATTCCACTAAGCAATCTCCCAACTGTAATCTCCTCTTCCTTATGCAGTAGCATGACTGATGCAAATGCACTCCAGTGTTCACAGATAAAAAACCCCAAACCCTATTGTTATTCCTAAATCAAACTTAGTTACAATGTAACATCGTTGCAATGAACAACTTTCCCCCATGTACCTATTTGCTCAGCTCTTAACACTAGAAATGACCACAAATCAGTGAAAATAATACTTGCCTGAATGCTTTGTAATGGCAACATTTCCTTCTAATAAAATAATACCAAAAAGTCAAAGTAGAGGACTATTCTGGACAGAGACCGTGTAACAAAAGCACTGTATCAGTTTTTCTTGTCACCTTTTTCAAAGTATAATTGCAAGACATAGCACTAATAATTAGGCTTTTGGTGGTGATTCCCCCACCTCCCCTTCTCGGTTTCACTTTGCAAAGTCTTTCTCAGGAAATCTTGTGGAACAGAAAATTGTCAAAAAGCCCAAACACATCAGAAATCAGCTCAAAGAGTGATTGTAGGGTGCTGATCTGCCCACTATCTTTCTATGCATTTTTCCATTTCCAGGGACCAGCCTCCTGCACGATGCCTTCAGGAAGGAGCTCCAAACTGCACCAGTCAGTCTGTTTGCACACAGAGCACTGATAAAGCCAAGATTTACCTCTTTTGAACACATCACTCCTCTGCACTATTCTGACACAGAAATAATCTGGAGTAAAAGCTGCCTCTGGGACAAAAAAAAAAAGCTACATAAGCTTCTTTAAATTAAGCAGTAAATCTGATGGTAATGAAAGTATCATCTTTCTGTAATTATTCATGCAGTAAAATACAGAAATAATCATAAAAGTAGGCATAAACCACAAGCCTTTTGACATTCCAGGACAATTGCACAGGTTCTTGTCTTGTCTCATCACATTTTCCCGTATTGCCTGAGGAACTCTGAATATCCTTTTGTGCATTCTGAAATGTTACAGGGTGAGCGTATGGGTGTGACTCATAAACAGGCATCTGTGACACTCTCCATGCAAGTGGGATACCCCATTTTAAACCTGTGCTATATGTAAGGGGTTTGAGCCTCAGTTTTCAGACATATACTCTAACTTGTAAAATTACATTGGAAAACTGGGATAATAACAGCAGCCCAGAGGAAGTAAAAGGGGCCTTGGGGGAAAAAATAAAAGGTAGCCCACAAAGAAGAACCATTAGAAGAAAACACCTAGCCACAGGAGAAGCCACAGCTGCCTTGCATTTTGGAGAAACAGGTGGCCTTTTGCATTATTTACATACACACCACCCTTAGGTTCTATATTGTTTCTGTGGCCACAAAATGCCTTAGTCTGGATTTTCAAGCCCCCTCAGTATGCCTCTGATCAGGGAGAGACATGCAAGGCAGCCTAAAGTAAATTCACTTAGGTACTGGCAACTAAGCCACCACAACACAGCAACCCAGCAGCACAGGCACATGAGCCACAGCACTTGAAGAACCTTAGAGCCCATGCCACTGTCTGGGGAGGTGGGCACCCCCAAGGACTGACAGTAGCTGAGGCCAAAACCCCACATACAGAGTCACTTGTTGCTGATTTCTGACCTAGTAATCCTCTTCTCCCCTTTTTCATTCTGCTTTTGGAATTGCATCTGCAAGAGATGCTGGCCCCCTTCTAAAGCTGCTAAAATCAGAATCTTTAGCCCTGAAGCTGCTTGGAGGCAATACCATAGCAACTGCAATCCTGGATGTCCTTCCACTAACTTCAGCTGGCTTTCCAACACACTAACTCACTTCATGCTACTAGGCAGGAAACATCTGTTTCTCTTTGCTCAACAAAGTTTTCCTTATAAAGTGGTCCTGAATGTGCAATTCTGGGTCAGTTTGGACATATGCTAGCAGATGAGATATTTTTACTGTATTATACAAGTTGGAAGTGAATTATACTGGAATAGCTTCAGGAGGTCCACCTAGAAATTGTAGAACACACATGGAAGTAATTTATTTCAAAAACAGGAGAATGTGAGTACATTTACACAGTTTGTAGTTTTTTTGAAGGGTCTTTTTCTGCACTATTCCCAAATAGGCATTTACCTAAGAATTACTTACTAGACAAATGCACACTGTGCTTCAGAGATCATTGACTTGTGTTTTGGTATTGGAGATTAATTCCCTTGCCTTCGCGGTGGTGAATTTGTGTATATCTGGAGAAAGGAAACCTACTTCAAGCGGCGTGATTCACACAGATGCATGGACAGTAGGCAACAAGATACTAGGTATGCCCATGGATTTATTTAATCCTGTGCTTATAGTTGAGACTAATATATAGTCATACTTTTCACCATATTGGCACTTAGTGGGCAAAGTTCCAAAGAGTATAAAAAAAGACCATTAAAGCATAGTTTGAAAAGTAACTTTTAAGACCTTAAACTAGCTAAAGACTTTAAAAATAATCAGCTAGAAGGGAAACTTGAGCAGTAAATTATGCTGTGACCTAGATAAATACATATATACAGCAATGAAATTTCCACTGGTTTGCACCAACTTAAATACATGATTAAGTTATGTTAAAATGATCTAGAATTGAAAGTGATTTTTTCACAGATTTACTTTATAGAACACACATATTTGGCTACTGAAACATTCATTTTTCTTTATGTGTTAAAGTATCACAAAGCAGCAAGTTCACAGATAGCAAGTAAAGATGGCATCCAACTATGTTCCAAATTACTGGTGACAGGGGGAAATAAATACTCCAAGGGATGTGAAAGTTAAAAAGATGCTATCCTAAAGCCAGGCACTACATACTCCCTTTTTTTCTCAAATAATAGGTGGTAAGGCACCTGCCCACAATGCCAGTCAGACCATTCCTGGATCAATGTAAAAAAAATCAGGTAGTTGTTATCAATTCCAGAAATCCTTAAACTTACACAAAAGTGCAGCTCCTGGGAAAGCTTCCAGTACAAAAAGGTACCAATGGGGCAGTGCAACAAATATCAGGAGTTCAATACCAATCTTGTGTTCTCTTGTGAAAATAAAACAAAACTACACAAGCCACTGAGAATTAAGAGATCTGCAGAAAATATTCATTTCTAAGGCCATAGAATTACATGCATAGAAAACTGGCAATAATCACTAGAAGTCAATAGAATTATTTCTTACAATTCACTATTTCTGACAAATTGCATGTACAAACACACATTTTACCCTTCTCTTTTCCAAGGGAGATAAATCAATACACAGAGGTGTTAAGAGAAAAACAGAGACCACAGGACAAGAGACTTAAGTATTTAAAAAAAAAACAAAAAACAAACCACAAAACAAAACAAACAAAAAAAACCCCACACCACCTTCTTCCCGTATTAGAATTTCTCACTAAAGTTATTGCACTTTGCTATGAGTTTATTTTTCAAACTAGTAGAAATAGCAGTCAGTTGATCATGCTGTGATATTTAAACCCAGAGCCACCTCCATCCTGTCATGCCATAAAAAATGAGTATATCAAACACCTTTCAGTCAACACACAAAAGGAGGTGAGAAGGTCTTTAATGTACCTACCTTTCTGACTTCCTCTGAGCCTTTTTATTTGTGACTGAGAATGGCATATCAGTTTCCCACCAAATGATCCATGACAACTCCTTAGTATTCACTAACTCCTTCAAACCAAACCATTTCTCAGGGCATGCTTAGTTCTGCTGTATTCACCCACCTATGATTCCCTTAGGAACAACGAACTCCAACAACCAAACATGCCCTGCCCCCTTTTTTTTTTTTTAACAATAACAAGGACAGAAGAAAGTCAGAAATGAAATAACAAAAGTGCACAGCTAATTCTCCTCTTGTCAGACCAGTGAATGACAGGAGCATTGCTCTTCATGGTTCTCACAGAATCACAGATAAAATTTCTTCCACTTCTCAGCCCCAAGGCAGGCAGACACCAGCCTGCACCTACAACGGGGCACACTTGTAGTTTTGTTGATTCAGCTTGCATTCAGGTGTACTAGCACCCCAGCTGCATGGTACGACCCCCCAAAAAAATTCTGACTGTGGCTCTTGCACTGTGAATTCCCTGGGATTTAGACTGCAAGAATGAAAGACTTAGGGAAAGTCTTTCATCTGTCTGCAGATGAAGGTTAGCTTATCTTTATTTTTACAAAGCTAAAAAGACAAACAGCAGCTGCAGACATACACGTAGTTCTGGATAAGCAAAGCATCTTCACATAGCCAGCCCTACAGCATCCCTTGTCCTGGCCAAGACTTCTGCTGACTAAGGACACAGAGTCATACAACAGATTTGCCCATATTCTAAATCTGCAGAGCACAAGCCATTTCTAATACAGAATCATTCAGAAGCTTTAATGTTCCTGTTGCAGTCCATATGTATTGACAGTCTTGACTTTTAATCCACCAGATTCTGGCTTCCCTCTAGTGCCTGGGATGCACTTTCTAGTGGTGCAGCAGAGTGCCATGGTAAAATAGCTGTCACAAGCAAGATAAGTACAAGAGCAAATACAGGTAAATACAGTAATACAGGTAAAACTACTAAGCATTTTCAGGAGCTTCAGATTTTTGTCTCTGAAGTTCTGATGCAGAACAAGAGTTTTTGTTAAACAGCTTAAAGTCTTTTTTAGAGTGTTCTGAGCAAGGACAAGGTAGAAAATAAACACTATATAATAATAAATTACCAGAGAGCACCAGAGCAACTATGCACTTAGAAGCCAAATTATGCAATTTTAAGTCAATTTTTGGACTACTTGGCTTGATAGTTTTGATGTAGTTCTTTCAACACATTTTATGCTACTTATACCACAAAGCATACATTGATAGTCAGGGAACAATTTCCCCAGTGTTATTCAGGTGATGTTCAATTGCCTCTTCTATTTCTATATGGTGGCCAAAAGCTTGCTATAGCAAGTTGAATTAATAAAATCACTTGCAAGTCAACCTCCTGAACAATCATGACATGTGTGTCTGATTACAAGTTTGCATATACACCTCATAATAAAACCGAGCCCTTAATCTGTACCTGTTCTGGTGCAGATGTGATGAATCCCTTCCTGCTTTTTGAAAAAGAGAAACTGTGCTTGGGACCAAGGAATTTTCACATCGTCAGTAAGACACAAGGGAGAAAGAAAATCTACCCCTGCCACCAGCTATTTAAAACCTCAACCCATCCCTGAAGCAGCTGTGGAAATGCTGGCAATTACCTCAGAAACAAGAAGCAGCTGGGTTCAGTTCCCGATTCATCTTTACAAAGCAAACAAGGAGAGGGAGGGTCTTATATAATAAAGAGGGGGTGAGAGCGGTAGGAGAACAAGTGATGTTGGAGGAAAGGGTAGAGTTAAAAGGCTGTCAGTGTGCAGTCTGTCTAAAAGGTTGTGTGGTTAGTTACTGAAGGGGTGGTGAAGAGTATTCTCAGTTAAAAAAAAAAAAAAAGAAAGATGTGTTATCAGAGCAGAGATACTGAATGTGGATGTGTGAGCTAGGCATGGTTTCTTTGGGAAACATCAGTAAGAGTCTGGTGATAGCCAAGGCTGTGGAAAGACAGTCTGGAGGTGGATCTGTGTATTTTGTTTATTTCATCTCCTTCTTCCAGGGCACCCTGCAGATGGGAGATAAGAAAAGATCAGAGGAACTTTTCCTACCTGCCCTTTATCTTCCTACCACACAGTTATATATCTGCAGTTGCTATGTGTATGATTAATAATTGAGCTTAGAAGAAAAGGAATGGGTTAAGATGAAAAGAATCACTTAGCAAAGTATTATGAATGTTTCATTTTTTTATTATTATTATTTTGTTATGTGCAGGGACTGAGCTTACCTATGTAATGATCTATTTTCGGATTTGTCACTGGAAATACCATTTGTACAGGGAATACATATATTTGCATGTATGTTTCCATAGGGTGTCTGACCAGGCAATTGTAAAACCCGTGTGAGCTCACAGCACTATGTTCCATTCAGGACCATATAATACTGCAGTTATACACACACAATTAACTGGGATTCCCCTTTAGAAAGTGAGAAGCATTTTTGCTTTTGTTTTAAATATGGCTATTTTGCATAATCCTTATTCTTTGTGATTTGTAAGTACACATTCAGCATCTTTACTATGGCTACACTTTCATGAGGAGAATTACAGTATCCTGAGATTCATGAGGAAGAGCATTGCTGGCAGGTTGAGGAAGGTGATCCTACCCCTCTACTCAGCCCTACAGGCCCAGAGACACTGATTTTAGTAGTGGGGTGTAAGGCCACATCTGGAGTGCTGTGTCCAGTTCTGGGCTCTTCAGTACAAGAGAGACATGGAGATCCTGGAGGGAGTAGAGACTGACAAAGATGATTAAGGGACTGCAGCATCTCTCTTACAAGGAAAGGCTGAGGGACCTAGGCCTCAAGGAGATGACAGAGGGAACATCAGAGGGTGTCAAGAGGATGAAGCCAGGTTCTGGCCAGTGGTTCCAAGCAATAGGACAAAAGGTAATGGGCAGAAACTGACACAGAGAAAGTTCCACCTGAAAGGAGGTTGTAGGCAGGTGGTGGGTTGTTCCCTTCTCCCAGGCAACCAGCAATAGGACAAGAGGGCATAGGCTTAAGCTCTGCTAGGGGAGGTTTAGGTTAGATATTAGGAAGAAATTCTTTACAGAGAGAGTAATCAGGCATTGGCATAGCCTGCCTAGTGAGGTGGTGGATTCACCATCCCTGAAGGTTTTTAAGATGAGTCTGGATGTGGCACTTAGTGCCATGATCTGCTAATCATACTGGTGTTGGATCAAGGGTTGGACTTGATGATCTTGGAGGTCTCTGCCAACGCAGCTGATTCTATGAGGAAGAACAGCTTTACTGTGTGGGTGACTGTCCACTGGAACAGATTGCCCAGAGAGGTTGTGGACTCTCCCTCACTGGAGACATTCAAGAATCATCTGGAAGCAATCACAAGCAATTTGCTGTAGGACAACCCTGCTTGAGCAGGGAGGTTGGACCAGATGACCCACGGTGGTCCCTTCTAACCTTAACCATTTTGTGAGTCTGTGATTCTTATAGAATCATGTAACAAAGCAGATGATGTGCTCTTTTAAGGGAGATGACAAGTCATTTCCTCTTTCACATAAAATGAATGGGGAAAAATAATATGGCCAAGAGGCAGAAAGAATCTCAGTTTGTATGCATGATTCACAATTCTTTCTTTGGGTGATGAATGAAGCAACACACTTCCTGATATGCATATCTTTACTCCATGCACTTGGTTTTGGACCACTTGTAGAGTCAAAATTATTAAAAACTACTTCACTCTCATCCTCCTTGTAAGAATTCAGATGTTCAGGTAACTCTATCCTTTCTGGAACACATTAGTTTCACAACAGGTAAGCAGGAAACAATGCAACACTTCTCATTGCTGGATGAGCTACATGGTCTTGATTTGAAATGAAAATGTTCTACCTCTCTGTCCAAACTTTTTTAAAATGTAAATGTACACTTGCAAGAGTTAAAGGAGACATCTCCAAAATTAGTTTCAAACAGCTCACAGTAATTATGTAGTGTTTACTAGGAAAAGAATGCTAAAGATCACATGAACTGTTATGAGTAATTTTTCCATCTTTTACCTTCATAGGGCATTTCTCATTTTCACTAGGCAAAGAAAAAGTATTCATCTGCTAATACATCCTACAGATTCATGCCATAATTGATGCTCTTTAACTATAATTAGCTGTATCACACATTTTACAAAGAAACAGGGAAAGTACAGGCAAATCTGACCAAGTGTCTTCATTTAAAATGGCGCTGTCAACCCCAGGTCATTTTGTCTTTTATGGAAGAAGATGAACTTAGGAGATCTATTTTCCATTCTTTTGCTTGATACAATTGTTAGTGCTGTTGCTAAAAGCTGGTATTCATCTTTGAAGATAAGCTGCCCACATGTCTTTCTGGGGTTAGCCAGATGGTCGTAGCACACTGCTGGTGCACAACTGCAGTGTTAGTACAGGCTGAGTGGAACTAATGGGCAGAAGCGTGGGTGGGATGCTCAATGACTTTAACATTTGTTCCTTTTTTCTTCTTTAGATGATACTGGTGGTCCATGCAGGCTAGCAAACTTTAACTTCAATTAAGATTGCAGGTGTAGAATTCACACTTCTTTTGTAATGTGTGGATACTGAGAGCTTGCCTCATTGTGCACCTCCATTAGATATGCCATTCTTATAATTACCTAAACCACACCTAAAAGTATATTTTGCACTTCACACAAAAGTAAAAGCAGGTTAAGATTTCTCATATAGTTACTATTAGTGTATTTATAATATACTCCTTAGAGGTATTAGATATTGCAAAACATGATTTAACAAGGATATATTGAGTATTGATCAAAAATAGTCCTGCATTTAAAAATTAAAAGCTATATCTTACTGGTTAGTTTGGCAGTTCAGTTAGGCAAGAACCCTGCACTGCACATTAAAGATTCCTATGTAATTTTTGTTGCAATGTGTACTTCACCACTATTCTGTCTAAACTGTTATGGTGTTTAATGATGCCACCAACAGCCTGGGAAACAGCAACAGGGAAGGAAAGGAGCTCTCCCAGGAGGACAAGAGCACACAGCCCCAGCACAATAGGCAAACCAGAGACCAAACAATCTGGTGATTTTCTGTTGGAGGCAGGGTAAAACTGACTTCTGAAGAAAACAAACCAGGTCTTTCTGTTCCTTCAGCAGTCTGCCTCCTCTATACAGAATCTGTTCACATTAAGCAAAGCTTCTTGAAGAGAAAGAAAACTTTCTTTAACCCCAGACAAGGTCCATCAATTCTATGAAAAAAAAAAAAAATTCTCCTTCTGCATGTTTTTTAGACCTATATAAATCACTATCTTAAGCACTTTACAGCTTAGTCATTTTTTCACCTTAGCACTTCAAAATGGCATCCCACAAACTATCAGCTTAAATATAGAAATATTTACTTAGTAGGTGCTTTGCAATCATTCATATTTCATTTATTATACTAAAAAGTAAACTCTAATTAAAATCACATGCCCTTCACTTTCCTAGGTATTTTGTACTTTTCCACAGTTTCTCTTTTCAACTTTTCAACAGTAAGAAAGCACAAAGAGAGTTAGACTTATTTCTTAGGAAAACGAACCATGTACAGTCACAGCAGATCTACCTTGGCTTATAGCCTGAACCACAAAAATTATATTCCTCATTGCCACTCATAACTTCCAGCTTATGTTTTCCAGAGTTAAATTCCTGAGCTGGCCGCCATATTTCCTGCAGAAAATAATGTAACACATTGTAAAGGGAGAATTAGATGTACCTGAAAAGGTCTTGCAACCACCAGCACTCTGACTGGAGAGAAGCTGAAGACAACACCCTGGGAACATCAGAGAGAGAAGTATGGTTGCAATTTTGCCCTGCCTAAGACATAGACTCTTCCCTGCAGCTTGAGTTAATCTCCTCTCTCTTGAGGCTGAGTTTCACAACCTAGACATTCTCCAAGACACTGGCACCTGGGCAACATTTCTCATTTCAAGTTTGACAGAAGAAGAGCAGTGTGTCGTGGCTCCTCTTTCCTCCCCTTAAGGACACAGATGCAGTCTTATGGCTTAAGCCAATTTCTGAAAAGTTATTTTCTACTTTGATTCCACTCTTTCAGCATGCACACATGCCTTCTGTGTATACAACCTGACTTACCACAGTTGAGACTGTCTCCTAGCTCTCCTTTTGCCTTGCCAATACCCAAGCGCATGGGGCACAGAATGAACCCATTTGCCTCTGTTACTTTTTATTTCCTAGGGACCCAAAGTGAAGCCCCGTAAGGCTTTGTTGTCACCTTCAACTACTGTAGCAATGGCAGCATTCATTTTCTGTACTGTTCATTATTAGACTGTTAGCAATGTTAGTCTTCCATCTGTTGCCAAACTCTTTTATTCAACACGAAGAGTATGGAAAAAGCCTGTCTTACATTTACATGAGTAGCCATAAATATTTTACTGTTTGTTTTTCCATTACAGACAAAATACCTTCCAAACCATTCCTATTGTTGATAGGAGGAGGAAATTCACTCTTCAAACCCAGTATTTTTCTAAAGTTTTCAGTCTCGAGTGAATAGCACAGAAATGCCTGGTATATAAAAAACCAATCACAACTACAAAGAGTAGCTGCCTTGAAAAAAACAAAGTTGCCCATGTGCAATGCTTTTGTCTTAGTTTGGATAATGAAAAATAATCACAAGTCATCGCGGGGAAGCACTCATTTTTCAAATTCTCAGTAGGATGCCAAAATGGGAGAGCACAGAAATCAGGATGTCTCTGTAAAGCAGGAAGCGTTTGCTCCTGCCTCCTACTGGCAGAAAGTTTCCTGATGACCATGAAGGTCAGCAAGCCTGCTCATCCAGGTGATGATGGCCTCAGAAGATACAGGCCCTGTGGTCAGTAAAAAGTCTGAGATGCAGCAATAGGTTTTTACATCATTTCATATACTTGTAGAATTTTCCAGTTTTTAGAATACTATAGCAATCTCATCCTTCTTGGATCATACTGATGTCAGAGGTGTTACGGCACAAATTATTTCAGTCCTGAGAAGCTAAGTAGCATTGGACACTAGTTATTCTACGTACTAACAGAATTTATTATTTCCCTGACATACAGCTAGGTTAGAGTCTTACTCATGAAATATCTGTAACCAACTATCAGGCTTATCTGTGGTCTGTTAAAACAAGCAAAATTAGATGCCCATAAAACCCCACAGACATTATATGATGTTTCCAAGTCACAATATTTATGACAAATAGCAGCTGTGAAAGTGAAGTCCCTCCACATAAATGCAGAAGGCATCTTTCTTGGCAATTATTCATCAGACTGGACTCCAGAGTGAGGAGAGGCTCGAATGTGAATGATGAACTGCACAGCAGCCCACTTGTGTGTCTGTAGCCTGGGGAAGGGCAGGCGCAGCCCTGACTTTTAAACAAGGATACATAAACAGAGCAAAAATGCTGAAAGCCATCATTATAAAGCCTGAGACAAAATGAAACAACAACAAACAGTTGGTTAACCTTTTTGAAGTGGATGTGCTCCTCTTTTACTGTTTTCTGAATCTCCTTAAATTTTGATTGGCTTTAGATTTGAAAGCAATTGGCAGACAGTCAAAATTTAAAATTGATGAAGTACAATTGGTCTGTTCATGGGACGCTTGGAAAAGAAAATAATGATCTTTCAGACAAAAATGTTCTGAGGAAGCTAAGCCTCCATGTCAACAGATAAGAAAGTGAACAGCGGTACTGAAATGGCTGGAACAAACAGTATTTAAAAGAAGGTTTTGTCCTGGAGGAGTTGTGGCAAATTCAGAGGGCTCTGTACTTGGTACTTGTACTTTAGGATATTCTTTTATGGTTCAAGGACATGCTGGCAGTATAGCAAGGTCCAGGGGTCTCACCTAATTTGTATTAATCACATTAGTCCAGAGGGGAGACCTGAAAATCTGAAATTCATAGCATAAAAGAATTATATGCCCTATATTGATCCAAAAATTTAAAAATGGCAGCCTTACTTAGCACAGTCTTTTAGACCACTCTCTCCTCCCTCACCTTAAAAACCCCAACCCAAACCAAAACAAAAAATCCCACAAAAAAACCTCAAAACAAAGAAAAAAACCCCTCACAACAGACCACTGAATCAGTACTTGGGTTCCTAATCCCCCCTGGGTCCAGGAGACTGAAGAGGCTCATGACTTCTGTAGTTCTGAGGCTCGGATTTATTTATCAAATTTGATTTACTTCTGCATCTGTATGTCTAGGCGACACGTCATTGTTGACATAAGAGCAGAGAAAAGTGTGAGAGACATTAAAACTGGAGGTTTGTAACATTATCTCTCAAACTGTGACCTACCTGAGGATTTAGAAAGTTTCTCCTGTCTTCAACAATGAAACCGATAAGATTTGGTGATCAGACGGACCAGTCTTAAAGGAGGTAGGTTTATACTGGATATAAGGAAGAAATTTTCCTGTGAGGGTGACGAGACACTGGAACAGGTTGCCCAGAGGATTCGGGGATGGCCTACATTATTGGAACTGTTCAAAATCACACTGAACAGGGCTTTGAGCTATTTGGTCTAGTGAGAGATGTCCCTGTCAATGGCAGAAGGGATAGAACACAAGCTTTTTGAAGGTCCTTTCCAACCCAAACCATTCTGTGATTTTTTCATGTTGGAGAATTAGCATTGTGATACCTTATGGAGATGGGTTTGTGACACAGAGTTACAACTCTTCAGCAAATCTAGGCCATTTTATTGGCATCTGTCAGAGAATACATGAATAATTCCTGGAGTAAAAATGGCAATAATAGCTTCCTTTCCTTCCCTGCCAACAAGTGCTGTTAAAAGTAGAGGACTCTGATTTGTAAGCCTATCCCAGGTGAATCAAGTTCCTTTTGATCAGCCAAGAGACAGCTCACAGGGGAAACCAGCCAGTGTGCAAGGGGGAAGGCTGGCTTTTAAGGAGAAGGGACAGGATTAAGTGAAGGATCTATTCTTACGGGTTTACCAGTTGTCTGCTAGAGTTATTGGGGCAGTACAGGGTGGGCAGCAGGCAGTGTGTGTACGTGTGTATGGTGCTGGGGAGGGCTTGGAAAATTTGTAACTAATAGACGTCATCTTTCTCATTCTGTTTTCTTTCCAGTGGTGCCCAGATAGGGAACAAATCTTCCCATAAACAGTAATCCTTTAGAAAGTGCTCAAGTATGGTTATTATTTAACTTCCTGATTAGTAGCAGTCACCACCTGCTACTTCTGCTCCACATTGTCCGGCATAATGGAAGTGTTCATTTCCCCAGCTGTGAAAAGGTAATGGGAGGGGAGTCTCTCTTCCCTGTTTCAGCAAAAAGAGCAACAGTCCCTCCTTTTCTTCTGTAGCTAATCCCAGACCATATTTATCAAAGAAAATAAAATTCTGTTTCTGATGAAAATAGCTAGATAAAGCCACAAAAAAAAAAAAAAAAAAAACAACAACCCAAAACCCAAAAAACCCAAACAAACAAAAAGACAAACCACAGAAGCAATCATTCTGATTTCTTTAACCTAAATTAAGGGTTCATGATGCAGAGCTTTTTTATTGCCTGACCACGGCTTTGAGATCCTGGAAAGCACCAAGCAAAAGCAATATATTCAATATTTTTGACACCACAAACAAGCAAAGACTTTGCAAAGACTTCTGTTTTCTTCCAACCTGACTAGCTGAAGCTGCCAAGAGAGCTGCACATGTTGCCTTGAAAGACAGCTGTTAAAATAGTCTCCTTTGATCAAAAGTCTTCCATGTTTATAGCTAGAGCAAGATAAAGTATTATAGGATTTTCTTAGCATGGACTGAAAATCATAAAAAGAATAAAACTTTCAAAATCTGAAAAGTGCATTTGTCATGAGCGGGCATAACTTTTGAAATGTCAGTTAAAAGGAGACAACCTATGAATAGACTATGAGGATTTTCAGACTTTCTATTTCCCTAAAGTCCTCTTTTGTTTTACACTGGGAGTGATGGTGTCCCTTCCTAGGGAAGCACAGGCAGGCAGTAGATTAGTCCTTATTTAGATGGTAAGTTCCAGCCTATTTGAATTGTATTAAGCATTCTCCTTACTTCTGTGGGATTTGTCATAAATCTTGAGTAAATATACTTAGCGCAATCTCAAAGACTGAAGTTTTGATTTCTCAGAGGGCTCAAATCTTTAAGCCTTAAAACTTCTCTTGTTTAAGAGAGATAAAGCAAAAGAATCTACTTGTCAAAACAAACACAGGGAAAAAACCCTCAGTACAACCCTAGACTTTATCTCAATGGGAAGTGGCACTCATTCGGGGCTATTCGGTAGCATTCTTTGCCCAGGAGTGAAATCTATTATAGGAATTAGTACTGCCCCTGAAAATGGTAGCATCACTAAGAAGCAAATGAATCCTACTCTCTTTCCCTCTGTTTTCCTACCCATTCTCCTTCTTCTAAACAGTATTCAAAGGTTTCTTCAAAGGTCTTCATCCTATCTTTGTTGCCATGGTCTCTCACAGAGTTGAAACAACATTTTCAAAACTAATGCCTGCTCTAAATGCATTGTTGTTAGGATGCTGAGTCAGTTCTCTGCTGACTAGAGTGAAAGAAAGAGAATCTTTGAAAATCAGTTGTAACATTCAAGTAACCTGAATGGGGAAAAGCAAGACATCTATATGCTACTAGACAGAAGCAAAATTTTCAGGGGTGAGATGCCTTGTATTTTGGGAAGAACACCAAAGTGTCACGAGTTTTTTTGTGTCAGCTATGCTGGTTTTACTCTTTCTTTTTATTCATACCAGACCTGAGAAAGACAATTGCTTCCGAAGGAAAAAAAAAACAACAACAAAAACAAACAAACAAAAAAAACCCACAGAAGAATCCTGTTGATTAACACACACCTCCCCCCAACTAAATGCTTGCTGTGTGGGTGACA
Source organism: Margarornis squamiger (assembly GCA_035222235.1). Classification (NCBI taxonomy): domain Eukaryota; kingdom Metazoa; phylum Chordata; class Aves; order Passeriformes; family Furnariidae; genus Margarornis; species Margarornis squamiger. Next base: position 46,651,722 of record JAWWTY010000123.1, on the reverse strand, counting down.
GAGGATGCTTGGTATGCGTTAGCAGTGACAGGCAGGGCTAGCTTTGGCACGGTTGAAATGAGCAGGGGGGAATTATGAGGAAGCACCATTATTTCTGAGGGAACTAACAAGATACTTTGCTTGTATTCAGCTTTCGTTTGCCTCTTTTGTTTAACTACTTGCTTATTCCTTGAAATAAGGTCCATCTCTAGCACACACATTTGTACAGCACAACAACAAGCTTACTTTCCTAATTCAAACTTTTAAGCTTTATTTTATAAATAAGAACACCTATTTGCTATGTAAATTAGAGCACTGCACACTCTGTACATGCATTTCAAGGAAAGACAAGATCTTTGTCACAGACTTGGCATCATCGACTTTAAATTGTTTTTAGATGCCTGGCTTCAATTTTTTTATAGATCCTTTGAACATCTGTCCTTAGCCCGTGGTCTGGCATGGTGTGCTAAATTCTGTATATTTGTTCATTATTCCTAGGGGAGGCATTTGCATTAAAATTCTGTTGGTCTAATTATATGCCTCAGCTAGAAAAACTCTATTCATCTGTCTGCAGCAAATTTCACCTTTACGAAACAGATGATGACTTTGCCAGAAACTTTCTGGACATTGTAACAACTGAAGGTTTTACAGCCTACATTCATAATATGGGTCATAAACTGAATTGAAGCGGGGGGGGGGACCCTTAGATCATGACAACGCTTTTGAAAACAACCCTTCATCTTTGGGGGGGAAAAATCACAGTTTAATGGGAAAAGATGTTTGCAGCAGCATATTAAGGATAAAATGCAGCCCCCCCTGCTACTTGTATCTCCCAGTGTCAGGGAATTCAAGTTGTGAATGAGGAAAAGCTCAAGGATCTGAAAAGAGCATGTAGTGTGTCTCAGTCTCTGAGATACATGTGGGAGTTAACACTGGAAGTGTTTCAGGGTGACAGGATACAGAAAGAAGAATAAAATGGGGCAAGAGTTCTTCCTATGACTTAAAAATTACTAAATGGGAATGGTAAGGATCTTGCCAGTTTTTCATCATATAGGATTAAATGGATACACTGAAACAAAGCTAGTCATCTTGGGGTTTGCAGTTTCCCCACATTTTAGAAGGTTTAAAGGTATTTCTAAAGAGATGAGCACAGACTGTACACTGCATATACACTTCTCCTACTCCTTTTCTCCCCCTGTCTACCCCCATCTTTTCTCTGTACCATTTTGATTTTTCCTCCATGATTTTAATTCACATAACTCTCCTCTTTTCACCTCTAACACCTTTCCCTCCCGGTCTTTTGAATTTCCTTTTTCTTTCTCTGCTATTTGTCTTCCCTTGCTCAGAATTTGCTCATTTTCATTAAACTTTACTATTTCATATTCTTCTAAATGCCAGCCTCCCAAAACTTTCATATTCCCTTTTCTAGTCTGTTCTTGGCTTTATAGTCTTTTTTTAACACTATTTATACACTGTTGCTGGGGCTCCCATTGGTTTTTAAAGGTTTCCTCTATTTATTTCCATTCTCTTGATCAGCCATATCAACCTATCAATCCTATTGCCTAATCTACCATGCACCCCTCTTCCTAATTAATGTACCTCATCATCTGAAATCCATCTCTCCAATTAATTTCCTTTTTGGATGCCAGTGCTAAACATCTGCATTGATCTTTTCACTTTTCGTTACTTGAATCCTTCTAGGTTCATTTATAAAAGTACATTCTCTGAGCTTCTCAGTATGTATATCCTCGTTTTCTTCCTAAATGGGCTGCTTTTTTTGTTTTCCCACTTGACTGAAATATCCCCCCCCTTTTTGTACCCATCACAGTGGCATCAAAAACCTAATGACAAGAATGAAACTGAGTATGCTCTCCACTTGCCAGCCTGGGCTTCCCCTGCCATGTTACTTCCTTTTAGCTTGTGGACTTTCTTTGGAAATTGTATTTTCCCTAGGGATCCACCAGTGGGATTCACACAGCCACGGGCAGAGGAAGGCAGCTCCTCTTACACTCCCTGTCCAACGTGCTTCAACCGCAGGCTGAATGGGTTGCACCAGAAGAGTTCTCATCCTCATCCCCATCCTTACAGCACAGCTGGCTCTGTCCTCTTCTCTTCCTAAGGCAGATTCACTGACTGCCAAGGCACAACCTTCGGCTGAAAGCGAGACAGGATTTGGCCCCAAATCAAAGACCTCACCAATGTGTCATACGAGTTAGCATGAGTGTCTATCTCCGATGGGGAAGGGCTAAGAGCTAGAATAGCAAGGGTACTTCAGGTCAGGCCTGAGGCGAATTAGCAGACAAGTTGTGAAGCTTACACAACATGTGGCCACATTATGTGTGGCTCCAGTCAGCGCTAATAGCCTGTCATTGAGCTCCATGTTTAAACAATTTGAGCAAACAGCAAACACAGAAGATGGGAGGAGGGAAAAAGACCTTCGAGGAATAGGAAAGATCAGGCTACTTAGTACACTTGGCAAGCAAATATTGCAGCGGTGAGGACAACAGAGTACCTATTAGGTAGTCAGAGACATGACTCAGATCCCACCAGGAAAAAGTAACATAATACAAAACCAAAAATGCATTATTTGTCCAGTTTTAAAATTCACTTGGCCAGCAGTTTTTTAAGCTACATTGGAAACCAATTGTTGATTTAGGCTGTGTCTGATCATGTGCACTATCCGGGAGAAAATAATATATATATGTATATATATATATATGGTTTTGGTTTAGCAGCAAGGAAACCAAAAAGAAAAGGAACAGGAAGAAAAAAAAAAAAAAACAAACCAAGTTTTAGTAAAAACAAAGAGTAAAATTCAACCACATCCATACAAATTACATTTATACTAGTGTTGGGAGTAAATATAAAAACATTTTAAAATAGAAGAACTTAGAAACCATACTGCATTGTTTAGTATGAAAATAACAGCCTTTCTAGCCAGTATTATTAGAGTACTTATTTAATCCACTGCAGAACTGGCTATGAAACCATCCACTCTACCATGGGAATGCTTAGCTCAGTATCTGGTAGGTTGCCAGCCATTTAAAATGTTTTTGTGTTGGTTTAATGATTGTTCCCATGAGCACTGATGGTAAGGGTTGACATTAATTAAAATACCAAGTCATCAGAGCTTGCATTGTGGGGAGAGAAAGAATGGGCTGGATCCAATTGTCTTCAAGGTTTCTTTGGCTTTCCACATTTTTCTATTAGCTGCATCATACATGCCAAGTATCCTCTTAGCTGAGGTGTAACAATGTAAACAGACTGTCTCCACAAATATAAAGTAATCTTTTTAGGTTTTCCACATACTTCCATTTAACTGATTATAGGACAGTCATTAAAATCAGCTAATCATGTAATGTAGTTGTGTGTTGAATGCTAAACAAAATGCCTAAATGAAAGAGGATTTTAAAACACTGTCTGCTTCTCAGTTTATTTCTACTGTATACTCAATGGCACACAATACAGTAGAAGTTCTGTGCCTTATCCTCATTAACCTCAAAACTCATTATCTCATATAAAACAGACCCTTTCCACAGAGTGTATTGGAAAAGGTATGAAAAAAACCCACAAATTAAAGATGTGTTTTGGCACACACTCTTGAAACACAGTGACGTATTTCACTTAGAACTGTGATATTAAAACAGAATAGCATAAAATCTAAGACCCACTACTAAAGTGACCTTCCCATCATTCAGACAGAATAGCTGTCCTTATATTATTTTTATTAAACAGATCTTCAAAGGCAAAAAATAGGAAAAAGTCACTTAACACCTGGAGTCCTCAAAAGGTCCCCTCAAAAATGAGTAAAGAGGGTGAATAATTCTACTCCTCCCATCCATTCAGCAAGCCTGGATTCCCATCCCTCCTGGCAGGGGCTTAATACTGCAGAGAGCAAGAGCATGAGACATAAAGTTTACTCTACATATAATGTGATCGATAGCCTAAGAATGAAGACCTCTGGCTTGACCAACGCAAAGCAGCAAGCTGAGCCTACATCATGCACTGGGACATTTTTGCAGTAAGCAATATACAACATAAAGCAGACTGCTTGTTCTGATGCAAGAGGTAGAGTAACCATTTCTATATATAAATCACATTTGCTCCTTTGGATCAGAAGTCATGTGATGCTGTGACTTTGGATCACTTCTACCTTGGGGAAAGCCTAAATAAGGCGCCTGAAACCAGTTACCGTCTCAGCTCATTCACAGCACGTGGCACAGGGCTAACACTGCTTCCTGTGCCTCCTGGCGGGCTGCATAACACAAGTTCTCATCCCTGAATACCTGCAGCACAACCAGCACTGTGCTTTGCAAGTACAGACACTGCTCCTTTACCTTGTTTGTGGACATAGACACTGCCCTTCTTTGTGCCATCCCAATGCAAAGCAGGGGGCAGGGGTTTAGAACAGCACAGACAGATCTCTGTGACAGCAAGTCCTGGAATACGGGAACATTTTTTTGCTTTTTAGTGTGAATGTTCTCTGAATAATCTTTTCAAATAAAAAAAGTAGCAGTCTTAAGAGTCCTTCGCAAGCTCATCCTTTTAATGTGGAAGAGCCAAAGCAGGCAATGAAGGTCCTCGTACAGGGAAGGCCTGATGGGAAGCCTCCTGGGGCTTGTCTTCAGTGGAGCCATCTATGAACACGAGGTTAAAAGGATTTGGGTGGTTTTATATTAATCTTTTTATTTTAAATTGTTGGGTTTAGGTCTGGGTTTTTTTTTTGTGTTTGTCTGGTGAGCCCGCTTTTTTCGGGAGGTGTTGTTTGCCTGTTTCCAAAGGGCAGGGCAGGCTCGGAGGGACGAAGCAGCGCCCAGGGCGCCACAAAGCCAGCGCGGCCGCGGCGGTGCCTCGATGGAGCGGGTCCCGCTGCCCTCCGTGCCCCAGCCGAGAGCCGCGGGGAGCCGGGGCACGGCTCGGGGGGCCGGGGCACGGCTCGGGGGCGCTGCCGGCAGGTGCCCCATGCCCGGTGTCTCTCCCCGCGGGCGGAAGCCGCGGGTAATCCGCGGTGCGGGGCGCGGCGAGTGGGTGGTCCGGGCGGCCGGAGGAGCGGGCTGTCCCCCTGCCCCGGCGCCGGGCCCGGCCCGCTCCCGCTCCCGCAGCTGGGCCGGAGGCGGCCCGCAGACCGCTCTCGGCACATTTCTTCATTTCTCACTTGAGTGCCCTTCTTTGGTTCCCTTTCAACTGCCCACTTTATATCGGCTTCATTACACCACCGCTCCATTTGTGATGTAAATCGGGAAACTCAGGGAAGTTTTTCTTTTGGCCTTGTCTACGGAAGAATACCGAGAGGTATTCAAAACGTATTAACACAAATCAATGGCACCAATAAAAGCAAAATCTCCTTAGCAACATAATCTTGATTGCAAAAGGAGAACTGAGAGCATTTAGCAGAACAGTGGCCCACATGGAATACGCATTTGTCTAGAAGAATGCAGCACAAAGCCTAAAAGAGAGATGCTGAAAAAATCCAAAATTAACTCACACTGAACAGTTACTCTTTTTTTCAAAAGTACACAATTGGCTACATTAAATCTATCGTGCGCTTTTCTGCTCAGCAACATTGTATCATACCGCTTTGCAAGGCCACATTACAACACCCGGAATGCTTCACAGCGCCGGGCGGGAGAGCCCTCCCCACCCGCACTCTGGGGACATGTGCACGTCTAACACCCCCCATATATGTTATAGACATTATACACATGCACATTATAAAGAGGCTGTCAAGACTTCCACACTAGAGTAACCAAAGAGCTGTAAAATGTTTCATGCAAGGAAAAGCGCCTGACTGATGAGAACCAAGGCTGTCCTCAGCACAGTGGAGAGCGCAGAGTTAGTTTTTATTCATAAGGCTCAGGTTAACCAGCATTTCATTTCAGATCATCTTAAAAATATGTGAGCTTCATAGACAGGAATGATTCCTTTCTGAATTGGTGGTGTCTGCCTCGATTAGATGAAAAGCATATCTTGTTTAAGAGCACTAGTATATTAAACAAAAAACAAAAAAAAGCATACAAACAGCTTCAACATCCCCATTCACCATCCCCAATATCACCATGATGATAGCACATATAATAAATCCTACTATCATTAGGGCTTGAAAAGCTTGAAGAACTCCAAATGCGGACTTAATGAAAACCTGGGTTGTAACACTTAAGACAGGAGATGCCTGTAATTTGGTAACTCGGGTCCTAGAGTCACCTAAATTATCCAAAAGCATTTTCTCTTACTCCCCAGCCCAACCTCCCCCCAACTCCCCTCTCCCCCAATTTAGACTATAAGTATCATCTGGAAAAAAGAGGAGACCACTGCATGATATGGCGGTTTCTCAGGTTTTTCTTTTTCTTCTTCTCCCTACCACCCCTTCCCCCCAGCACAGATGAAAAACGTCAATGCTTAGTAGATACGTTAACAATTATTTTATTAGTTTATAATACATACAACTTAAGAAATGCTTTAAAAAAATTTATATTGGAGTCCATTCCAATTCTGGGTCAGGTCAGGAAAAAAACAATGTTGATGCATTAAATAATATTCTATAATTCAACAATAGATTAACTTCAGTAATTTAGCAGACATGGTTAAATACTCTTAAATATGCATATATACAATTGTGCAGTCTTAAAAAAAGTCCTTTTCTTCCCATCTTCTCCTCCCAAAGCCATGCACCCTGTGAACGCAGCACTGGCTTGTAAGCTTTTCAGTCTCTCACCCAGACTTAACATATTTGAAGAGGAATGTTATAACAGTGGAATCACAGCAACCCTAACTTTCTAAACTCTTTATGAGAGGAGAGATGCTCAACAGGCAAAATGAACATCAAGTCTCTTTGTAAATAGCAGCTTCTTTAATATCCAGTTCTAGGTTAAATTATTGCTTACGCATTTTCTGCCCGAAATGGATTTTTAATACAACTGAATTTTTAACTCCAAAATACTGGGTTTTAAGTTTGCTCTCTTGAAAGGCAACATCCTTTCAGTGACATATTTACCATTACGGTTTTATATATTTCTCCTTTATAAGAGGTTTCTCCTAAGCACACACAATCTGATGCAATTCTCTGCAAATTTTCTTTAAAGCAACATGAATTACACAGGTCTAATTTAGCACACAACATTTAGGCACTGTTTTGCAGCTTACTATTCTCTTTCAAATTTATATTTGGAATTAGTTTGCTATTCTGATTACCATACTCCATCTTTTATAAAAACAAGAATCTGAGTTTTACTTTTCAAACCAGGAACTACTCTGCATTCTTTGTCATGTCACTGACCCAAACTGTTCATTGACAATATTAACCAGCAGGTACAGTGCAAGTTAGAAAGCCTGCTGCAAGCACAGAAGGATCAGAGATAAGCACTTGCAGTGGATGAGTTAAGATATTTATACCAGTAACAATGAAATCAGTTTAAACATAGAGCCACTAAAAGTATCAGTTACATTGCATCAGGATATGACTTTTTGAAAAAATTTTAAATGTGACTTAAAAAATGGATTCACAGACCTAAAACACTGTAAAAAACCCCAAAAATCCTCAGCTGACTAGTAAGTCTAGTTTTCAACATGAGGCAAAGTAACTTTCAGTGATGAAGTTAAAAATGAGGAGGAAACAATAACAAAAAAGCATGTTTCAATAAACATTAAAATCTCTATTATTTGCCCTCCAAAAGTGAGCATTTGCCAATGATTCCCTTCTCCATTAAAAGCTACAAATAATGACTAAAGTCTCTCTTACTTACCTGAACTTAAATTGTACTAACTGGATCCTACTTGTGGGCCTTAGATATACTGTCAATTGACAGGAGCTGTCTGGACAAGTCAAGAATTTTCTTTGGAAACAATTAGCCATGCATTACAGGCTCCAGCTCAGAAAAAGACTGTTCTGCACTCACTGCACAGCTCTCATCAGCAATTCCATTTTGTTCTGGTTATTTTAAATGAAGAGACACTGAGTTTAGAAGGAAGCTTACCTTCTGCGCTATTATTTTGTATAATAGCAGCATCGTCTATCAACTACAGCATAACCAAAATAAATTAACAACATACTTATTATAATTTAAAAAAAGAAAAATAGAAGTTAACATAGTCTACATAATTACTGAAATCGACTGCTAGCTTTTACTTAACTTGCATTATTCAATACCATTTCATTCAGTTCAAAACTATTTTCCATCATACTCAGAAAACTCCAAACCTAATCTCCAGACTCAGGCTTTTGGGTGTTGCTTCTCCTAATTCCTATGTTTCATCTTTTGCCTCACTAAATCATTCCTAATAGTCTGGTATATTCTGAGGACCCAAGCATTTATGAATCTTTTTTCAAGAAAATAAATCTTAATAAAATATTAGTGAGCTAAACAAAGCAGAAGACTTTTTTAGGATGACAACTTTCATGAAAACAGTAAAATGGAGTTTATAAAGGAGATATATTACCCAGGTGTCATAGGGTAGAGATACATACACCAGCACAAGTGTCAACATAAGAAGTTTCATGCAAGCATTCAGGGGGTTTTAAGTTTTCAAAAATAGTCTCTAATTAAGCTCACACTGACTGAAACATCAGTGTGCAAAAAGACAATAGTTCAAAAATTAATGAACTGCAAAGTACTGTTACCAACAAAACAACATAAATGGATATCTGTAACTAATGAAGAATAAATGCATGTTTACAGCAGTGAATTTTTTCACTTCCAGAGTACTTATCCCCTTCAAATTTTTCCTCTTCCTTAAGAAGAATGATACTGTTTTCTCATTACATCAGTATCCCCTGATTCACCCAGCCTATTCAGAGAGAACTTTACAAAGAATAAACACGGGAATTAAGAAGGTAGCACCATTAGAAATAATCACTCCATTGAAATCAGAAAAAAACCTTCATTTATCCTTATCCAATACACTTTGACATTCAGCAGCCTAATAATACAGGGTTGAAGAAGCTCTCATAACTGTATATTGATAACATTCATAATGGTCATGCATATTACAATCAGGTTTCTAGGGTGACGTTTGCAAAGTAAGCCTTCATGCAGACAGGCATTCAGCTCATTAACTCCATTTTCATATTTCCTATTAGTCCCTGAGAAGTTAATATTTCTACTACAATATGGCTATTAAAGGCATTATAACGATCATACACTTAGCTGTTTGTGATGGAAATGCAACGTGGCTTTAGGGAAAAGCACAGAAATTACGACAAATTAGCAGTGATGAATACAGATCTTAATTCTGAACTGCTTTCTTTTCATAAGCAAGGTTTCTGAAGAGCAACAAATGATTTTAGTCAGGGATGCAAAACTAGCCAGCACCACTTACACTTAATAAGTTGCTACTATGAATTCAAGAGGTTAGGAGCTCTGAGACCTCCCTAATTGAGCATTTCCTTTACACAAAATCATCTGGATTTTGATCCAATGTAGGGTCATCATGATCCTTCTTTTAATTACTCAAGAGCAGTGCTGGGAGAACTTAAAAGAATCAGGGATTTACTTTGCTTAAAATGTCTTTCACCTCTTCAATTAAAGTGATCTCTTTAAATTGTTCAGAATTCAAATGGGGTTTTTTGGTGGAAAATTTGCATTATTGCCAGCTGCTCAAAAACCATAAGCTTCGACTCCAAAACAAGTGGACCAATTTAAAATTAAGACTTTGGGGTGGGGGGCGGAGGAAAGGGAATAAAGAAAAGTTCTCTTTCCCTCTCTTCTGGCTTCTAAACAGTTAGAAATTGCATTTTAAAGCTCTTCCCTACAATCTTCAGGGCTAAATAATGACTTTTAGAAAAAAAAAATTAAAACTTACTTCTAAGTAATCCTATATCTGAGAGACAGAGCACTACATTTAAATACCATGGTCCTGAGAGTTCAAAAAAAGTATCACTTAAATTGATTTAGAGATTATAATTTACATCTAAGCACTGCAAAAAGTTTTTACAATCTATTCGACTTGGGTTTAAGTATCTTGGGAAATTTTGGATTTGCATAGTTTATTAAAATTACTCTTACTGAGCTATTACAAATAATTTACTAGACTTCCTATAGCCTATCTCCATAAACTTTTTCATTTCTGGTAAAGTTTGCCAATCCCAGTATAAAATTCAAATCACAGCTATTTAACAACAGATGAGTTCTACAGAATTCTTCATGTAGGTCAAACAGAAAGCTCTTCTCCCTCAGGACTTATTTCTACCTATCACCAAAAGATTAAAAAGAATTTATTTCTATTTTACTACAGAAAGAAATCTTTATCCAGCAGTTAAAGGCCTCCACATCTAAAAATAATTATTAGCTTTCACAGGGAGTCATTGATGTCTTCACCATTAATTTTTCAGGCTAAAGGTGAAACAGGCATAATGAGCATAATTTGCTAAATGATTAATATCAACTCAGTACCTAACTCTTACTGTTCCAGGAAATTTGAAATAGATAAGATTATTTGTAGGAATTGCTGACTTGCAAGAAGCTGAACAAGTTAGTACACTCTCATATTTATTTTAGCAAAGAGTATGCTGTGTCCTGGAAGTCCTGCTATAGCTTCTGGACTGTTCAAACTGTGCAACTTCATTCTTTGCCAAGTGGACAAAAAAGGTAATGTATGTCTTCTCACTAGCACACAAAACAAATAGATTTAGTATTTCAGAAGCAACATCAAAGGAAAATCCTGACAACTGCCGCAGGCATTAAACAGTTGATTAAAGTTCCTGCCATGTTCAATTTTCATCACTGTAATTATTGAATTGAAAGGGATTGTATGAAAATGTTTTATAACATTCTTTCTAGGTGTATGTACTACCTTTTCAAGAGAATAACACTTTTGAGATAAAACATCTTTCTATATATGCAGTTTCTCAAGTTTTGTGATTGTATTTTAAGTCAGAGATGTTGTTTCAATAAAATATCAGAAATACTTTTAGAGGGAATTAGTCTGGCCTCCTTACTAAGGGATTTAACTTTTTAATTGCTCAGAGCTCTACTTTGGACCTTTACACTAGAGTTCTTAAAGAGGAAGTCATAGTTAAAATACAGAAATGCTTGCTAACCAAGCCCATGACTGGCAACACACGTAAAAGTAGACAAGATCTTAACCAGCACTAGCGATTATGTGGAAGCTTTGCTAATGAGATACTCTTAGTAAACCCATAAGCCACACTCTATTCACTGCTCTGGTTTCAGCACACATTGTGCCCAAAGTGCTGCTGGCAAGGTAGCTGTGGTATCACAGAATGCAGCACAGAAAGTTTGGGTAGTAAACTAAGAAAAATAGCTCACACTGAATGTGGCGCTACTATGAACACATCACAAGCCCTATCCAACCTATTCCTCCACGCTAACGTTTCTGCACCGGGGGGAAACTGCATCCATGACACAAATTATCTGTACAGTCCAATGGAAATTTTGATAAAATCTAGACCTCATATGATTCAGTATTCATTTAATGGAAAACCAACAGTTAAAGAAATCAATATATATTTCTGGTAATCAGTATTCATCATCAGTTATGACTTCTGCCCAATTTCAATATCTCCTCTGGACCTCCAACCTCCCCAGTCTCAGCTGCTTTCAACATTAGGTTTCTGGTTTCCGTTGCAGGCTGAAAACTATTTTGAGGTTAAAATTGATACTTCTGGGTGAGAGGAGGAGTGCTGCAGACCCAGATTGGTACTGTAGAAGAGGTTGAAATTGATTTTTCGAAAATTATAAACAGTTACTTTAGAGAGAAATCATTGTGGCACTCAGAAGACTGATGAAGCACAAAACTGGGATTTGTTAATTAAAAATCATGTTCTGTCAAGTCAAAGAAATAGACTTGTAGGCTTGTATGACAAGCATAGCTGAGCTATTTTCAAAATGAACAGCAGGAATCCACAGACTAAAGCTGAGCAAAGGACAAGTTTTGGGAACAGATACAGAAGGCTTAGATTTAAGAAAACTTAAAACTTCCTAGACCACTCCTACTATGAACAATTCAGGAATATAATACCCACTAGAGAATATTTTACAGAGAATAAATATTTTGAAGACATAGAAAAATAGTTCACAGCATCAAGGTACCTGCAATACATTACCTTGAAATAAAACTTGTATTTAAAAGATTAAAAAGAGGAGACTATTCTTGTAGTGGTATCAACTTTTCATTCATACAAATATTAAGCAGAGTATATCTGTTTTTTCATATATTCACATTATTGCTTGCTACCACAACTGTACAAGGAACGTGTTCTTAGCTTACATCAGTGTTCATGTACAGTAATATTAGATACCTAAAGCAAATTTTAAAATATGAGAGTTGCAATTAAAAAAACCCAAAACCTATGTGTGAACATATGTACAACCAAGGTATAAGCAGAAGAAACAAAATACAACTGGCCTGACCCAAGCATACATCATATATCCACTTAAAAAAAGTCTTATACTTGCACAGAAAATAAGCTTTGTAAACCAAAATGAGCAAAAGAAAGGGTGCAATAAATAACACATTTAAACTTACACTGTTGCCCAGTGTACCCTGCTTTGATTATTTGTAATAAATGGCATTTGCATTTGCATCTGGAACTATACTGTTCAAGAATACTTCAGTAACTTTTTCTGCTTATGCAGTTTTGAAATAAATAAACTAAAAACCCCTGAAAGGTCCTCTTGGACAATAAGTTTTAGCAAAACAAGTCCTTCTGCACCCCTGGGTACAGGATCTGGTAAACAGTAGGAATAAAACTGAGACGTGGAATTAGACTGAATTAAAACAGCTGCATTAAAAAATGCAATATTATTTTGTGAACTTGAGTTCTACTAACCAGATGCATGCAATTCTCTCAGTGAGTCTTCTAATCCATGTAAATTAATTCCATTTTGCTGCTTCTTTTTAACTTTTAAAGCAGAACTTTTTCAGAACCAGCTGACAGGACTTCTTCATGAAAAGCACTGGGATTTCTACTAACGCAATGACATTTGGGTTCCAAAAAGCACAGTTTTGAAAAGAACTTTATGTCCTTCTTTTGCTGGAAGAGACTAGCCAATATCCCAAAAAGAAATAAAAATATTTACAATTGACTGGTCACTGACAAAAGTTTAGGAGTATCTTAGAAGGAACTTCAGCATGTAAATGAATAACTAAAAGGACTCAGGCAATGTACAGTCAATCAGTTGTGTCATATTGGGATAAAAAAATACCTGTTCACTTGTATATAATTTTCAGCCGTGTATTTATAGTAATATATATATGTACACACGCGCGCACACATATAAAAAAGACTCTTTGAAAATCAAGATACATTAATAAACAGAAGTAGCAAAAGTAAAAATAACTTAAGTAGTAATTAACATTTGTGTGAAATTACTTTGCAGAGTTTGACTAAATGCACTTAGAACATGTTCTTATTAAAAAAAAAAAAAACAAAACCAAAAACCAAACCCCAAACAAACAACAAAAAACCCCAATTGAACAAACAAACAAAAACAAAAGAATGAAAACACCACAATATTCTGTAGAACCAATGCTATGTCACTACCAGGAGAGCACCAAGCAAGGCACCATTGGAAAGACAACATACTTGAATAAGTCTCTATAAATAAATCCAATGCTAATCTGGTCGAAAAATTGGTGTCTTTGGTAAAAATTCTATAAGGATGACCTGTATAAAAAGAAAACAAATATATATTAAAGATGTCAGCAATCCTACTATCTATCACAATGATAATTCACATACCTTTTTGGGGTTTTTTAGTACATCAAGTTGTGATGCAAATCAAATATCACCACACTTGTCTTAGGTAGGAGACCATTAGAAAAGTCATGTATGATAATTGTTTTGGGGTAGAAACCCTATACTCTTATAGACTCAAATTCAATTGGAAAAGCATGCCTATTACATATGTAAACAAACTGAAGCAGGATACTACATAAAAATTCCTTAAAATAATTAATTTCATCTATTAGGAAAAAATTATGAAAGAGATAACTGCATTCATCTAAAAAAATTAATTAAAAAAAATCCAGAAGGCACAATGCAGGAAAGTTAATTTTCAATTACACATGCAATTCCATTTACTTCATAATTGTTCTCACTTAATATAGGATTCTAATTCATGTTAATAGTTTCATACTTGTAGAGAAAAGTGTACCAACTTTTGCAAAGCTCCCATATCTACAAATGTTCAAGTAGTTAACAAGAACTTGACTAATGCTTTTGCATGATTATTCTTATGGTCTCAATTCAAATTTAAACTACATGTCTCTGAACTAAGTATGTGATACGGTCTGCTCCAGAACACAATCCAAGTATTTATCCTCCTTCAAACAGGAAGCCTAATGAAAATGTTCACTTTTGCATTTTCTTTCTTCAGAGAGGCAGTCATAATACAGTAGCATGAACAAATAAATGCTTCTGGTAACATAACTAAGGATTTTATCCACTTGTAAGGGGAACTCACCTTTATAACACGTTAAAAATTATTTCTGAATGTTTTTGATTGTAAAGGAGAATACAACTTAGCTACTTGGCAAATAAACACCTCTATCTCTGATAGTGTATCAAACATCAGAAAATAAATGAGTCTCTGATTTTATTTCTAAGGCAAACATTTTTGAAGCAATGAGTACTGAAATCAGGTGTACAAATTTATTTTTTGAGATATTCCAAAGGGACTTATTTTCAGAAGTAATGCAAACTGCTCAAAATCTATTGATCACTGACATGAGTCAACCACTGGATTCTGCAGAGATTCCAGGGCTTCTGATACTCAGGGAAGGTTTCAAAAAGGGAGCAAGAAGTAAAGGTGGAACACTGTGTTTATGCCAAAGCTGTAAGACTATCTTGTCTTTCTTAATTTCTATAATTATTTATTTAATTTAGCATCTACGACAGCGGAGTTCAAACCTCAGTTCAGCAAAGCACCAAGTTTTGGGTACAAAAATCTAATTTCTATCATCTGTTTTGAAAAAACAAAATTGAGGATAAGTGTTTATAATTTAAAATTAAATAATGAACACATTAAGGGCAGTTTATAAAGACTAGTAAATCAGTTCACTGAAAATGAGAAAGTGGTACAGTGAGATTTTGTAAAAAGTTTTTCACTAAGTATATCCACAGGCAATACCAGATGTTTCACAAATTGAAAATAAATATCTTTGACCTTTGTCCTGTAAAACTGTATGCCCATGCATATATATTATTAATTTAAACAGGTCAATTGATCTTAAATTATATTTAATAGAATGAATATATTAATCTGTAAATGTTACTGGGCCATAGTTTTTTTCAATAGAATCTGAGAACATCAGATTTGATAATGTTTCCTGTAGAAAAACAAAGTTTTCATCAAAATAAGAACCACTTCTTTAAGGTAAAACTTAAATCTCCTTTCTGAAATTGGATTGATTTCATTTTCAGTCACACTTATACTTCTAACCCAAAAAATTTTGTAGAATAGATGTCACAAAAAGTATTTAGTCAGTGAACTGAACAGAGCGATTCTGTTAAAAAAGCATTTTGTAGACCCTGTATTTCAGGCTAGAAATAAGATCCAATACAGAAACAGAAAAAAAGGGAAAATTAAAGGATAAAGATCATTTTAATACAATTTTGAACTGTTTAATCATGTTTAAAATTATCATATGCATTATAGCATTGTTATTGCAAAGAATAGACAAAGTACTGTGTAATGGAAGATCACAGATCAGTTACAACTAATACTGTAGCTATTCGTCAAAAGCTAATCTTTATTATTAAAAAGTTAACCTTCCTATTGCCTACTTCCTAATGCATTAAAAGAAATGATGAAAATTCTAATGTTTCTTACATTTTAGCAACTTGATTTCATCCTATCCTATGTCACTCCAAGATATTTTGAAAATGAAAATAAGAAAAGTACCAAAAAAGAACAAGAAAGTTGTAAGCTAAACAAACTGAAATCCTACACTGGACATCATGCATTTTAAACCATACATAAACTTGTCACTGTATATTTCCAAGAAGGGCTTACGGAGTCTCAGCCAAAGAGTGAAGTAAATTAAAACTCCAGAGACTGACTGAAGATAAAGATATTTTCAAGACAGTTGAGGTAAGGGGCAGTTAAAATCTAAAAAGGCTAAAGGTTTCTTAAGCTCCAACAGCTTAGTTGAAAGGTCTTCTTCCATACTTTTAGACTTGATTAGCATTATATAAAATAGCCATATCTGACTTGCTGCGTAACCAAAGTTGTGATTATTCTTTATACAGCATCCAAAATTTCACACTCCATCAGCACATGTTCAAGCTATTTTATCTTGGCAATTAATTTATTATTTTTCAGAACACAGTGAAGCCTTGTTTTCAAGTCATTCATAACTTTATAAATCAGTCCTGCACATGAAACCATGCATCTGTGAACCGTAGAAAATCCTTGCACTCAGCCGATTAAGCTCCTGACACCTTTACTGATTAATAATCATGAAAAGAATAAGATCAGAAGCAAAATAAATGATCATTTAATAGAGAAACTCACAAAACAGCCCTTTAACTTACATATTCCATCATGTTATTCGTTTCACATTTCCTTTTGCTTAGTCTCCAATGCAAGCACAGCTAGACAAGGAGGAAAGAAAAAGAAGAAAAATGAGCTGTATTTTATTGCAGCACACAGACTAGCCCATTTGTCCACCTTTCATATTTTTCGTTCAACAAAAGCATCTGTTTCCATACTGTGCAATTCAAACTCCAACAGTACGAAGCTGCTCCCTGCGGCACTCACCTTGTGGTATAACCTATTGTTTTCCCATTCTAATAACTTCTCAATCGATCTTCGTGTCTGGAAGACAAATGAGAAAGAATTTTACTCTTGACTGGTTTTAGAAAAACTTTGTTTTGCAGCTGCTTTTGTGCGAAAAGGAGAGAGGTACGGGACAGTGACTGAGTACAGGGTGGTCCGTAGTACTATCAGAACCTCTCCAGTATTAAATAGTATCTAGAAGGGAAACAACTTTTTATGACAGCCAAATAATGATCCTCAACCACTTTGGAATAAAAACTGTTTATATATATGCTCTCTGGTTCTTATGGCAGTTATAACTTTAAAATCACAGAAATTTCAAAGTGATTTAAATATAAAAAGCAGGAACACTGCTGCCTCAGTATCAGTGGTCTAAATGCACTGTTTCTAAGGTCAGCAGCTAAACTCACAAAAGTTGAGAACTATTTTGCAATGCTGCAGGTTAAGTACAAATACACAATACTTTAAGTAAACAAGAAATTTGTTACATTTACATCCAGATTTCAGAGACTGAAAAACCAAATGCAGAGTTTACAGTAAATTGCACAAACAGATGTGATTTGTATAAAGACCAAACCCAATATTTAGGATTCTAAAGCAAAGCTTTACTGCCTGACAGTACTGCAAGTACTGTCCATACTTGACACTTCAGACAGAGAATCCTGAAAGCTGTTCTGCACAGCTTCTTAAGATTATGTATGCTAGAATTAAAGGACATTCTGTGCTGTAAAGTTTCACAGCATTTTGAGTATAATTACTCAGTTATATTTACATTTGAGAAATACATACTGACATTTATAGTCATTTGACTGCCAGAATATATTGCTTAGCTCTAAATGGGATTTGCTACAGACTGTGAATAAAAAGAGGATAATTCATGGTGCCAGGTGTTAAGATGAGACCAACAGAGCTGCAGGTGCAAAAGGACAGAGCAATGACAACTTAGTGCAGCTGCAGCTTCCTTACAAGGCGGAGTGGGGTGAGGGGAAAGGATGAGAAAGCATCTTGCTGTTATTACTACAAAATACTAGTACTGTAAATGAACCTTAACAAATCAAACTAAATGTTGTCATGAAAAAGAAGAATGAGTAAAATAAGAATTAGACCAAAAGTTATTCATTTCCTCTCAAGTATTAATGTCTTGATTTTCAAACACCAGTTTGTCTCTAGTTTAATACTGAAGTGGTTGTGGGGAAACACATCTAAGCATGTACTGTAGTCACATGATTAAAAATTAGATCATTGCTATCTATGAGTATTCATCATTTTTTTCATCATACATTTTTTATTCTGTTTTATTTTAAAAAGCACAAGTCAAGGAATTATCAGAAGGTGGATGTGCCAGTGACTAATTTATCACAGCACTTGGAAATTGAGTATTTTTTGGGTTATTCTTATTATTATGTTTTTAAAGACAGTGCCCTTTAACAATAATCAGTAGACCTCACTTGTTTCTTTGTAAAGATAGCCTTTTAGAGTCTGCTCTCCTTTTAAATGAAAATAGGGCAGCAGTTATGGTCACACTTTTGTTAATTTAGTTGCCAGTCAGCTCCAAATCAAAAGAAAATAAGGCTGCAGAGTGTAATTAACATTCAGTTCAGTCGTTTTGTCCCTTGTCTAGCCCCCAAGCTTTGTTAAAATTGCCATCTGAATGCTGAAGGCTGTAGGGAAATCGATTTGATTCTAATCGCACCATGAAAAGAACATGATCTAACTGCTTTCAGCCCTCCGTAAATCTGTACTAGGTCTTTAGCACAATGCAACTTCCAATTTAAAAAGCACTGAATGTCTCGTCAATGACTTTGTGAAGAAAAAAGAACAAGGAGCAGACATAAAAATTCCAATAGTTGTTTAAGCATTAAAGTTCATTTGCATCACAGCAAACCTGAAAAGGGCTGACCTCTCAAACCGCCTCTCAGGTCTATGAAGTTGTAGCCTTGACAAGCTCACATTGACAGAGCTCATTGACTCTGAAAGGCTACTCTATCAATGGTGAAAAATGGCAATAGGTTCTACTCTGAGCAGGCATCTGCCTGCCCACCCGCTGCTAAACCAATGGCAAAGCTGATTCAAAACCTGAATCTACCTTGTAATCTTCCTTTCCAGGACCTTTTAATAATAGATTAAGATCACTATACAGTTTAATTTGTTTGCCCCAAAGACTACGAAAAACATCCAAGCTTTTCAAATTCCAATAAAATTACATCTGTATTACAATACATACATACAAATAAGAAATTGATAGGTAGTTATGTCCTATTAACTGGTTTATTTAAATAACACAGTTTCAAATAATTAGACCAGCATGAGATAAAAATACATGCATCCTCAAGACCACGATTATTTAATCTTCCCAGAGCCTTAAATACAATCCTTCCTATAGTATAATCTGGGATAGTCATAGTTCCCGAATCACACCATATTATCAATACAGAAGTGTTAATGAAAATTAGACTGTAAAATATTTCTGCAAACCTCAGAGCTTGGAATAAAAAGAAATTAATTAAACAGCATCACACAATTCACTATAGTAAGTTTTCTTCCTACTTGACAGGTGAAAAAAAGCACTTGCACGTGCAGCTTAATTAATCACTGCTCTTGACATCTCAATGATTTACAGTGAGGAGCAGGTGAGGATATACAAAACCAGAAAGGAACACTTGATTTGAGTGTAGCATTTCCAGCACACTAGGATGACAAGCTTATATATTCTATCAATGGTGTACAGAAAAACCCATACAACAAATTATTTGTTAGCCACAACAAAAGCACAAATTAAGTGGAAGAGAGACTTGCTTATTAGGAAGATTTAATACTATCCAGCTTTTAAATTTTATTTTCGTTAAAAACCCTTCCAATATTTGAGCAAGGAAAAACTGCAATTCAAGTACTTTTTAGCATACCAATGATAAGAAAGTATGCTTTGTAAAATACTTCATGAAAATAGCAGACAGTCTTTAATGCTACCCGCGGAATTTTGTGAAATAGGTCTCTTCAACTGTCTAGATGCAATGTTTAATGAAACATTCATAAAAAACCCCAATTCTTTAGAGATATTAATGTCTAACCATGTCTTTTGAAAAATCAGACTACCAAAAAAGCCCAACTCAGAATACACTTTCATCAATCCTTATTGCTTTTGATTCAGAAAAATAAAGTTTTTCCCTGAAATGTGGAAGAAAAAAAGATTCCAAGCCTAAATATGAACTTTTTCATGCAGAAACAAGGTAGCACTGAACTTATTATCAACTTCAAGGCCTTTCTGTTGTCTTTGCAGTGTCTAGTGCAGTTATCTTACAATTCCAGATGTAGCTATGATCTGGACTAGAAGGCTGTGCAGCAACAGGGATCCCCCTTGCAGTGCATGACCTGGAACACACACACTACACTAAACCATACTAGTGAACGGGCCAAAGTCCCCTCAATCCCTGCTGTAAATCAGTAAATGACTGGTGCAATATTAAGCAAAAGGATGGTACATGACTCCCAAAACGTTGCTAATCTGAGTACCTCCCTTTGTCTTTATTAAGTGGGGAAACAACATGGTTAGGAACAACATGATCTAACAATTTTGAACATAGTTTTCTGGAAAAAACGAAGAATCTCCTGCTACATGCATTTGATCTTTGACTTCTCATCTGAAAACATATGTAAATATAGCACATTAGTCCAATAAATAGCATGAGATTTTCAAATACCTTCATACAAACTTCACCACAACCAAGTATTATTAGTTTTGAATATTGCCCCAAACAAATATACTTTATGCTCAAATTTCTAAAAGAGACCACTTTAGGCAAACTTTTGTTAATTCTCACATGGCCAGAATCAGTATTATACACCATAGAAAGATGTCAAAGCATCCTATCAGAGGTTTGAACCATACTTTCTCCACTCACTCAAAGAGAGAAATGACAGAAGCAGGCATTTCTATTCATTCTGGCTACAAAATTTATACCCAAGTAATTTAGTTATCAGCACAAACAATTAAATAGGAAGTTAGAAGACTACTGAGTCACAAAACTCTATGCTCGCTTCCAACAAGCCAAAACATCCCCCAAGCCAATTTAGAGGCCCATATTCGTACCACAAGAATACCAGAGTTGTACTCAGAACACATGTAACTGAATTACATACATCTGTGCTAATACAATCCTCATCTTCAACACTCTATCACAAACCCTTTATGAACTGTAAATTTGTAAGGTTCCCATCTTGCTGAAGAATTCTCTGTGAAGGGCAAAGAGGATGAAGGTAAAGCCTGAGTCGACTTCAGATCCTGGAATACCTGCTTCAGCACACACAGTAATTTGAAAAGGTGTCTGAACAACGACATAGGTGAAAATGTAGATCTTGCAAACGTAGGTCTCTTCTATTAGTAGCTAGGATATCTCTTATTTTATAGACTACTGTAAGGGTGCTCATCCCAGATGCCACTGCAGCATCCGTCCAAAAAAGCAAGTAAAACCTATACTAAACAGATTGAAGAATATCTGGAAAAAAATGTAACAGTTCGGTGCTTTTTATATGATCTTGAAATAACTGCCCTGTCCAACAAGATTACTATTGCTGCATCTTGCCTTACCATATAGATTATTCTGTGCAGAAAGTGAGTCCCACCTAAAGCACAGATCACAGCTACTGAAGAAGCAAAGAGAAATATAATCAGCAGAATTCTGGAGCAGGAGAACTGACAACATCAAATTGACCTCATGGAACATCCCATTCTGAAAGACAGCCCTGAGGATATTGTCCCACACTCTCACATGATCCATAAACTGACCTAATTTTTACAGGTCTCAACCCCGGGTTGGTACATCACAGAGCGATGTGAATTTAAAGCTTAATGAACCAAATCAGACCAATTACTTCCTGGAAAGATCTCTTCCGCCACATTGTTTGCTGATATAAAGAAAAGTACAGTGTTACCAACATGTAACATTTTTTAAATGTCTATGCCAAAGATGATTCCTCAGTGACTGTTTGCCTTGATTCCCAAATTCCTAGACTGTTTAAGAAAGCACTAAAGCCATGATGTATGTGGAGAATGGAGAAGATGTACAGTAACATACACCCCATATGTATTATCCAGAAGTAAAACGGAGAGGATATTTTATTATCACCAATGTACTGAGAGAATGAGTATTTTCCAAAGTCATCTTCATGTGCAGTAGAAAAACATAGCAGAGAAATTATCAAGGAAAGTTCCTAGAAGTTGATTACAAGTCTTACATAAATTTCCTCTCAAATACAGAAAGTGCAAAAGACTCAAGATGTTAACTTGGTATTTTAGCTGTCCTATAAGAGCTAAGTCACCAAGTAAGTGATGCTAGCTACTTTCTGTAGTAAGATGACAGTGACTAGCGCCAACCTTTGTGAAAACTTCATACTATGGAGAAGCCTTGCAGAAGAAATAGTCTTGACCTTGGCAAAATTAACACATTTCCCTCAAGAAGGCATAATTGAGATGTGGAAAAACATTTCACAGGCAGACAGATGTTGAACTGATCCATGAAACATCAGGACTATAATTAATGTTGTTACTTGGACTTGTAAATAAAGATTTGTAACTCCATTATTCTAGGATTAAATTCTAGCTCTGGTTCTCTGTCATTATAAGGAAACAAAAAATTATGAAGCTCTAATGCTTTCAAATTATTCAAATATGGCCACAATGACCTAAAGCATCCACCTCATGCAGAAGGACATTCTCACATAAAAAGCCACAGAAAATGAACATATAAAATGGATGAAAATAGGATCAAATCTCCATCAAATATCTCATCTGATGTCATTCTCTGTGAGGAATTTTAAATGGAACATGCATGAAAATTCCACCTCCATCTTCCCTTTTAAAGTTACAGAGATGTAACCTTCAGTCTCTGTCATTTATTTCCAAAATATCCAGTAGTATGCTATGGAACATAGTTCAAGGCCAGTGTAGGTGGAGAAACTAAAGGATCTCAGGTTACATCTCTATTAAGAAATGAAACTGTGCCCAGAAATATTCCCATTCACTTCAAGCCAGCTGGCAGGGAACAGCTTACATCTATATCAGCAAGTTTTCATAACCTCCGAACCACTCATAGTGCCTGGAGCATTCTGGTAGTGCCTAGAAGTGTTACACAATACAGATCCAGAGCCTGCCAGGGACTTCTCTAAAAATACAAATTATAAAGCACCAGTTCCTAGGAACACTCCTTTGACTCCTGCTGTTATGAGCATCTAAGGGCAGGGACCAAGAAAGGAAGAGAAGCTGCATGGCCAGATAGACTGAAAGGCAGCACAACTTAAGAAAATAACTCCACAGAAGACCTTGCAAAATCCAACACTTCACTAGTGTGCATGCTGAAGAGAATGACCCCTCTGAAAGGGATAGCCTCTGCAGTGCTTTGTCCATCTAGGACTGAACCAGAAAGATACAGAATTCAAAGTAGGTTGATCCTGTAGCTACCTAACCAATTTAGAGAAAAATCTGGGTACTTAAAAAAATAATTTCCATCATTATTATTTCTGATTCAGCAGTTTATTCAAAAATTTAGCAGAAATTATTTTTATGAGCTACAAAATTAGAAGTACCAAGTCACTTCACATGTATGTTTGGTACGGCAGAAGAGTATTAATTAACTCCTTTCACCTTCGCTTTTGTAGAACTGCCCCTCTCATCCTCCCACCTGTTTTGTCAGTAGTAATGTTTCTTAGAGCTATATTTTTTTGTTAAATAACAAGTTACTTTCTTTATACATAGTGCTTGAGTTACTGAGAGTGCAACACTTAGGCAGAAAATAACATTTTACTCTGATTTGTTTAATAAAGTGGAGAAGTGAGTACTTTCCAGACCTAGGCCACTTTGAGAAAAGTCAAGAGAAGAGGCACAAAAGTGTGCCACTACCTCACACTTGCCAGGACTCCATTCTACTCTTCTGTTTGTTTTACAGAGACATAGTCTAACAAGCTATTGTTCATTCAAGTGCTTTCTACTTATTTTATCATATAAATTTCAAGTAATTTTGCCTTCCAATTCTTTCCTCAACAGTGTTTGCATATGCACCCTATTTGGCATCACCTATAAGTTGCTAAAGACAGAATCCTAAAAATGTCCCTTCCTAAACTGATTTCCAAATCTAACAACTAACTAGACCACTTTTAGCATGCTCTTTCAAAATAGTTCTATGCAAGTTTCAGCTAGCTCACATTTGTATTTTCAGAAACACATCAAACTGGACAGGAAGAACAACATAAAACCCAGTATTAAACCCAAACCACTGGATGACCCATTTATGTACCTTAGCCATGACAACACGGAAATGTTACTCTTACATACATTATTTTGATTAATATTAAAAAGTTCAGAGATATAATTCTGATTACAAATGCAATTAAATTTTAACTAACATTTGGAATATTTACCATAGATACCAGAAATATGATACATTTAGGATTTAAATAAACCCTATTACTAAGAATAAATCAAATTACAACTACAGAATACATATTTTTGAAAGACTAAATGGTTTCCATTTGACTTAAAAAGAAACAAATGAGTATTTTGTAATCTACTTATATTTGTAAGTATTCTTCAAGCCAATCTTACTGTCCTATCATCCACTAAGCAGTCTGCAAATTAAAAGACATGGGGTAAAATTAGCTGCTCCCACACCTCATTATGCACCAACTCACTACTACACCCTTTAGGAAAGCACATGAAAACCTGATTAGCTTTTGCAGGGTCCTCTGAAGGAAATAAAATCTGATTTCAGATATAGAAAAAAGATTACTACATAGCTATACACACGATGGTTTTACTTTTAGATTGTTCTACAAGCTTTGTCACTTGAAGTTTAGTATTTGGAGGACCTAGTGACTCTTCTAACCAAAATTATAGTGAACAATTTTTAAAGCAAAATATACCAGGTCTGAATCTTCTGATTCAAGTTTTCATTTCATAGTTAATAAATAATTTTTTTTTTAAAAAAGGATTTCTGAATACATTTGAAGACAATGGTAAAGAATGTATATTTGATACATAAAAGTTCTACTTCAGAAAAAGTTTTACTAAGTTGACTAGAGCCAATATAGAGATGACATGCTCTGGTTAGGATAAACATAATATATTACAATTTTAAAGATTCTTTCAAACTAAAATACAATGTAAATTGTCATAACAGAGACTTCAAAAAATAAGGCACCTTCTGTCTAGTGCAACTGCCTTATGGAACTCCTCAGAAAAGTGTTATGCTGTTAAGAGTATTTCCAGTGCAAAGTCCCTAGCAGACAGGCATAAGAGAAAAATACACATTTTCTTCAGTTTTGAAAAGAAATGTAATGTATTCATAGCTTCAATAAATTGAGCTAATATATTATCCACTGACAAGCAAGACTACTGTATTTAAGAAAATTCATTCCAGCTACTCCACCACATAATTTAATCAATACTTGGGAAGTTGTAATTAGCTCATGTTTATACAGCACTCTGAAGATGTGAACGGCTACTTAAGTGACAACTAATGATGAGGCTTACACAGCATTCATCAGCTTTGTGTGAATTCACAAACAAACAAGTAGCTCTTGAAAGTATTAGTACAGATCACTACTAAATATCTAATTCTATTCATTTTAAGAGATTGCCCATAAAGCTTTTGAAACATGCAATTTGCTTGTACAATACCAGCTTTTAAAAAAATCTAGTGGTACTGCAATTCTATCATAGCTTCTATTGTTACTGTTTCTGTTGAAATTATTTATCCTATTTACACATCAGGAACTACAGCATTTAGTTAATACTGAAAATGAGTGCCAATTCATTTGAAAAAGTGGCTTCAAATGGGTACCTCAGGCTGCAGCACTTTTTGAATTATAATTCACATTCTTTTTACTTAAAGAACAATAACTTAAAGACTTAATATTCATTTGTACAATCTGGAACTTGTCCCAGAAACGATGGTGCAATCTACGAGTAAAACGGCTGAAGATCATTGATGATCTAGATCTGCAAATGAGGTACTGTACTTCCAGCAACTTTCTTGAAGCTTTTATTCATTAAAATCGAATCAAGACCACAAAAAAGGAGAGGCAATAAGATACTGAATCAAATAAAACACTTATTTTACTGGTGAAGAGTAGCAGGTTTTTTCTCAAATACCTCAATGCAAATGAAGAAAGGAAACAACACTGTACAAAGACTTCCAAAACTAGCACTGAACAAAGCACTGAAAAGAAAAATTCAGTGAAGGAAAGGCTTTCATTTCATGGAAATGCATTACAGTGATATAATTAACAATTAAGCTTACAAAAGTATGTGACTTAATAGACTCCTAGTCTGAAGCACCTGCTGATTTAAGGAGACAAACCATTACCTTATTTTTCACTGCTCAAAAATAAGAATCCACTCCCATTAAGCACAAACCTTCAATGGCTGTCTGCAATTTCAAAAATCCTACTTACATTTGTGATAACATTCCCACGTTAGAATTAAAAAAGTTAATGAAAGACAGTCAAAATACAGAATACAGAGAAAGACTAAAAGAATTATTGTAACTTCACAAGCTCTGAAGCTGCAGTTTTCATTATGTCTACATGAACCTTAAAAAATGTTTCTGAGAAGAGCTGCAAAGTACATCAACAATTTAAGAGCATGGTATATTGATTCAGACTCTTTAAAAACAGACATTTCTTAATTGGTCATTCTGAGAAAAATTACTCTTCTATATTAAAAGTAAGCAATTGTATAGTTGAAACTGTTGTTTTATTTAATAAAATCCTTGAGAAACACTCCCACTTCCTAGCTCACTGCATATGTAAGTCAACAAAACCAATTTTAGTCTTCTATTTCAGTAGAAAAGGGCAAAGATGAAGGCTTTTGTATTTTTAGTGTGCAGGTAAAACATGATCTACACAAACTTCACGATGGGAACACTCCTATCCTGCTTCCAGAAATCAAACTCTCGTTGCATGGTCTTGGGAGTCTTTTGTGATCACTGCAGCAAAGGATATAAAACACACCAGTTCCAAGTAACTGGCCTTTCCCTAGGAATCACTTAGTGCAAGGTTGAATTAGGAAAGTTCTCTGGGTAACACTTCTCAGACAAGTGCAGATACTGTAAAATAAGCAGTGTTTCATTTATTCATCATTTGTTATACTTGTTTTACAGAGTGAGCACCAGTGGGAAATAATTCATTGTATCTAAAAGTTAGAGGGAAGAAACAAGCACATGTCACCCTGGGACTCTGTTTCCTCAAGAAGAGAATCCTGGCTGTTGTGACTATACCTGTGGCTGAGTCTGGCCAGTAAAAGGCTATCTAAAAAAGTCAAAGCATGGAAGATCTTTTATCAACACAACCCTTTTCCAAGACACAGTTCAAGTCAGACATGAGCAGTTCAAGAGTTCAAGTGTGACTACTTCATATTAAATACATTAGTCTTATGTATCAGCAAAACTGTGGCACTAACAGCAAACCAAAATAGTCTAGGATTTGTTTTTTTTTTTAGTGGAAGATTATGAAGTTGTTTCTTGTCACAGTTCTACTGGAATCTACTGACCAATTAACAGATTGGAACCCAGATGAACCAGGTGGTATTTACAACTGCTGTCAATTTGCTGAGCAGCTCCAGGTAATGTACTGTGTCTCGTTATCCCCACTTCTAGGAAAATACCTATCATTAGTTTCCTGCACTTGTCACAGCACTTTGACATAAACTGATGAAAAGTCCCGCATAAAAAAAATAAATCTTACAAGCTTGTGGATGCAATTCAGTACTGAGATCTTAAGGGGTACAAAACCTGTAACTCCAGGTAAGAGGGATTTAAAGGACTTATATCACTTTATCTTACCCTGTTCTGGGTCCATCTACCAAGACATAGTTCAATCCACCCATACTTATACAAGCAACTCAAGTAGCAGTAACTTTTCACTGTTTTTCTGCGAGTAGTAGCCCTGACTAGAATAATTAAAAATTATTCTTCTTGTTTCTTATACTAATATTTCAAAATATTGCCCTTGAAATACATTCCACAGCTTTCCTCCTTTCCTCCTCTACCAGAAAAAAGAAAAATTCTTTCTCAGCCACTTCCAGGATTAAGAGTTAGGAGTTTGGGAAAGCACTCTTTTCTCTTTCACTTTGTCTTTAAGAACACAAGTTAATTAATTCTTCTATACATTATACTCTCCAGATGCCCAACAGACATGAAGTTCTGAGTTCTCTGTCTGAGAGAAAAACCTCTAAGCACACATGTATTTGCTGAACTGCCGACATGCACAAATGGTGTTTACTGGAAATCTCCAGATTGACTTCAATTACTTTTACTCTGGAGAAATAATTAAACTACCTAAACACAGGTATTGAGTGCCATTGGTGTCTAGTGCTATTGTGGCATCTACAGTGGCACAAGATACTATGTTTAGGCAGCTGGGCCCAAAGCTCAGTTTCACTAGTGCTGGACATCCAAGTGCAGAAAAAGGTGCAAAGGTCCTTAAATGTCTTCTGGTGCCTGCTATAACAGGAAAGAATCAACATTTACTGACATTCTGGGCCACACCTCTATGACAACTCACAGAAATTCAAGTCTGTGTCCATGCTCCTCCTGTCCATTCTCTTTCCAAGACTCTTTCGTCTTTATGCAATCTCGGTATATGACAGCAACAATGACACCACTATCCTCTTTCCAGACTCCTCTGAACAAAGTATCCATGGTTGGTGTTTGGGTTTTTTTCAGATTTATCCTTTTGGAAGGAGCTTACCTTTTTACCTGTGATGGTTTGAAAATTGGCCAACTGCCAAGAACCAGAGGGCCCAGGACAGAGACCCCAAAGGCCCCTCCCGGCCCCCGGGGGGGGTGGGGGGAGGGGGAAGGAACCCACAAAAACCAAACTTTAGTAAAACTAAACCAGTTCATATGTATTTACACATACATACATGTATATAAAGAGGAGAAAGGAGAAAGAAAACAAGCCCTCACCTCCCTCTCACCCAGACAACTGCCGCTCCCGAATCCCCGGACACCC